>CM060451.1:179965548-180293548 GCA_030545235.1 Helianthus tuberosus
ATGGGCAGTTACTTAGTATCTCGTGTCTTTAAATAAGTTGTTTAAGGTGAGAATAAGGTGTCTTGGATATTTTGTTTGCATTGTGATCTCTGATCAGAATTTAGGAGACTAGCCCCTCTCGAATAGGGCCAACTATCGTGTTTGTTCTTGTTTCAATTTAATAAGATTTTCAGTATCTATCAGTCTGTGATACGTGACACCGATCGTGTATGTTTTATTCACATATTCATTATCATTCACATATAGAATGAAAATACACAGAGGTTAGGCTAGTAAAAGTAGATATGCGAGTAAAAGTACATATGTGACCAAAGATCTGCGTATCTCATGGCTATATGCGTCAAACTGTTCAAACTTGACTATTAAGGTACAACACACTCAAAAAATAGCCACTTTCATATTTATTTCTTTAATTATATAGTTGTCAAAATAGTTACCTTCAAAAGTAATACTGTCAATCTGGACCCGATTATTCATGGCAACAGAAATTGGAGCCACATCCAGTTTTGGAAAGGATGATATATTTGGTTTTGATGATGATACCACCAAATTATCCTGAAACCATACAACAATCAGAATGCTAATTAAGTTAAATCAACCTATCTAAACACATTATTTTTGTTTAGTCGTTTGAGGTAATAATATAAAGATTGAAAAACGCATAGTTACCTTCTTGTCTTTTAACTTTTTCGCCGTATACGGTTCATCTGGTTTCCTTCGTTTTCTCTGCCAAAGATCTCATCTTGTTAATCATTAACCGCTTTCACAGTAAGAAAAATCTATCCAAACTGTTTTATTTAATATATTTGACCTGCTAGGCTGTTAAAGATAAAAGATTACTTAAATCGACCTGTTTACTAAGAACCTATTTATAACCGAGTGTAACTATGAGCATGTGCTAAGAATGAACATTCAGCATTCTTATTTTAAGTTCTTGATTAATTAAAGGCAATCAAGATACCAAAAAAGAGATAGAAGCTCACCGCCATCCATCTACACCTTAGGGCAACATCACGAACAGTTTTATCATTCAATGTGGCAGCAATCTTGATATACCTCATGATACTGGGTTCATTAGCGAATCTACATATAAATTAAAAGGTCATTTATGTATAATTCATTAAGGAAAAGCAAAAAAAGCTCACCAGAAATAAAATGCAACACTAAATCACTTATTACAGATGTTTTACAAGGTTCATGTTTTTTGCCATTATACTATACTACATTTACAAGTGTCGGCTGTGGGCTTTGATTGGCCAACATGGGCGGCTGGAAATTTTGCTTTTCTTTTTTTTTTTTCCTGTTTTGCCCCTACCTCAATCTAAAATTACGGTTTTGTCTCCAGCTCAAAATTACGATTTTGCTCTCAAGTGAAAATTACGATTTCGTCTGCCACTCTCCCATTGGACCAACCAGTTTATTATTTTATATCCATTTTAAAATGACGGTTTTGCCCCCCAGCTCAAAATAATATAACGCTTTTGCCCCAAATAAATATATGTTTTTTCCCCCAGCTAAAAATTACGATTTTGCCCTCAGTTAAAAAATGGTATTTTTCCCCGTTAAAAAAATTACGATTTCGCACTCAGTTGAAAATTACGTTTTTCCCCCCTTCAAAATAAAATGATGCTTTTGCCCCAAACTAAAAAATACGATTTTGCCCTCGGTTAAAAATAAAAATGTGCTTTTGCCTCCAGCATAAAATTACGATTGTGCCCGTAGTTCAAATTTATATTACGCTGTTAACCTAGGTGCAAAATTATGAATTTCTCCCTATTAAAATTCCAAATTTTCCCCCCCTTCAAATTTACAGTACTGCCATCACTTTAGCTTTTGGCAATTTACGATTTTACCCCAGTAAAAAAATACAACTTTCCCTCAGTTAAAAATTACAATGTTGCCATTGTTTTAGTTTTTTTTATCAAAAATATAAAAGTGCTTTTTTTTATTTGGTTGACTCGATTTAGTTGTTTTTCGTGTCAATGAGCTGCTGCCTAACACTCGCTCATTATTCGTGCACCGCCCCGCAACGCGGGCGGGGCATCTAACTAGTTTAACTACATTACACAAAGTCATAAAAGCAACTTTCTTTCATCAGTCTTATCCAAATGAGGTTGAATCAATTACAATAATCTCCATAGACAAATTTTGAGTGAACTTCTTTTAAGAGTCACATAATTACTTCAATCAATCAATTAAGCAATAATGATATCTTCATAATCAAATATGCAATGATAGTATAGTATTCCATGATCAATACAGGTAACTAATAAAATACCGTGGAAAACTCCAAAAATAGGCCGTGCGCCTGTGCGAGATGGTTTAGCTGAGCATGTTTGATTTAATACAAATTCTTGGGTTATATTGAACTGTCATTGTATTTTATAGCTTTTCACTTTTCTGAATAAAGAAAACTATCCGGTTTCGATGACCATGAAAAGCCGTTAGATAAAACTCATGGGCCACATCTATAGTGGGACCAGGTAAAGTGCAGTTTCCGCTGTGGCCTTCTAGGGGTTAAGACAATAAATCAGTGGAAGCTGGATTCGAACCAAGACCTCAACTATAAGTATAAGGGAATCACGCTTACACTATGTCACTCCTTGAAAGTAGAATCATTGTAACTTGCAAATAATGGTTCTAGAACACAATCCCTAAAACACATTTAATTATAGGATCCGAATAAATATTGTTCTTGGGGCAGAACTAACAAACACAAAGTTTTCTTAGGCAACTTGCATTAGGTTAATTAAATAAAAAACTATAGGTCCTCAACCCGATTTGTAGTGTATTAAATCAGCATGTATCAACAATAAACATTAACTTTAAACAAAAGACCTACTTGGAAAGCCCTTCCTGCAACCTATGCTGTTCTTCAACCGACCACTCAACAGCCAAACCCGCATCATGCTTCAACCCCGAAACAGATTCACCAAGAACCGAACCACAAGAATTTCCAGACTGTGTAAATCCCGAACTCCCGTTTACCGCACCAGAACTCCCCAAAAACCGTGTGCTTGTTGTTGCTGCTGCTGCTGCTGTACTATTCACTGGATAGTAATGACCCATCATAGCCATCTCAGATGTACTAGTTACACCACCCGATTGGAACGAAATCGCATGTCGATTGCCCAAGGTTCTATCATACTGAAAACCAGTATCCATGATCCAAAACTTGAAGCTTAGTTTACAACCAAACAAATCAAAAGTTTAAAACCCTAGATTCCTCAATCAACAACAACAATTCACAACAAAACTCCATAATAATCAAATCAAATCAAAACTACCAGTGACATCATAACCAGCAACTAATCAACCATATAACCAATCTGGAATCAAATCAAACCCTAATTGAACAAATGGATGAATATTTTACCAACAAGACCTTCAAATTACATGATAACTTGTTGGTATAAAGACAGGGGAATGAAACCGACGAGAAAGGGGAAGTATGAACTCACAAATGGATGAAGATGTGGTGAAATTAGTTGAAAAGGAAAGGGGTTTGTTAATGGGCAAGCTTTTAGAGAAAGTAGGGTGAAAAAGGAAGCCTTTTTTGCTCATCATTCACTAAACAGACAGGGTGGCTGGTGTTGAATGGTGATTAGTTTAGCTTTTTGTTGCTTAGCGGACACTCACTCGTACACAAAATCATCTTCCATTTCTCTTTCTATGGGCATGTTTGGCTAAGCTTATTAGAGGTAAAAAGGACTTTTGGGAAAAGGACTTTTGGGAAAAGGACTTTTTGAAAAGGAGTTTTTAAAAAAAGTGTTTGGATTAGCTTATTGATGTAAAATGACTAAAATGGGCATTATTTTAGATATAAGGGGGTAAAGAAGGGGTATATTGGTAATTTCATTTTTGAAAAGTCACTTTTGGATCCAAAAGTCAGGAATTCTTGGCTTTTCAAAATCTCATTTTTCTTCTTTGCAAAAAGCTATTTCCAAAAGTCCTTTTCCCCTATCCAAACACAAAAACAGCTTATTGACTTCTCCATAAGCCAATAAGCTAATAAGCTATTTTGAAAAGCCAATCCAAACATGCCCTATATGGAATATTAATGATGAATGATTTGGGTGGTTGAAAGTTGAAGGAATGGATACAGTGTGGGAGGGAGGTATGACCAATGGGAAGGAAGAAAGAGAGTTGAATTTGAGGTATGAATGAGGGTTGTGATGAAATGTGTTGGTTGTTGTGGAGATCTTGGAAGTGAATGAAGGTGCGAATCCCAATAAGCAAGCAGTTGATGTTAAGAGCATTCACATTCAATCCATCAAATTATACATACATTCCACTAAAAAACAACTCCTATATCAATATATTTCCACTAAAAACAAATAATTTTTCTCTTTCCTTTCAATTAAATAATATTATCATTACATTTTTCTCTCACTTCCACTCACAACCATTTTCAAAATATATTAAAAATTTATAACGGGTGAACAGTGTCCCCCCAAATATACAGATGAACAGTAACATTTTCTCTCTCCTCTACTCACAACCACTTTTTATACCCTTTATAATATAAAAACTCATCCTCACATAATTTGATGGATTGAATGTGAATGCTCTAATAATTGTCACCATTCCACTCAATCATCAGAGCATTCACATCCAATCCACTAAAAATATACATACATTTCACTAAAAAACAACTCCTATATCAATATATTTCCACTAAAAACAAATACTTTTTCTCTCTCCTTTTCAATATATATTACATTTTTCTCTCTCTTCACTCACAACCACTTTCAATATATATTAAAAAATTATAGTGGGTGAACAGTGTCCCCTCAAATATACAGATGAACAGTAACATTTTCTCTCTCCTCCACTCACAACCACTTTTTTATACTCTTTACATTTTAAAAACCCCACACACTACATATGATGGATTGGATGGGAATGCTCTCACAATGATCATCTTCTCACCAACTCAATAGCCTCTTCAACACTTCACTTTTCTTAAACAAAAGAGTAAACTTCCGTTTTCTCTCTCCTTTGGTCACTTTAACGGTTTTACCCTAAACCTTTAAAAATAGCCAGTTTACTTCCTGATCTATGAAGCCCTTTATGATTTCACTCCCCGTCTCTAACCTCATCAAAATTGTTTATTAACTGAAAGGGTATTTTGATAACTTCAAATATAAAATTAAGGGTAATTTAGTAAAACTACAAACAAAAGATTATATTATATATAATAATAAAAAATAACAAAACAATCATCACTTCTCTTTCTCTACCCTGCACTCTCTCCTCTTCTCTCTCAACATTACCCAGCCCCATCATCACCGCCGGCGACCGCCCACAACCATCAGACACCACCTTGAAATCAGAACAACCACCTATCTTCTCTCTATATACCATCTCTCTCTTCATCCCCAACAACCACCGCCATCACCACCAATCGCCACCATCTCACCACCACCTGAATCGAAATCAGAAGCCCAAGTTGTGTCGCCGTCATGTATACCCTCTTGCCATTTGGATACCTGAAATAAATCATATTCCACCCCATTTATCATCTTCTTCAAAACCCTCAAAATTAGCGGAAATCAGAAAACCATCAAGAACAGAAAAACCCTTGATTATTTTGCAAATTCTAAGTGGGCTTTCAATATTTCTTCTCTCCGACGGTTTACGACGGTGCAACCGCCGGAGCTTCCGCCGTTTGAATACCAGCCGGTGCCGTACAATGGTGCAGCAGCCGGAGCTTCTGTCGTTTATGACGGTGCAACCGACGGCGCAGCCGGAGCTTCCGCCGATTGACTACCAGCTGGAGCTTCCGCCATTTGAGAAGAGAAAGAAGTGTCTTTGCCCGTCTTCTGCCGTTTGACTACCAGGCTGATTGTTGTTGGTAAGAGATTTCTTAGCTAGCGGTGTCGAAGGATTTAGGCCTCAACTTGTTTTTTCCTGAATTAGGACTGAATTAGGGCTTAGGAGAAACGGCGAGGCAACCATGGATGTAGGAAGAGATTTCCGGGCCAGTAATGTCACAGCCCCCGTCCCGGTTTTACCCGGTTCAGGAGCCGCGGGACAGGAACCCGTGGTATTTATTATTTGAGTTGACAGCGGAAGTCTAGCAGGATCGTTTAAGACTTGAAAATGCCCAATTATTTTATTTCATAATTTGGGATAAACCCCGTAATTTACAAGAGAGGAATTTTACTAGGAAATTCCCTGATTTTACAAAACATGTTTATTTTATTGAGCCACTACTTCAAGCTTGTTAGTGCTCCGTAGCACTTTTCCTTGACTCACAGTAGGTCACCTGAAACATGTTTTAAAAATATTTTATCAGCGGGGAAATACTGGCGAGTCATTCAGGTTATATAAAACGACACCTTAGTTATTAATTACAACATAAGAGCGATTACAATGGCTTCTATCTTATTTTTATCTGGCGACGTGTCACCTCCTGGTGACGATGGTCATACCACTATTGGGTCCTTTCACCCAAGTAGTGATGATTATCACTGTTAGGATTATTAGCCTAACCATGAGAAGTTAGTAATGTGCACAATACCCCACTAGCCAGTGATTCAAGATAACCACGACTTAATCCCTGTAATTATAACTTTTGAAAATGATTGGAGTATTGTAAAACATTGTTGATAAAAAGAGAATGACTCACATTGCAGATTTAAACGGGCAGAGTTTAGCCTACTGATAAGCCTGATAACATAGTTTAAATAACAATGCACACGAACTAGGTCAGTAACTTAATACAACATTTACGATAACTCGCGAGATTAAAACCCTCACGACGAATGACAAAGTGCAATACTTAAACATCCACCGAATTCACAACGAATGATAAAGTATAGCCCTAATTTGGGCAGCACTTAAACATCCATCGGATTGGCTTCAATCGATCGGACATTGAATCGTAGCAGCGATCTAGTTAATACCATGTATCGTAGCAGCGTCTCCCTATGTGAAAATGTGAATTTGAGCAGTAGAACTTCGTTTTTGATCAGAACTTTCGACACAGATGAACTGCTCATGAACTGAACAATTTATAGCTGAAAAATGGGGTTTACGCGGCCCGCGTAAACCCTCTCTTCATCTTACGCGGCCCGCGAGGGCCACCTAGTCGTAGACTAGGGCTTCCGTGTCATCGGTAGGTCTGCCACGTGGCCGGTAAAGCTTATCTGGTCAACAAAGCTTTGACGTGGCCCGCGTAAGCCTACGCTTACTCTTACGCGGCCCGCGTGAAACCCAAAAACCTTGTTTTCTTGGTTTTTCATGCACGTTAGGGTTTCCGGGGTCCGGGTTTTCACTTACGGGTCATTTTGGGACATTTTTGAAGGTCCTTACAAGTAATGGCTTAATCTGGAGAAGGTGGTCTTGAATAGAAGCTGGAAGAAGAAAGTGGTGGAGGATTAGATTAAAACAAAAGGTTAGCAGTAGAGATCTTGAAAAGGTATCAATATAATCATATATATAATTGTTTTGATTAAATTACTAATATCAATAAAAAACAGAAAAATATATTTTAGGAATAAATAATTAAAATAATTAAATATTTATCTATAAATTTACTAAAATACCCCTCCTCATAACATACATTTTGGATGGAGTTAGAGGCGGGGAGTGAAATCATGAAGGGCTTCATAGATCAGGGAGTAAACTGACTATTTTTAAAGGTTTGGGGTAAAACCGTTAAAGTGACCAAACCACAGAGAGCAAAACGGAAGTTTACTCTAAACAAAATGTTTGTTCCAAAATATGACCATTCACAATCCTTCCATGAAATTATGTGGAGGTGGTTTCAGGTTATAAAAATTAGTTACAAGTGGTTTCGTTTAGAAATAAAATGTTACTGTTCATCTGAATGGTCGTGTGATAACCCATATTTCCAAGGTTAAATCCCATGACCTTAAACTTCGTATCATCTTCTTCACGTTCCACTATACGTTGTAATTGTGTCTACGTTATGTGAAATTGATAAACGAGTTTGATTATACTTGATTGTTTATAATTGAATAATTGTAAGTTGTTAAATATTAAATGCTTGATTTTATAAACTCAACCGCACACCCATTATCGGGTCGTACACCACTCACCTGGCTGTACACTCCTTCTACTCGGCTGGTTGGTTTTGGCCCAAACCTTACCAGGCCCAAACTGAGCCCAACCCCCCCCCCCCCGCCCACTGGGACGCACATATGCATGTGCGGTTCCCATAATATTGCAAACACACACAAAATACCAAAATCCTAGCTCTCATAATCATTCGACGGCAGCCCCTTCCCTTTCGAACTCTCTCCTCTTTCGAAGCTCCCTCTCCCCCGTTCTAAGCATCTCCTTGCTCTACATCTCTCGGTTAGTATGATTAACACTATTTTGATTGACGTTTCTTTCATTGTTTATCGCTAGTTGATTGATATGGGTGTTTATGAGATGTTGTTTATGATCTAGGGTTGCTAGAAACTTCTGTTAAACATGGATTGATGATATGAATGATGTGTTATAACTGATGTTTCGATGAGATGCTTATGATGAAAAACTGCTAGTATGATCTGGAAGTGTTCATGGTGTTTAATCGATGATCTAGAATTGCATGTATGCTAGAATTTTGATAATTATCAATGATATTCAAGTATGGATCAGTTGTGATTAACTGATTATTATTATTATTATTATTATTATTATTATTATTATTATTATTATTATTATTATTATGACATATAAAACTAGGGTTTGTATGATTGTAAGATGATGAATATTCATTGCAATAATTGGGTTATTAGATCTGATTGAATGGTTGTTCATGATTGATTATGATGTTAATTGATAAACAAACAAAACAACTATTAAAAAGGAGCACAATTGCATACATGTGAAAATGGGCGGTTAGTGGTTAGACCAGAAGGACTGCACCGTAGGCTATGGTGGAGAACCGTAGCTTACGGCGGGGTTTAAATGCACACCTCACACCCCGTACACCGTCCAACCGTACACCTGTGGACCATACACTATTGTGCCGCACACTCCTGCATCGTACACACCTTAAATGCACATTGTACAACCCTGTTATACAAGACCCCACACTTAGGTGGTGTCGCACATGATGGTGTAGCCGAACACTTAAGTGATGCCGCACACGTATCAGAAACCGCCCACCCCGACTAGACCACACACCTGAGTTGGGTCGTACCTATGTTGGGCCGCTCACTCACACATACATTGAATACTGTTGGGCTTTTGGTTATAAGCCCTTGTGTGACCTCGCATGACATATATGTTACGTGATAACTTTTATTGCATGCAACTTGTTAAATACGAGTAGAAAAATACGTGAATTACTTGCATACAATCCTAATAAATAACGGTAACCATAATAGGGCGTGGTTGACCACACTAGCTCAAGTAATTGAATATGCCGAGCTAAACAAAGGTGAGTTCACACTTTTATTAAAAGCATGTATTCCTGGTGGTTGAGAACTTCACTTTCCCTAGTTTGGGATTGCCTAGTATTCCTGGTTTAGAATATTGTTAACCTCACTTTCCCTGGTTTGGGATTGCCCAGAATTCCTGGTTTGGAATACTGTTAAATGCTAGTTGTACTGCATGTCTTTAGCGGACTAAACGAACTCTATCTGAAAGTCCCCACACATTATACCGATTAGTCGCCGGGTTTGGTGAACGGAGTATTAGTTGATAGCGCTATTAGGTTTGACAAACCTCACACCGTGCCGAGGAGGACAGGGGTGAACTTTTATGCCTTCGCAACTATATAACACCATATAACGCTATGTGACACTATATAACACTATACATTCATCATAGACCTGCTACCATAAAATATAACACTATAACATTATATAGCACTATATAACACTATACATCATCATAGACTGCTACTAGAAAATATAACACTATACATCATCATAAACTGCTACCAAACAATATAACACTATAACATTGTATAAAACCTTCATTCTACTACCAGAAAATATAATACTATAAAACTATATAACACTATAACACTGCATAAAAGCTTCATTATGCATCCATCACTTTATAACACTTTATAAAACATTCATTCTGCGATCTTCAGAAAGTTATAATTGATGAAAGATAACAAAATACAAATTCGTAGATTAATTCGTATTCCCAAAATAAAGGGTGATGGTTATGGAAGGTTGTCAATTAATTGAATCAATGAGAAAATTACTTATTTACCTTTTTGAATTAATTTAGATTGAGGACACATGTTATCTTCACAATATTTCTCACACTTCTCACACTTTTAAATTAATGTACAGGATTTTTAATCCCTAGTATAATCACAATTTATAGCAGAGTGATTGGTAGGCTTATAATCTTCCTATAGTAATAAATGAAAATCTTTTTGTACACGTGTCACTCTCTAGTGCCTCCTCCCTTTTAATAATAGTATTACATATTAAATTTATACACAAAATATAATATAATATTAATTAATATTGTTAGAGATAAACGTCTAAATTTAAATTTAATTAATAATTATCTATAACAAATATAAATGTATCAAATAATATAATAAGTATAATATTATTTAATATAGTAATTTCAAATTTAATTAATAGTAAACTAGGTTAAAACCCCGTGTATTACACGGGTTGAATAAAATAAATATAGTTAATAATAAAGATTAAAATATTATAAAATAAATTTTGTGATAACATATTGTTGATTTTTTTAATAAAAAGTTATAAAATTGAATAATAAAATCTGAAAGAGAGTGAAATAAGAGGGAAAATAAATTTTCGGCTAACTAAATTATAACATGTGACGCAAAATAATAATAACAATGATAATAACAACAACAAAAACATTGTAAATAAAATAAATTACCTCTGGAATATAAAAGAAAACCGTCACCTTAAGAATTTTCATAAAATTATTATGAAATTTATAAATTAATCAAACAAATTCAGTTAGAAAATATCTAATATAACTTCTAATAAGTTAATGCCACATGACAACACATCATTTAGTTTAGAGTAAATTTCACTTTTTGTCCTTTATGTTTACACTGGATTTTGAAACGTGTCCTTTAAAAGTTTTAGTTTCAATTTATGTCATTAAATCACATATTTTATATCACTTTAAGTCCTTTACACCAAACTGAGTTAAATTACTCAGTTAGTTTTATTTAATGCAAGGGTATTATTGGTATTTCATATTAGTTATTTTGTTTTTAAAAATAAATAAAAACAATTAAAGGTGGGCCTATTTTACAAATTTTCAAGGCTTCATCTTTCCCACACCCCATGTTTTCCGGCTCCGGTCATCTTCTCCGGCGGGCTCTTCATTTCCGGCAACAAAATTTTCAGTTTTGTTTCTCTGTTAGTAAAACATGTGAACAAGGAACAGAAAGTTTAAAAAGGAATCAAACCCTATCCAAAAACTTACAGCCGACACACTGCCTCCTCTCTCATTTTCTCCGGTCGCCAGAGTATATTCTGGTCGTTTTTCCGGTCGGTTACCAGCAGACCACACTCACCTAACACCTTTTCTCCTTCCACCATCTTCCACACACATCTGAAACCGATAGAGGGAGAGACGGCGAAGATAGGTGTCGGAGAGAGAGAGAGAGAGAGAGAGGCGACGATTTTCCAGCAAACAACGGCAGCTGTGATGTCTCCGGTAAGAACAACCGCCCTTTCTTTTTTTGATTTCCGATATGTAAACTTGTTTCTTAAAAGTCTTCCCTCACGATTTTCCAGCAAACAGTGAATTGACGAATGGATAGTGAATGATAGGGTTAGGATTTGGAATGAGTTGATTTGGGGGAGAAGAGGCGAAGGTGTAGAAGATGAGAATAAGGCAGTTAACGGAGATGATGAATAGGAGCAATGGAGATCTGGTTAATGGTGTTTTGAAATTAGGGTTCATTGAGGAAGATGAGCAGTATTGTCTTGCAGCAGTAGTTTGCCCTTCAAAGTGGAACAAATGGTCAAGTCGATCTTATGATTCAGATAATGTGATTTACTTGGTAGGTAGGTTACTCACTCTTGTACTTCATTTAATTGTATTGAATTATTTTTAAAAACAAAATAACTAATGGGAAATACCAATAATACCCTTGCATTAAATAAACCTAACTGAGTAAATTAACTCAGTTTGGTGTAAAGGACATAAAGTGATATAAAACATGTGTTTTTTGGACATAAATTGAAACTAAAACTTTTAAAGGGCACGTTTCAAAATTCAGTGTAAACATAAAGGACAAAAAATGAAAATTTCTCTTTAGTTTATTTATTTCTTTTTAATATTTGAGGGTGTGTCACCAAAATAATGTATGGAATTTGTGTGAAATATATATAAACAAAACAAAATATTTTTGTGTTACACGGGAATAGGTATTATACAAAATCGTAGAAATCCTTTAATTTTTGTGTAATATATCTGTAAACACATTTTTAAATTATGTTAAATTCATCGCATAAGATGTCTCACATATGCAACGCATCCTCTCAGTTTCAGAAGATTACAAATTCAATGTCATGATTTTATATCATCATCTTTCTTAAAGCCAAATTTATATGTAAAGAATGCATAAAAAAAACTTATCTATAATTATATGTAAAGAATGCATAAAATAAAAAAACTTATCTATAATTATAATTTATCACTTATCAATTACAAAACATATAAATAATATTTAAAATAAAAAATCTGTAAAACATAAAATAAAACTTACCTATAATTATGGCTCATTTTGTGGGGAAAAAATTACATATTTATTAATTAGAGATAAATAAATCATTGGGAAAACAAATCTGAGGATGCGTAGGAATGCGACACGTGTCTCAAAACATGTTTCTTTTATTATATAGTATAGATTACTTTTTGAGTCCCTATGTTTTAGTGGTTTTAACCACTTGAATCCAAAATCAAAAAGTTTAACACCTTGAGTCTTTAACCGCTCATTCACACCCTTTGTAAAAAATTCAAAAAAAAAGTTTTCATTTTACCCTAACCATATATATTTGTTAAGATAAAATATATTATTTGGATATAAACAATAATTACTAATAAAGTATCAAATCACATGTACAAGTAACGAAAATATAACTGTTCTTTTGTTTTACTAATTTATCTAAATAAGTCATTTCATTAATAAGGATTATATACAAGTTTATAATTTACATTTTTCGTCATTCAACCCGTGTAATATACGTGATTGTAAGCTAATTTCTTTATATAGAATAATTAAATATTGTAATTTTAGTGGCTACAACTTCACATTATTGTATATTGCGGTTTCCTCAAAATAAGACCTTGTAGAATATGAACCTAGAAATGTTAAAATCTAAAATTTTAGAACTTTTGATGCAATGTTTCCATCTAGCTGATTATGATCTTACATTTCTCGGCATGGTTAAGAAACTTGTTCGATTATTTTCAAATAGGCAACGGAATTGATCCTCTCAATTAAGTGTACAAACTTGGATCAATAGATTTGAGTCGACAAAATAATCAACTCTTTATGAATTTCAATACCAAATTAACAACAAAACTCGATAGTTTACATGAATATCACTACAAGCCTCGTATATATTTTTGGGTAAGGATCAATGCTAATTTAGGATTATTGTAGGTGTCGAATAGATATTTTTGGTCATAGTTGTTACTTGGGTTGGATATATTACGAAAGAAAGCAAGTTCGGTCGAGAAGGATAAAGCATAGAGAATTAGTTTATAGACAACTACTTGTTTTTCTAGTGTCTTCTTTTAGTTTTGATTTTTTTTTATTATATAGAATTGTACACAACAATGTGAAACAATATAAAAGATATGCAGGTGGGGTCACAACTATTGTGTTGTGGCTAACTGGCTATGGTGTAGCGGGTCGTGGGTTGACATTGAGCTTTCTGCCACTTGTGTGGGGGAGAACCCTAGGTAGTGGGCCTCCTATTTTTCTTATGTGTGTTCGTAGTTTTGAACTGATTTTAATCATCAATCAGGTTTTCGTCCACCGTGTGTTAGTTTTTCGTCCCACCGTGTGTTACGTCAAAGAGTTCTGCTCGTATGGTGGTATAACGACTGTCAAGTGGCAGCCAGGGATATGATTTCCCGGGGGAACGCCCAAGGCCCAAGCTACCCGATAAGACAACATAGTCTGGCCGGAGTGGGACAACGTGGCTCTCCAATTTAGGGAGTGCGGTAGCTTAATACAAGAAAGTCGGCGTTTAAATAAAAAAGTTATTCCAGAGGGTAATGGGTGTGGGGCTCGTCCCCGGGACGACGATTGCCCCCTCCTGCTGCGTCGCGTCGTCTTCGTCCTCCCCAAGCCGTGCTCGACATCCCTCACTCCTTTATCCAACACACACAAATATACATACATACATATGTACATACAAAGGGGATCATCCCTTTAGGCTCATCCCCACATCCGCTAACATAGACACTTACGTAACGGATCATCCTCAATGGACTACCCTTCTCCACATCCATTAGCCTTATGGTTTATCCCACTAGTTGCTTGTAAAAAGGGACTCAACCCTTTAGTGGCATAGTATATATTTATGATATTTATATACATACTCATGCTGGTTTATCTCTTTTTAAGTTGACCTCGAAGTCTGCATAGGGCTTCAACCCCTGGACCTTCTAACGGTTTGTTTAATCCCAACCAAGTAACACTACAAAAATAATTCCACTCTTTGCACTGCTTTTCAAGTCTATACACTTATGACTTACCTTGTGATTTATTTAGCAACAATAAACATTTAGTTACAAATATTATATATAAATCAATTTAAACTATGAAAATTTTCAAATAGAGTAAAATGTTAAAATCGTCTTTAGGTTTAGTCATGTTTGTTTGTTTCATCCAAATTGACCTTTTTATGCATTTGAATCCTTCGAGTTTGCATTTTATTGTCATTTACATCAAAATCACTAACTCAATTTATTTAGTCGGTTAAGGTTAAGAGCATTTTTGTCTTTTTAGATGGAACAAGCAAATATGAAACCTCATGAACGATTTTGGCATTTTAGTCTTATATTTTTGTTTTATATTCTTTTTATTCCTCCCCCCTCCCCTTTATTATTTAACTTCTTTGATATATATATATATATATATATATATATATATGTTTCACTAAAGACATTTTGTTAGAAAAAATAAGTTATATTATTTATCAAAATCCATGGAAATACCTATTAAAAATTTTTATGACCCGACCCAATTCGAACCGGCCCGAAAAATATTATTATATAGTGATAGACAAACGACACCTAAAATATTCCACTCCTAGATCCACCACTGGTGATATCTGCATTGACATCTTTAACGTCATAGTTTTTAGTCATGTGTAAGAAAGAAATTGTGAATGAAGAGATAAATCCTACTAAAAACTACGACATTAAAAATACCCATGCAGATATCACCAGTGGCGGACCCAAAGCGAAAATTTTTAGATGATGTTTCTCTATCGCTATGTAATAATATTATTTTCAGTGAGCTGGGTTCGAGTTGGAGTTGGATCGGGTCGTATAAAAAAAGAGGAGTTAATTGCCAAAATCGTCCCTATGAGGTTTGGACACGTTTGCCATTTTCGTCAAAAATGACACTTCTGTACCAAATTGCCCCCAATGTTTGTAACTTTTTGCCATTTTCATCCAAACCACTAACTTAGTTTATTTTTTTCTGTTAGAGTTAAATGCCATTTTAGTCCCTGTGGTTTGGGCCAGTTTGCCAGTTTAGTCCAAAGGTTTCATTTTTAACCTGTGGGTCCAAAAAGGTTTCACAGTTGCCATTTTAGTCCACTGGGTTAACTTCTTTCATTTTTTCTGTTAACGAGAAAGCCAATTCGGTCATTTTATATGGTTGAATTGCCCTTTTAGTTAACAGAATTACATACAAAATGACCAAATTGGCCTTCTCGTTAACAGAAAAAATGGATGAAGTTAACCAAGTGGACTAAAATGGCAACTGTGAAACATTTTTGGACCCACAGGTTAAAAATGAAACCTTTGGACTAAACTGGCAAAATGGCCCAAACCACAGGGACTAAAATGACATTTAACTTCTGTTAAGTTCAGGATATTTGGATGAAACTGACAAATATAAAACCACAGGGACGATTTTGGCAAATTACTCAAGCCCTTTTTTATTTAATTATTTTTGTTACATATATAATAAAAAGAATATACATGGAGTTTTTAGAAAAAAAAATTAATAGTTTTGTCACATAATTTTTATAAATTTTCATCCAAATCACCAACTCAGTTTATTTTTTCTGTAAAGTAAAGGATGTTTAAAATTTTATAAATTAAGACATAAATTAATTTACAACTTCTTTATATAAATCAGTTTTATAAAGAGAAAACGTCATTGGTGTGCAACACATAACAATCGATTGCAACTTTTAGTATTTATTAGTTGTAGAGATAGAAAAAAATTGTGAAACGTTACATATTTTTTAAATGTGTTGAGCACCTAGGAAATATGTTGGTAGAAATAAAATATTTATTTAATTAAGATTATGAGGGTAACTAACTAATACTTATTCTGAGTGGCTTGAGTAAAGAAATTTTGGTTCATAGCATTATAATTAAAATATGGTGGGTAATTTGAAGGTTTGGTAACGATACGTTGTTTGATTGGGGGGGGGGGGGGGGAGGGGGCACTGACTTCTGTTTTTCCTTAGGAGCGAATTTAAAAGAGTAGAAGATGAATTACAAAGTTGGTATGACGAGGTATGACCTGGATCGGCTAGCCCGACCCGGCCATTACCTATTATTTTATTATAAATAATTAATTACACATGTTTATTCTAGAATGTTATATTCTGCATGGATAAACTACGTAACCGAATCCCCAACTTTTTGGGAAGATCATGCAAATCCCTAACTTTTCGGAGCCCATCCTAAGTTAAGGGAAACCTTAATGATAAACTATAAATAGAGGTAAACATCTAAGGTATGATTCATCTTGCTCTCGTTTACTCTCTCTCTCTCTCCATATACTTATACTTTCTCCCAAACCGAGACTTATTCTCACGCCGGAGGGTGGTTACAGGAATAACCCCATTCCTGTAACGAGTCCTAACGGTGTTCTGTTTTGCAGCTAGTAGTTCGGATCGCCAAGAGTTGAAGTCCTTGTTGATTACTACCGTAAAGGTCAGTGTTTTTTCATTGGCGCCATCCGTGGGACCGTTCGGTAACAACAGCAAGTCTGAACCCAATGGCAAGCGATCAGAACACGGTAGTAACACCAAGTCAAGCGATGACGACTAGCAACCCTTTGCTGCAGTCTAACCCTGTTACCACCATGCCAGCTTCACCTGCGGTGACCAGGTCTCTTGACTTGGAATTCGAAGCTAAAGGACCACCACCAGGTTTTTACAAGCACTTCCGCCGTCTCTTCTGGAACCACGGTGGCAGACCTTTTTCATATACTTCATTGCAATTCCGGTCGATGGAACCAACTGCAACAGAGGCCACTGTCTTTACTCCAACATCAACCGCGAGTGCACAGACTATACGTCATAGCACTACACCGGTTATCACATCTGCAAGCCCAAGTACTGTCATACCGCAGGTGAGCATGCCTCAATACTATCAGCCATCAGTAACGTACTCCCTGCCGCCTCTATACTCGGCAGCGCTAACGGCGGCGTTGTCCACTCCACCACATCAACCAGTAGTTATGCCTGCAGGAGTCATGATTGCCCCAGTTATGCCCGGGAATCAAGCTTACATCCCAGGGTACTATTACGCTCCTCCATACGGGTATTTACCCCCGTATAATACTCCAACATACACTCCCCAGGGGCGGCGCAAGGCTATGTTCAGCAGTCGCCCTACGCGGCGTATATGCCACCCTGGTGGACTTTTCCAACATCCCAACCGATTTACAATCAAACCCCTCCAACAGCGAAACCCGCGTATGACAGAGGAAACGCATCTAGGCCTCGTTTCTCCCCAAGCGGCGCCCTACACTGAACATCACCCAAACGCAACCCCCTATTGTCCAGGGAACCAGCCAGGGCGGGGTAACCCCTCCAGTGCAACCCATTAATGTTGAAGAGGATGACCTCACAAGGCCTTACAAACCAGTGGATGCTACTTTCAAGTCCAAGTTCACCAGAAGGATAGTTGAGGCCCCGATCAAGGAAAAACCCAAGATGCCTCAAACTGTGGGTAAATACGATGGTCTAGGCGACCCCGATGATCATCTTAACTTGTTCAAGAGCGCAGGGGAAGTAGCCTGTTGGCCCATGCCCCTCTGGTGCAAAATGTTTATCCAAACACTGGTAGGAGTAGCCCGGGTCTGGTGGGATAGTTTGCCTATCGGGGAAATTGATAGCTTTGAAGATCTAGAGGCCAAATTCATATTACAATTCAGCCACCAGAGAAGGCACACAAAGGACCGAAACGAACTTCTCCACATTCGTCGTCGAGACAATGAGACGGTGGAAAGTTTCATTGTTAGATTCAACAAAGAAAGCCTGGCGATCCCAGGTGTCACAAACGATCTAGCGTGTGGTGCTTTCCTACAAGGGGTCAATGATGATGAGCTATTAAGAACACTCCACGGGAGCGATGGGGTACCTCCCACCATAGACGAAATCTTGAGGATAGCCAAGGTATATGTCACACAAGAGAAAGCTGTTGCCGCCAGTCACGCTGCCAACAGAAAGAAAGAGGCTCAGAAAAACCAGGATGACAGAGAACAAAGGAGCTCTAAAGGTAAAGGTAGAGGAGACCGATACCAGAAGAGTGACAGAACGGATTCGCGGAATGACAGGTCTAGAAGCACCTACTCAAGGAACGAATCCTCTAAACCAGGATCCGATTACCCCAACTTGAGCAAGACACCGGCAGAAATTCTAGCCTCTGAAAACCTCAAGTTTAATCCTCCGAAGCCGCTAAAGGACAACCCCAATAAAGACACCAACAAGTACTGTGAGTACCACAAAGGGAGTAGCCATGATACCAATGATTGTTTTCAATTAAAGAAGCAGATCGAGTATTTCGTGAAGGCATGTAAATTCGCCCACCTGGTGCGAGACATCAAACAGGGCCCGCCTCCCGTCAAAGAAGAAAACGACAAAGCGGCGGATAAGAGGCCGCGAGAGCTAAACATGGTATACGCTGATAAGGGAAAAGTGGCCAAACGGAGTTTCACCACGCTCGAACCCTGGATGCTTGCAACCATGACAATGGAGCCTCGCGTGGAAGATTTGCACCTCACCACTGACTCCTTAATCATATCCGCTGCGGTGGGTGATTATAACATGAGGAGGATCCTGGTAGATACCGGGAGTTCAGAGGATATCATCTATGAGCATTGCTTCAATAGAATGCAACCAGAAGATAGAAAACTGCTTGTGTCAGTACACGCCCCAATTAAAGGTTTCACTGGGGGAAAGGTTGATCCAATTGGTCAAATTACATTCCCAGTCACATTTGGACACACCCTCCGGGAAAGAACCATACTCCTTACATTCCTTGTGGTACGCGCTGAGTCTTACCACAATGTAATCATTGAAAGGTTCACCCTGGGGAAATTGGATGCTATCGTGTCCATGGCGCGAGGGTTGATGAAGTTTCCCACCCTGCGGGGTATTGCTACAGTGTTTCGAGATAAGGTGGGAGAAGTATTGGACACCAAAAGATGCCGTCAAGGCCCTACCGGCGCCATCGGCCCAGAAATGTGGGTATTAAGTACACGCCATCCAGATCAGACAGTGACAATAGGGGACAACCTCTCCCCTTAAGTCAAAAGTAACTTGAAACAACTGCTGAGAAGGAACGTAGACATTTTTGCTTTTGAGCACTCTGACATGACTGGGATACTGTCACGGCCCCCGACCCTGTTTGACCCGTTTCAGGAGCCGCGGGACAGAAAATCCCATGGTATTTATTTAACAGCGGAAGTTTTCTTCAGGATCTTTAAAAACTGCAATTTCCCGATTATTTTATTTCACAATTGGGGATAAAATCCCGGTAATTTACAATCATAAGATTTCACGGAGAAATCTTTTATTTTACATAACATGTTTCTTTATTTTATACTAAGCCACTTCCTTAAGCTTGTAGTGCTTCTCGGCACTTTTCCTGGATCACAACAGATTACCTGAAACATGTTTGAAAAAGGTTTTGTCAGCGGGAAATACTGAGTGAATCATTCTTTTTAGTAAAACGACCTGTTTGTTATAATTTACAGTATTAAGGGAGATTACAATGTTTCAGATATCAACCAACTACCCACAGTATTTGTCACTCGACCGAATCTGTGACTATGGTCATATCACCATTGGCCACCCGTTTGTCCAATGGCAAAGATTATCAAGTAATGTATACAAAACCCCACATACTGGCTGTAATTTAGTGATTACATAAACTTAATCCCTGTAATTATAACCTTGAAAATAAACTTGCTTTTGAAAGTAATTTGATAAAAAGAGAATGACTCACATTGCAGATTTAATTGAGCAGTGCCTAGCCTACTGATTAGCCTTTTAACCTAAATTAATAACAGGCACACAATTCGGTTAGTAACTTAATACAACATTTACGATAACTCACGAGATTAAACCCTCACATCGAATGACAAAGTGCGATACTTAAACATCCATTGAATTAACAACGAATGACAAAGCATAAACCCTAATGTGGGCAGCACTTAAACATCCATTGGATAGTTTAATCGATGGGACATTGAATCGTATCAGCGATCGAGTTATTACCCTGATTGCGGCGACGATTAGTGATCCGTGTGTGTTTTATAGTAATTCTACGATATCTCAGTGTAGGATTGGAATTTTTACGTCGTTTCAGTGCCCAAATTCAAGTCCCAGACACCCCTATTTATACATGAAATTTGACCCAGTCGCGTAGCGCGACGGGTCACCCCTATGGTCGTCGCGCTACGCGACGGCTTACCTATTTTCATAGGGTAGCCCCGTGTGTGTGTAGGCTTGCTGAGTCGACGAAATTGTAAAATTCGATTTTGACAGATAGTTATGTGGATAATCGTAACTAGGGTTTTACCCCCCAGAGTTTTAGGGGCCCTGATCCTGATTCTGAAAATTCTGAAAATTTTAGGGTTTATACAGAATCACTTGGGTGTCTCAATTAGGGTTTCCTATTGGACAACTTAATTTAATAAATATGACTTTTGATGAGAGTTATTACATCCTCCCCACCTTAATAAAAATCTCGTCCTCGAGATTTACTTAAATAATTGAGGATACTTTCGCTTCATCTCTGATTCCAGCTCCCAAGTGTATTCAGCTCCTCTCTTTGAATCCCACTTTACTTTAACTAGCACTAGTTGTTTGTGCTTGAGAAACTTCACTTTTCTGTCTTCTATCTGAAGAGGTTTCTCAACAAATTTTAACTTTTCGTTTACCTCTATATCTTGAAGAGGTACTACCAAAGATTCGTCAGATAGACATTTCTTGAGATTGGATACATGAAATACATCATGTACTCCAGCTAACTCTTCTGGTAGTTGTAAACGATAAGCAACTGGTCCTATACGTTGAATCACTGGAAATGGTCCTACGTATCTTGGACTTAGCTTTCCTTTCTTACCGAATCGAACAACTCCTTTCCAAGGAGAAACTTTCAACAGTACTCTTTCTCCAACTTGGAATTCTAACGACTTATGTCGATTATCGGCATAGCTCTTTTGACGATCTCGAGCTGTTTTCAATCTATCCTTGATTTGTGTAATCTTGTCGGTCGTTTCTTGCACTATTTCAGGACCTGACAATTGACTTTCTCCTATTTCTGCCCAACAAACTGGAGTTCTGCATTTTCTTCCATATAATGCTTCTAATGGGGCAGTTTCAATACTTGAATGATAACTATTGTTATAGGAGAATTCTATCAGAGGAAAGTGGTCATCCCAGTTTCCACCAAAATCTATCACACATGCTCGAAGCATGTCTTCTAGAGTTTGGATTGTCCTTTCACTTTGTCCGTCTGTCTAAGGATGATATGCAGTGCTCAGATTTAGTCGAGTTCCCATTGCTTCTTGGAAACTTGTCCAAAAATGAGAAGTAAAACGACTATCCCTATCCGAAACAATGGAGAGTGGAACTCCATGTAAGGATACAACTTCATCTACATACAACTTTGCCAATATTTCCATGCTAAAGGTTTCTTTCATAGGTAGAAAGTGAGCTGATTTGGTTAATCGATCCACAATTACCCAAATCGCGTCATTACCTTTTCTGGTCTTGGGTAACTTAGTAACAAAATCCATTGTTATAAGCTCCCATTTCCATACCGGCATCTCTAATTGTTGTAGTAGACCTGAAGGTTTCTGGTGTTCTGCCTTAACTTGTGAACAAGTAAGACACTTAGAAACATATTTAGCTATATCCTTTTTCATGCCTATCCACCAAAAATTATTTCTTAAATATTGGTATATCTTATTGTTTCCTGGGTGCATGGTATACCTAGACTTATGGGCTTCTTCCAAAATCTTATTTCTTAATTCCCCATGCTTAGGTACCCAAATTCTACTTTTGTGGAATCTCCAAATTCCATCAGCTACTTGTTCTAACTCTTTTATTCGTCCTTTCATTCCTTCATCATCATCCTTAATTGCTACTTCTTGAACATTCTTCAATTGTTCCATTAAATCTAATTGTGGATTTAATCTAAGAGCACGAACTCGTTTTTGCTTTTCATGATATTTACGACTTAAGGCATCTGCAACTACATTTGCCTTTCCTTCGTGATATTGAATATCACAGTCGTAGTCACTTAGGATTTCCATCCATCTCCTTTGCCTCATGTTTAACTCTTTTTGCCCAAATATATATCTTAAACTCTTATGATCTGTATAGATAGTAAATTTACTTCAATACAGATAATGTCTCCAAATCTTAAGGGCAAAAATTACAGCTCCTAATTCTAAATCATGAGTCGTATAGTTTTCTTCGTGCTTTTTCAATTGTCTTGAGGCATACGCAATTACCTTCTTGCGTTGCATTAACACATATCCAAATCCTAATTTTGAAGCATCACAATATACTTCAAAATCTTCAGTTCCTTCTGGTAAAGCTAGGATTGGAGCATTTGTTAATTTCTGTTTCAAGATTCTAAAGGCTTCTTCTTGTTTAGGTCCCCATTCAAAGTTAACTGCTTTACAGGTTAGCTTAGTTAACGGTACAGCTATTTTGGAAAAATCCTTAATAAACCGTCTATAATATCCAGCTAAACCTATAAAACTTCTAATTTCCATTGCAGATTGTGGAACCTTCCATTTGGTAATTGCCTCTATCTTAGCAGGATCTACATGAATACCTTCATGATTTACCATGTGTCCTAAGAATTGCACTTCTTGCAACCAAAATTCACACTTCGAGAATTTGGCATACAACTTTTCTTTTCTTAACAAAGTTAAGAGTGAATGCAAGTGTTGACAATGTTCATTCTGACTTTTGGAATAAATAAGTATATCGTCGATGAAGACAATTACAAATTTATCCAAGTACGGTTTACAGATTCTATTCATCATGTCCATGAATGCTGCAGGTGCATTCGTTAACCCGAAGGGCATGACTGTAAACTCGTAATGACCATACCTAGTTCTGAAAGCAGTCTTAGGTATGTCTTCCTCTTGTACCTTCAATTGATGATATCCGGAACGTAAGTCGATCTTAGAAAAATATCTAGCTCCTTGAAGTTGATCGAAAAGATCATCAATCCTAGGTAACGGGTATCGATTCTTAATTGTAACCTTATTCAATTCTCTATAATCAATACACATTCTCATTGAACCATCCTTCTTCTTTACAAACAACACTGGCGCTCCCCATGGGGATGAACTAGGTTGTATGAAACCTTTACTTAATAATTCATCTAATTGCTTTTTCAGTTCTAACATTTCTGTGGGAGCTAACCGATAAGGTGCCTTGGCTATCGGTATAGTTCCTGGAATTAAATGAATTCTAAATTCTACCTCCCTATCTGGTGGTAACCCTGGTAAATCTTCTGGAAATACCTCTGGGTATTCGGAGACTACAGGAATTTCCTTAAGTTCTTTACTCTTAGTATTCATGATTACTGAAATCATATATACTATTCCTTGCTTTCGTTCATAACTAGCAACTTTCATTACTGATATGAACTTCATGGGCTTACGTGGTTTGTCTCCTGTAATTATGATTACTTCTCCGGTAGGTGCACGAATTTCTATGGAATTCTTATCACAAAGAATTCGAGCATGGTTGGCTACTAACCAATCCATTCCTAACACAACATCAAATTCAGCTAATTTCATAGGTAATAGGTTTGCAAAGAATTTATGACCTGAAAGTCCTCTTTCTACATTTTGCAAAACCTTATCTATTTTAACTGAATTTCCATCAGCCGTTTCGACTGTAAAAATCTGCCTAATGTTGATTAAGGGTAAGTTAAGAGCTTGGCAGAATGAAGTATTTATAAAACTTTGGTTTGCACCAGAGTCAAATAATACTTTGGCGTAAATGTTGTGAACTAAGAACGTACCAGCTATCACATCAGGAATCATCTCGGCTTCCTGAGTAGTTAACTGAAAAGCTCGAACATTCTTCTTAGTAGCTCCGTCAGCTGTCTTGGCTTTGTTATCTGCCGGTTTGATCAACTTAGGACATTCTGTTTTAAAATGCCCCGCTTCTCCACAGTTATAGCAGATCCTGGTTTTCCTTCTGCAGTCTTCTTCACGATGTCCTATGGCTTTGCAAAAGTTGCAGGTCACATTACATCTTCCATAATGTTTCTTTCGGCAATTCTTACAAAATGGCAAGTTTGAAGATTGCCCCGTCCCTCTTCTTTTGAAGCTGTTATTATTACCCGTACGAAATCCTTGGGTAATTTTCTCAGCCAGTTCCTTCTTCCTGTTTTCATCTCTTGTGCGTACCAGTTCGTCAGTTAGGGTATTAGCTAATTCCACAGCATCGTCAATAGTGCGAGGTCTCGCAGCTTTAACAATGTTACGGATTTCACTAATCAGTCCCCAAATGTAGCGAGAAATGAGTACCGGTTCTGGCGAAGCCAGTGTTGGTACCACTCTAGCATATTCAAAGAATGTCGAAGTATAACCGCGACAATCTACACCCGTCATACGATGATTTAAAAACTTATTTGCCATTTGATCTTTTTCATACTCGGGACAAAATTTTCTTTCTACAAGACTCTTAAATTCTTCCCAGTTCATTGCATATGCCATCATCCTTCCTTTTTCTTGTAACACCGTGTTCCACCATTCTAGCGCCCCTTCTTTAAAAAGATTTGACGCGTACATGACCTGATCGTCCTTGGCACATTTACTTATTATAATCACTGCCTTGGTTTTCTCTAACCAACGCAGTGCCACAGTCGCTCCTTCATTGCCTGCAAATTCAGCGGGTTTGTGTCACGGCCCCCGAACCACCCTGGAAGGAATCGGGAGTCGCGAACAGCCCGTGGTACCGGTGATTATTTTGAAAACGTTGCAGCGGAAATTTCATCAGAACCGTGAGTTAGGAAAAATATCAGAGTTTTAGAAACACCGGATTTTATTTATTAAATAGATGGGATAAACCCATGTTTTACAATGGTAGCTTTAATTAAGATAAAGTTGATTATATAAAACCATATTTCTTAATTTGATTTATTTAATAAAATAAGCCACTTCTTGATGCCTTTCAGTGCCGTATCCAATGCTTACTTCCATCTATTGTAATTACCTGAAAAGTATTTTAAAAAGGTTTTGTCAGCGGGAAATACTGAGTGAGTTCATTCATTTTTATAAAATGACCAGTTGTTATAGTCTACAGTATTAAGAGCGATTACAATTGCCTCATCTTTTAAATTAACCGATCCAGTTGTCACTTTACCGGACTGTGACTGTGGACATATCACTTGTAGGGTCCTTTCACCCTAAGTGATAAATAATTAGTAGCTATGTGCACACCCCCCCACATACTGGCAGTAATTTCAGATAACAACGACTTAATCCCTGTAACTATAATTTTGATAAAAACATGTTTTTGAAAAGTAATTTGATAAAAAGAGAATGACTCACAAACTGTGAGAAAAAGAGAATGACTCACTTTGCAGATTCATACGGGCAAAGTTTAGTCTACAGATAAGCTTTTGCAGATTCCTACAGGCAGAGCTTAGCCTATTTAATTAACCTTGTAACCTAGTGCACACGAACAAGGTAGATAACTTAATACAACAATTTCGATAACTCACGAGATTAAAGCCTCACAACGAATGACAAAGTGCGATACTTAAACATCCATCGGATTCACAACGAAGGACAGAGTATTTCCCGAGTTCGGGTGGCACTCAACATCCTGTCGGAATCACAACTAATGACAAAGTATAACCCAAGTTTGAGCAGCACTTAAACATCCATTGGATAGTTCCAATCGATCGGACAATGAATCGTAATAGCGATCGAGTTAATACCCTGTATCGTAGCAGCACCCCCCACTAATTAGTGTTTCGTGTGTGTTTATGAAGTAATTGGACGATATCTCTGCGCACAATTTGAATTTCTTCGTCGTTTCATCGCCCAGAAGCAAGTGCCAAGGTCTGCTATTTATAGTCGAAATTTGGTCAGGCTTGCGCACCGTAACACTAATACCCTTACGGTCCGTAAGAGTGCTTACGGTCCGTAAGACTCACAATGTTACGGTCCGTAAGGGACACCAAAGCACTATAGGGTGACCACGTGTGGGACTAGGCCTGCTGAGTTGACAGATTGTTAAATTTCAATTTCGACAGCACACAATTTAGATAATCATCGAGTAGGGAATACCCCCCCTGAGTTTTAGGGGCCCTGATCCTGATTCTGATTGTTCTGAAAATTTTAAGGTTTGTGCAGTATCACTTGGGTGTCTCAATTAGGGTTTCCTTTTGGATAAAATAATAAAATAAGTAGGCCATTTGATGAGGGATGTTACATTCTCCCCACCTTAATAAAAATCTCGTCCTCGAGATTTACTGGAGTAATTGAGGATACTTTTGCTTCATCTCTGATTCTAGTTCCCAACTGTATTCAAGTCCTCTCTTTGAATCCCACTTTACTTTAACTAGGACTAATCGTTTGTGATTGAGCTACTTCACTTTTCTGTCTTCTATCTGAAGAAATTTATCTATAAATTTTAATCTTTCGTTTACCTCTATATCTTAAAGAGGTACTACTAAAGATTCGTCTGATAGACGTTTCTTGAGATTGGATACATGAAATACATCATGTACTCCAGCTAATTCCTCTGGTAGTTGTAAACGATAAGCAACTGGTCCTATACGTTGGATCACTGAAAATGGTCCTATGTATCTTGGACTTAACTTTCCTTTCTTTCCGAATCTAACTACTCCTTTCCAAGGAGAAACTTTCAATAGTACTTTATCTCCTACTTGGAATTCTAACGGCCTGTATCTATTGTCTGCATAACTCTTTTGGCGATCTCGAGCCGTCTTCAATCTTTCCTTGATTTGAGTAATCTTGTCGGTCGTTTCTTGTACTATCTCCGGACCTGATAATTGATTTTCTCCTATTTCTGCCCAACATACTGGAGTTCTGCACTTTCTTCCATACAGTGCTTCCAATGGAGCAGCTTCAATACTTGAATGATAACTATTGTTATAGGAGAATTCAATTAATGGTAAGTGATCGTCCCAATTCCCACCAAAATCTATCACACATGCTCGGAGCATGTCTTCTAGAGTTTGGATTGTCCTTTCACTTTGTCCGTCTGTTTGGGGATGATATGAAATGCTTAGATTTAATCGAGTCCCCATTGCCTGCTGGAAACTTGTCCAAAAGTGAGAAGTGAAATGACTATCTTGATTTGATACAATGAAGAGTGTAACTCCATGTAGGGATATGACTTCATCTACATACAACTTTGCTAACCTTTCCATGCTAAAGGTTTCCTTTATAGGTAGAAAATGAGCAGATTTGGTTAATCGATCCACAATTACCCAAATCGCATTATTACTTTTTCTGGTTTTGGGTAACTTAGTAACAAAATCTATAGTTATGAGTTTCTATTTCCATACAAATATTTCTAATTGTTGTAGTAGACCTGAAGGTTTCTGATGTTCTGCCTTAACTTGTGAACAAGTAAAACACTTAAAAACATATCTAACTATATTCTTTTTCATTTCTATCCACCAAAAGTTATTTCTTAAATCTTGGTACATTTTATGGTTACCAGAATGAATGGTATATCTAGACTTATGAGCTTCTTCTAGAATTTGATTTCTTAATTCTCCCTGCTTAGGTATCCAAATTCGTTTCTTATGGAATCTTCAGATTCCATCACTATTTTGTTCTAAATCCTTAATTCTTCCCTTCATTCCTTCAGCATCATCCTTGATTGCTGTTTCCTGAACATTCTTTATTTGTTCCATTAAATCTATCTGTAGCTTTAATCTAAGAGCACGAACTCGTCGTTGCTTTTTCATGATATTTACGACTTAAGGTGTCAGCAACTACGTTTACCTTTCATTCATGATATTGAATATCACAATCGTAATCACTTAAGATTTCCACCCATCTCCTTTGCCTCATGTTTAACTCTTTTTGCCCAAAAATATATTTTAAACTTTTGTGGTCTGTATAGACAGTAAATTTATTTCCATAAAGATAATATCTCCAAATCTTAAGGGCAAAATTACGGCTCCTAATTCTAAATCATGAGTCATATAATTTTCTTCATGCTTTTTCACTTGTCTTGAGGCATACGCAATTACCTTATTGCGTTGCATTAGCACATATCCAAATCCTAATTTTGAAGCATCACAATATACTTCAAAATCTTTAGTTTCTTCTGGTAAAGCTAAGATTGGAGTATTCGTCAATCGGTGCTTTAAAATCTTAAAAGCTTCTTCTTGCCTAGGTCCCTATTCAAACTTAGTGGCTTTACAGGTTAGCTTTAGCTAATGGTACAGCTATCTTGGAAAAATCCTTAATAAACCGTCTATAGTATCCAGCTAATCCCATAAAACTTCTAATTTCCATTGCGGATTGTGGAACCTTCCATTTGGTAATCGCCTTTAGCAGGATCCACATGAATTCCTTCTTGATTCACCATGTGTCCTACAAATTGTACTTCTTGTAACCAAAATTCATACTTCGAGAATTTGGCGTACAACTTTTCTTTTCTTAACAAAGTTAAGAGTGCATGCAAGTGCTGACAATGTTCTTCTTGATTTTTGGAATAAATAAGTATATCATCGATGAAGACAATTACAAATTTATCCAAATACGGTTTACAGATCCTATTCATCATGTCCCTGAATGCTGCAGGTGCATTTGTTAACCCAAAGGACATGACTGTAAACTCGTAATGACCATACCTAGTTCTGAAAGCAGTTTTAGGTATGTCTTCTTCTTGTACCTTTAATTGATGATATCTGGAACGTAAATCGATTTTAGGAAAATACCTAGCTCCTTGAAGTTGATCGAAAAGATCATCAATCCTAGGTAATAGGTATCGATTCTTAATTGTAACCTTATTCAATTCTCTATAATCAATACACATTCTCATCGAACCATCCTTTTTCTTAACAAACAACACTGGCGCTCCTCAAGGGATGAGCTAGGTTGTATGAATCCTTTACTTAGTAATTCATCTAATTGCTTTTTCAGTTCTAACATTTCTGGTGGTTGCTAACCGATAAGGTGACTTGGCTATTGGTATAGTTTCAGGAATTAAATGAATCCTAAATTCTACTTCCCTATCGGGTGGTAATCCTGGTAACTTTTCTGGGAATACATCTGGTATTCTGAAACTACATGAATCTTCTTACAGTACAAAGTATACATATTTTTATATAAAATATTTATATATATACTTAATTTTTTTTTTAAATAAGTATGATGACTAAAATTTAACTAGTTTTTATCATGGTTGGATATTGGTTAGTGCTCCCTTGTTTAAGCATAGGTGATCAGTCCATGCCTAACTAAGGTAGGCTACCCAATATTAGCCCCTTAACAATAACCCTAGTATCTTAAAAATAATACTTAACACTTTTGTTATTAATTTATTATTAATAATAATAAAACTTATATTAATTATTAATAATAAATAACTGAACGTAAACTTAAATGAGAGTATACCTTAAACATAAGAGTCATCGTGCTAAATTTATATTTCCCAAAGGTCTTGCCTGGTAAGTTGTGTGTGATATACTTTGACGTCGTTGGAAGTATAATTTAAATTTCATGTGTATTAACATATTTTTACATGTTTTCCATTTGTACGGAAAAATTCTTATACTTTTGATAGTGTCCTAATTTAAAGGGTTCTCATTGTACGAGTTACGAGATAGATGATTAAACGAAATAATGTTTTATATCAGAAAAGAGATTCCTAATAAAGAAATCTAGACATAGATGCTTGCGCTTTATTCCAATTTCGACTTTTGGATTTTCTTATAGATATACATATCTATATAATCATATATTTCACATGCTGTAATAAACATACCATCTATCAGATCAATGTATTTAACAGATTCATATTTCCAAAAACCAATCAGATATCTGGTCATGATACTATTTAGGGAAATCTTGTCACTTGCTGACATATTATATACCCCGTCTTATCCGATTCGCGCCGGAGCGGTAATCTCAATATATCCGGAAAAACTGGAGAGTCTGCTACATCATACCCAGTCTTGCCAGAGAAAATTTTCTATTTCCCATAAATAGTATCTTTTCAAAAGTGCCTATCTTATTAGGGTTTTTATTCAGAATTAAGGAAATTTATATTTCCAGAACATATCTTATTATTATATTGATCACTAGACGATTCCTGTGACAGTGTCAATTTACTATTGATCATTCTTTCAAATAGTGACTCAGGTCATATTACTGTTGATCATTCTCTCAACTAGTAATTGTGGTCATATCACTGTTGATCATTCTTTCAACTAGTGATTCTAATCATAACACTGTTGATCATTCTCTCAACTAGTGATTCTAATCATAACACTGTTGATTATTCTCTCAACTAGTGATTCTGGACTTAGTTATCCCGTGATATTACTTTATCAAATATATTACTTATGGCACACCAAAATCCATCATATTTTATTTACACAAGTACTTAGCTTATCGTGAAGTTAATACTAAGGCATCTTTTCTTAAGTTCAAGTCTAAATGCCATCCTGTGTGCTACCAGTTAATAGCAATCTCCTAACTCTTTTATATGAACTTAGGTATTATTTTCGTAACACCTAAAGGCTTAAAGCAGTGGCTCTGATACCACCTTCTGTCACGGCCCCCGACCCACCCTGGAAGGAATCGGGAGTCGCGAACAGCCCGTGGTACCGGTGATTATTTTGAAAACGTTGCAGCGGAAATTTCATCAGAACCGTGAGTTAGGAAAAATATCAGAGTTTTAGAAACACCGGATTTTATTTATTAAATAGATGGGATAAACCCATGTTTTACAATGGTAGCTTTAATTAAGATAAAGTTGATTATATAAAACCATATTTCTTAATTTGATTTATTTAATAAAATAAGCCACTTCTTGATGCCTTTCAGTGCCGTATCCAATGCTTACTTCCATCTATTGTAATTACCTGAAAAGTATTTTAAAAAGGTTTTGTCAGCGGGAAATACTGAGTGAGTTCATTCATTTTTATAAAATGACCAGTTGTTATAGTCTACAGTATTAAGAGCGATTACAATTGCCTCATCTTTTAAATTAACTGATCCAGTTGTCACTTTACCGGACTGTGACTGTGGACATATCACTTGTAGGGTCCTTTCACCCCAAGTGATAAATAATTAGTAGCTATGTGCACACCCCCCCACATACTGGCAGTAATTTCAGATAACAACGACTTAATCCCTGTAACTATAATTTTGATAAAAACATGTTTTTGAAAAGTAATTTGATAAAAAGAGAATGACTCACAAACTGTGAGAAAAAGAGAATGACTCACTTTGCAGATTCATACGGGCAAAGTTTAGTCTACAGATAAGCTTTTGCAGATTCCTACAGACAGAGCTTAGCCTATTTAATTAACCTTGTAACCTAGTGCACACGAACAAGGTAGATAACTTAATACCGCAATTACGATAACTCACGAGATTAAACCCTCACAACGAATGACAAAGTGCGATACTTAAACATCCATCGGATTCACAACGAAGGACAGAGTATTTCCCGAGTTCGGGTGGCACTCAACATCCTGTCGGAATCACAACTAATGACAAAGTATAACCCAAGTTTGAGCAGCACTTAAACATCCATTGGATAGTTCCAATCGATCGGACAATGAATCGTAATAGCGATCGAGTTAATACCCTGTATCGTAGCAGCACCCCCCACTAATTAGTGTTTCGTGTGTGTTTATGAAGTAATTGGACGATATCTCTGCGCACAATTTGAATTTCTTCATCGTTTCATCGCCCAGAAGCAAGTGCCAAGGTCTGCTATTTATAGTCGAAATTTGGTCAGGCTTGCGCACCGTAACACTAATACCCTTACGGTCCGTAAGAGTGCTTACGGTCCGTAAGACTCACAATGTTACGGTCCGTAAGGGACACCAAAGCACTATAGGGTGACCACGTGTGGGACTAGGCCTGCTGAGTTGACAGATTGTTAAATTTCAATTTCGACAGCACACAATTTAGATAATCATCGAGTAGGGAATACCCCCCCCCCTGAGTTTTAGGGGCCCTGATCCTGATTCTGATTGTTCTGAAAATTTTAAGGTTTGTGCAGTATCACTTGGGTGTCTCAATTAGGGTTTCCTTTTGGATAAAATAATAAAATAATTAGGCCATTTGATGAGGGTTGTTACAGTTTGCAAGCAAGAAATTCTTTATAAGTGCAACCAGGTGTTGCAGCTTTAATTTTCTTTGGGAGCGGAGCTTGCCGTGGATTATTATCGTGATACCGCCTCCATTTACGCTATTACTGAAGTTATCTTCAGAAATGCGTTTACTAGGAATGATTTGTTGAGGTTCAGCAGGTTTCTGGACAGCAACGACTATTGCTGGAATAGCATTGGCTATTCCCTGAGCAACAATAATTTCTATAACCTGCCTATTTAGAAATTGATCCTCCTGGTGTTGCTCGGATTGATTAACCTCATTAACTGGTTCGTTATTAACGTTTTCCATCTGATCATATTTTTAATTTTATTAGTATCAATTAAATAAGAATTGTACACAAATAATCATACTAATTTCACATACACACATATGGCCAAAACTATTGATTTCTCGATTCCCATTTTTATATAGTATGCATCAATACATACTATTTTAAAAATTATAACAAAATTTCATAGAAAACCTTTAAATATTATTTCATATCGTGCGACTACAAAACAACTGAAATTTTAAACCACACTAGGGTTTACTTATTTATTTACTAAGGTTTCTGGATTATAGTTGATAAAGGTGCTAAGACTTGGGTCAAATTATTTAAAGATTTGCATTAACTGCTACAGTAGCAAGCATATAAAGATCTGCCCATTTTTTCATCTAACTTGTCTTCCCAATGTGATTTACTGGTTAATTCCTGGGTTTCCTGTTTAATCTTCTTTTCTCAGAATTTCTTTATTTTCTCCTGACTTTTCCTAATAATCAAACTTCTTTTACTAGGAGAAAGTGGTTCCTCATATTGTGCCTTTCGCACAAATATTCCTTCATCAGGAATTACAGACTGATTTGAGAATTTTGTTTGGGACGAACTTCCCTTCTCGTTTGATGACCTATCTAATTTAAGATAGATGTTTGACAGCTTTTGCTTACCCATACTGTACACAAATATTCAATTAATAAAACACATAATCACAAAATGACAAGTAGAAAAATTAAGTATTTCTAAATACTTAATTGGCTTAAATCAGTGGCTCTGATACCACCTTTTTCTGTCACGCCCCCCGACCCGGTTTGACCCGTTTTAGGAGCCGCGGGACAGAAAATCCCGTGGTATTTATTTAACAGCGGAAGTTTTTTTTCAGGATCTTTAAAAACTGCAATTTCCCGATTATTTTATTTCACAACTGGGGATAAAATCCCGGTAATTTACAATCATAAGATTTCACAGAGAAATCTTTTATTTTACAAAACATGTTTCTTTATTTTATACTGAGCCACTTCCTTAAGCTTGTAGTGCTTCTCGGCACTTTTCCTGGATCACAACAGATTACCTGAAACATGTTTGAAAAAGGTTTTGTCAGCGGGAAATACTGAGTGAATCATTCTTTTTAGTAAAACGACCTGTTTGTTATAATTTACAGTATTAAGGGAGATTACAATGTTTCAGATATCAACCAACTACCCACAGTATTTGTCACTCGACCGAATCTGTGACTATGGTCATATCACCATTGGCCACCCGTTTGTCCAATGGCAAAGATTATCAAGTAATGTATACAAAACCCCACATACTGGCTGTAATTTGGTGATTACATAAACTTAATCCCTGTAATTATAACCATGAAAATAAACTTGCTTTTGAAAGTAATTTGATAAAAAGAAAATGACTCACATTGCAGATTTAATTGAGCAGAGCCTAGCCTACTGATTAGCCTTTTAACCTAAATTAATAACAGGCACACAATTCGGTTAGTAACTTAATACAACATTTACGATAACTCACAAGATTAAACCCTCACATCGAATGACAAAGTGCGATACTTAAACATCCATTGAATTAACAACGAATGACAAAGCATAAACCCTAATGTGGGCAGCACTTAAACATCCATTGGATAGTTTAATCGATCGGACATTGAATCGTATCTGCGATCGAGTTATTACCCTGATTGCGGCGACGATTAGTGATCCGTGTGTGTTTTATAGTAATTCTACGAAATCTCAGTGTAGGATTGGAATTTTTACGTCGTTTCAGTGCCCAAAATCAAGTCCCAGACACCCCTGTTTATACATGAAATTTGACCCAGTCGCGTAGCGCGACGGGTCACCCCTATGGTCGTCGCGCTACGCGACGGATTACCTATTTTCATAGGGTAGCCCCGTGTGTGTGTAGGCTTGCTGAGTTGACGAAATCGTAAAATTCGATTTTGACAGATAGTTATGTGGATAATCGTACCTAGGGTTTTACCCCCCCTGAGTTTTAGGGGCCCTGATCCTGATTCTGAAAATTCTGAAAATTTTAGGGTTTATACAGAATCACTTGGGTGTCTCAATTAGGGTTTCCTATTGGACAAATTAATTTAATAAATATGACTTTTGATGAGAGTTATTACAGATACCCCGGGAGAAGGCAGAGCACAAGTTAGCAACACTCACGGGCATTAAACCTGTAACACATGGTAAACGCAGCATGGCTCCGGATCGAAGAGCAGCGGTGGTCAAGGAAGTACGAAAGTTGGTCGAAGCTGGAATACTTAGGGAAACCAAGTATCACACTTGGGTATCAAACCCCATTATGGTTTAGAAGCCAGATGGCACATGGCAGATGTGCATCGACTTCAAAGACCTGAACAAGGCATGCCCCAAAGACGATTATCCACTGCCCGAGATGGACTTCAAGGTTGACTCTCTGGTTCCTTATAGGTACAAGTGTTTCTTAGATGCCTATAAGGGTTACCATCAGATTAAGATGTCCAGAGAAGACGAAGAAAAAACGGCGTTTCATACTGATGTGGGCATCTTTTGTTATACCAAAATGCCTTTTGGCCTACGAAACAACGGTGCCACCTATCAGCGGCTCATGGATAAAGCTTTCAAAAAAACAAATTGGCAGAAACTTAGAAGTATATGTCGATGATTTGGTAATCAAGAGCAGGGAAGAGAAACAAATGGTTGCAGACATTGAAGAAACTTTCCAAAAGCTCAGAGAATACAACATCAAGCTCAACCCCAAAAAGTGTTCGTTTGGGGTGGAAGAAGGTAAATTCTTGGGGGTGATGGTCACCCGGGATGGTTTTAAAGCCAATCCGGAAAAATTTGCCGCTATAACGCGAATGCCATCCCCCAGGACTTTAAAAGAGGCACAAGCATTGATTGGACGTCTAGTGGCGTTAAACAGGTTCTTGGCCAGACACACCGAACGATCCTTGCCGTTCATAAAGACGTTAAAAAACTGCCTTAACAAGAAAAAATTTAAGTGGACCAGTGAGGCGGAGGAGGCTTTGCAAGACATGAAGCGTTTCATTGAAAAACTACCAATGTTAACAGCGCCGTACCCGGAAGAAATATTAAAAATGTACCTGGCAGCTGCTCATAACGCGGTAAGCGCAATACTTATGGTAGAAAGAGATGGAACACAAACGCCTATATATTATATCAGCCGAGTTTTGGCAGGACCCGAAACACGGTATCCAACACTTGAAAATTGGTACTGGCGTTAGTCCACGCTACCCGGCGTCTCAGAAGGTACTTTCAAGGACACCGCGTACAGATCTTAACGAATTACCCGCTACAGCAAATCCTGCACAAGCCTGAGATCTCCGGAAGATTGGCTAAATGGGCGATCGAGCTGGGAGCCCTAGATATCGAGTATCGAAAGCGGACAGCAATCAAGGGGCAGTTAATCGCCGACTTCTTGGCTGAAATCCCCAGTGGTGAAACGATACAGGATCCCGCTATCCAGGATATCCCAGAATCCAGCACAGCCAGACAAACCTGGAAACTTTACACTGATGGATCATCCAGCGGGAAAGGTTCCAGGGCAGGTCTAATGTTGATAATCCCAGATGAGATAAGGCTGATGTACGCCTTACGTTTTGATTTCGAATGCTCCAATAATGAAGCAGAATACGAGGCTCTACTTGCGAGTTTGAGGATGGCCCAATCTATGGGAGCAACAAGAGTTGACGCGTATGTTGACTCTCTGCTGGTCAACAACCAAGTCAACGAAACTTACGAGGCCAAGGACGAATTAATGGCGAAATATTTTTCTAAAACCAAGGAGCTCATAGCTTCCTTCGATAATGTAACGCTTAATCACGTCCACAGAGGAAAAAAACAAATAGCAGATGCCTTGAGCAAACTTGCTACTTCAGGCATGGAAAGAGAAGTAAAGGTAGAAACGTTGCAAATACCCTCTATCGAACCCAGGGAAGTTTCCGCCATCGCGGCAGAAGAACCCTGTTGGTACACCCCAATAGTGAAGTTCCTCACAAAGGGTGAATTACCCCATGCCAGGGGTGAAGCCCAAAAGATCCAAACCAAGGCATTGTGTAACACCTCGAAAATTCGTGTTAAATAATAAAACGACACGTGTCATGTAAAGACAAAACGCGTTGTGAACCCGGATTAAATAAAGATGTTTTGGCAGGATTTAAAAATGGCGTCATGTAAATTTATACCTCTGAACGACCTCAGTATAAATCCCAAGACCCAAGTTTTTATATAACAAACATCTATTATGTCTAAATTCAGAAATGGGTTCACAATAATGGACTTCCAAAAGCATGATAAGATCACACGAAGAAAAAGAATGGAAATCCTTTGTTTTCGGGTCTTGTATTTGGTTTCAAAGTGAAACAAATTGAAATGGTAGGGTATGCAACTGATAATTGAAGACCCATATGATAAATAATCAGTCCACAATTCGTTTATACCCACTTGACCCTTCAAAACGTCAAAGAACAACAATTTTCCGCGTCAGACAGCAGGCTTACGGACCGTAAGCCATCTTTACGGTCCGTAAAGATGTGCCAGCGACCAGAAAACGGGCTGTTGCCTGTATTTCGCGATTATGACCGATTTAGCTGGTTTTTCTCATTAATAAAAGACCCCTAAACTATCCTAGAGCACTAGGACACTTGTTGGATGATTGTGGTCAGCTCTAGAGTTAGTTGTCAACCAATCATGGTGAGTATTTTCACTATATAAGACACTTCATGTTGCAAACATTCTTCACACTTGCATCTGATCATTTGGATCATTCCTGGAGCTCAAGCTTGCTTCCTAGTGATCAAAATTCGTGCATTGGACTCTTGTAAGTCTGCTAGTTCTTGTTTAGTTGTGTTTAGCTTAGTTAATTAGCTAAAAGTCAAACCGTCGTAATTACGGTTTGACTTCGAGATTAGTCACTAATGGCTCAGTCTTATCTCGAATTAAAAGTAGTTATAGGATGGTATTTATGTGGGTAATAAAACCCCAAAAGGGTTTCCCCTGATCACCATCCTAACCAGGTCAAATGTCGGGTCAAACCTTTACTTAAAAAGTCAACATAATGCTTAAAATGTCATTTATGCATAATTAGCTATCTAGATCACATATAACCTGTTTGATTATTGTTATAACTTAGTAATAAGTTTAAGAACATGTCCAAACATGTTCAACCCGACTATTTCCTGTTTAGACCCGGTTCGGAGCCGAAAGTCGCATAGTTTGACTTTCACTTTGACTTTCAGTTCTGACCCGTTTAGGCATATTTTAGAAATGCCTTAGAGCTTTAATTGGACTAGGATACATGTTAGAACAACCCTCTGTGATCATACACCTTGGTTCACTAGTTATCCAATTAATATGCATATTTCCGTTAATTGCTCATACGTTGACCGTTATGCCCTTATTGCCTTAAAACGTGATTTATGAAAATGTAAAAGTGTAGAAACCTTTGTTACTGATATATAGACTTGTATGCAAAGTTTGACATCAGTTTGACTTGTAGATTAAGAGTTATGCTCATTATCGCAAAACTAATGCTTTATGTTAATAAAATGGCGTAATTAGCGTATAGCCTAGTTAAGCATACTTTTTGGTATCGAATCTTGTACCCACTGATGTAATATATTATTTTGAGATTTTTAAATATTTTTAATTAATTTTAGGCTGAGCATAACTCGTAGTCGTAGGCTTAATTCGGTAATTGTCGGTTTTGCCCTTACGGGCCATAAAATGAGTTTTACACATCTAAACGATTCCAAACCTTTTGCTACTGATTAGTTATGATAAATAAATTATTTTAAGCCTTCTGGAAATATAAAAATATCAGATTTAAGTATCGAACCCGGTAATGGCCTTTAATCGCCTTATTTAGCGTTTTTAACGCATAGTATGTTTTAAAATCATATTGGACATACCCGGGTTGATACCTACTGATATAAGAGGCAAATTATCATATTTTAACAGTAAGCAAAGGTTGATAAACTCAGACTTCAGTTTTGAGCTTTTCGGCTTATGTGAAATTACCAAAATACCCCTACGGGGCCTAGTTTGGTTAAAAATGATAAGTTTCACATACATGCTTTAACCTACTGATGTAACTTAGCAAATTGAGTATATTTGCTGATTACATCAGACCTGTAACTCAGGTTGTCACTTAAACGCTTTTATAAACTTTTAAATGACCAAACTACCCCTACGGGGCCTAGTTTGTGTTTAAACACATTTCGGGCATAACGAAAGACACCTTACTGATGTCACAACATATTTGAGACATAATTAACTTAGGAAACCTGTATATAGCTCTCATGACTACCTGTCACGCTTATTACGCGTACGGTTCGGTTTATGTAACAAGTTTACATAAATTAGCCGAAACGGGTCAAACCTTAACGGTTTTATCTCAAAATCCAGAATGTGCATGAAGTACCCATATTAAACAAGTCTCTGAACTTGTCGGGTCTAAATCACATTCTATCCGGCCCTCGCTTAATCGTGCGTACGAACCGTATCTTTGAAACTAGCCGGTCTAAGCTTAAGCTTAATTAAAGACCCGTTAGGATTCTAATAGGTTATTAAAAACCTTCGTTCCAGATTAGGAGCCCAGTAAAAGCTATCTGTACTTGCTGATTTGGTATACGGCTGGGATTGAATTTATATTTAGCTTAGGTAAATACTTTTAACTTATTTTCCCTATACGGGCTTGGGTTACGGTACATAGCGTACCGCTTGATCGGGCATCAAATCTCCACGCTTAGTGGGTAGTTGAATAATTTGATCGGCTCGTTTTAAACAGATTTGTTTACTTTACAGCCTTTGGAGGGTTAATGACCATGTCCCGGATATCCCTGGCATCATCTTACGAGATGGCCACGACCTGAGCACGGGGTGTAGGCGTACTCCCGTGTATAACTCACTTAAATTGGTGTGTCTATTGATCTTTAACCCGGATACGTTCCGGGCTACTGAACGCATAAGTAACATGTAATTCGTTCACAAGATTATAATATTAAATAATTCTCCCAAGTTAAAAAGATTAATTTTGCCTCTGTGCATTTTAATCAATGTGTCAAGATTTTGTGCCGTTTGCACTCAGATCACTTTTCAAACTCTTTTTCCAAAATGAGTCAGTTGAATGTATTTACCAGTGTAAACTGACGTATTTTCCAAAAAGGCTAAATGCAGGTACTATACGAAATTGGCTGGATATTTCTCCTTAGCATCAGTAGAAGTCTCGCAAGCTTAAGATGCCTAAAAGTCTGTTGAACTATTGTTTCCATTTTATGTTCGATCCTTCTATGGATAAACTTCCGAATATTGTGACATATGATATTACAATAATAAATTCGGTTGTATCATACCTTAAATTGCTTCCGCTGTGCATATTGATATTGTGTTGTTTGACTATTACGTTGCCAACCATGACGTCACGATACTCCCCACCGGGCCCACCGGTGACACGTGGAAATCGGGGTGTGACAGGTTGGTATCAGAGCCAACACTGAGTGAATTAAACACTAGCCTTTTGTGTTTAATCTTAGTTACACAATTGCACATATCTAAACCTTCTGAGTCTAGACTTAACTTAGGAATATTCTCAATCCTAATCTTAAAATTTTACTTCCAAATTTTTATTGGATACGTCGCCAAGAGAAGAAGCCGTAATAGGAGTTCTCCACACCCGGAGCCCTGAGATGCTGAGCTTCGTACCGCGGCTAGAATGAAACGAGCATCCAAGGAGAAAGCATTCAGAAATAAAATGAAGAAGAAACTCCTTTTACTGAAGATCGTTTCCTTAATAGTCCTTATAAGGACATAATTATCTTTCAGTCCCTCCGAGGACACATTATTCCTTTTAAAGTCCCGATTAGGGCAACTTTATACTTTTATTTTTATATAATGGAATGATTAAGTTTAAACTTTCATTCTAAATAAGAAATATTAAATAAATGGAACAATAATATTTCCTTTTTGCAAGATCTACTATTATAATAAAATGGCAAAATCTAAAAGGGCAAGACCTAGCTTCGAGTCATATTAAGACCGGCCAAGATGGCAGTTCCGCAATTTAGATTCAGATCCATATTTACACCTCAATTTAAAAATTGTTCTGCGTTAATTATAAATTAAGAATCTTAAGTGTGCAACCTAGCCACGGGTCAATTATAAGACCGGGCCAAGATGGTAAGACCTGTTTAAAAAGATCCAATTCCCTGTTAACATCTTAAAACATGTTAACACTCCTGACAGATGTGATTCAATTAAAATCACACACGTCATTTTTATATAGGATTCTTCAAAAGATTCCTAACCCAGTTTAATGATCCCTGAATCCTGGGTTTATGTCATCAATTAAGATGATCATATTTTAACCATACGTGGTAATATAGTGCCTACGGGCCTTGCTCATTTCTACATGAGCCAAAATACAGTGGTAGCTATGACTCCCTGTCAGATAAAGGTAATGAACTAGGTTCAAACCTCAAATGCTTTGATTCTCTGAAATCATAGCTTATAAATTATATATGTCCTTGTGACTAAGCCAGTTGTGCTAATATACTTAAAGACCATGATTCTCTGAAATCATGACTTATAATTTAAAAATTTGTCCTTGGGACTAGGCCTTTTGTGCTATAAAATAAAACTGTTATTATTGCTTTGATTCTCTGAAATCATAAGCTTATAATTTATAAATGTCCATGTGACCAGGCCATTGGGTGCCACTAATAAAACTGTTAATGTTTTATAATTAGGATAAATTATAATAGAAATCCTAAATAAATATGATTAATAAATTAACCATATATGGTCTCTGTTTACCATGGTTAATGAATTTCCCTAAGGGGGTAATCCAGTAATAAACATCTCTTATAAGAGAAGTGCCTACAGGCTATAGCTAATGTCCTCTGAGACTGAAGACAGTGGCAGCCTACAGCTCCCTGTCAGGAAAAAGTAATGAACTTCGATTCAAACCTTAATGCCGCGATTCTCTGAAATCATGGCTTATAAATTTAACTTGTCTACGCGACTAGGCCATTTGTGCTATTATTATTAACTTATGAAAAAGGATTTATGATAAAAATTCTGAATAAAATAAATATCCTTCCTTCTCTGTCAGTATGCATTTTAAAAGGGAATCTTAAAGGTGAAACCTAGCCTACGCGGCCAAGATGGTGAAACCTACTCAAGGGATTCAGATCCTTGTTAACACCTAGGAATGTGTTAGCACTCTTGACAAATGTGATTCGAGAAAATCACAATAGTCATCCTTATATTGGATTCTTCCAATTCTCAAATCTAGCCTAGTGATCTAGGAATCATGGCTTATATCATCCTATAAGATGATCATATTATAAACATCCGTTAGTGATGAAGTGCCTACGGACTAAACTTGTTGTCCGATAATACAACGACAGTGGTGGTCTTTCATCTCCTGTCTAAAATGTTGGACTATGTCCAAACATAATAGTCTATATGATCAATGCGATCAAGACTAATATCATCTAATACGATGATCATATTATTTAACATCCTTTAGTGATGTCTTGCCTACGGGCTATAATATATTGTCCATTTGAGACATTGACATTGTTATCTTTATGATTCCCTGTCCAAGGTGGTGAGCTATGCTCAAGCCTAATAGTTCATATGATCAATGCGATCGTGACAAAAATCATCAATACGATGATTAAAAATTTTAACATCCGTAATGATGTTTTGCCTAAGGGCTATATTATATCGTCCAACTGAGACAAGGCAATTGTAATCTTTTGTGATTCTTTGCCAAGGGGGTGAGCTATACTCAAATCCCATAGTCTATACTATCAGTGCGATCCTGACTAGTATCATCAGTATGATGATCATAATATTAACATCCCTCGTGATGAAATGCTTACGGGCTATACTTCATTCTAGTGTCGGTAAGACAAAGATAGTAGTGATCTTTACGATCCCCTGTTCAAAATGGTGTGATTATACCCAAACCTAATAGTCAATATGATCGATGTGATCATGACTAATATCATTAGATACGATGGTTATACATAAACATCCATTAGTGATGTTGATTGGCTTATTTTCTGCCAAAAGAATCGTCTTTCAAGACGATGACAGTTGTAGTCTATGACTCCCTGTCCAAAGGTGAAGAACCACGTTCAAACCTTGAAGCCCTAATCTAATAAGATTACGGCTTATAAATTAAGGTCCTTGGTGATAGACCATCAAGTTATGTTTTAAAGTCATTCATGACAAGCCTATGTGCTATAATTGGTCATTCGTGACAAGTTAACATATTGAATGTTAACATTCCTGGTGACATGCCTTTGTACCAGATTTGATGAATGTCCTTATAACAAGGCCATTTGTGCCATATCTAAATGTCCTTTGTGACAAGGCCTTCGTGCCGTATAATCATTTATGTCCTTCATGACTGGGCTTTATGCCATATTTTCTACGTCCATCGCGACAGGCTTCTATGCCATATATGTATATATATAATAAAAGTCTTGTAAGGCTAGCCTTTGAGCTATTCATGATCGTCCTTGTGACAAAGACAGTTGTGACATTATGGTCCCCTGTCAAGCAAGTATTGGACTCGCTCCAAACTTTGAATGCCATTGATGGTCCTGTTGTGACCTAGGCTAAATATAATGGAATACGTTCAAAATAACATTAACTATGAACGTTCGGAACAGAATAGCCCATACGGTTTATGAATGCCGTGGCTAATCTAAGTCAGGTCATCAGGATGATAACTAATAATGGTTAAATCTTGGCGATTTGTACCAAGTTTCGAGTATGGAAAACTCGGATGAGGTAGACGACGGTCGCAACACTATTAAGGTGACGAAAGTTAATAAAACTACAAACGTAAACCTCAATATTAATGGAGTTAATCTTCAGGCTGTGGTTGACGCAGCAGTTGGAAGGACCATGGAAAAAGTCATGAGACAATACAAAGAGCTGAATACTTCTCGCTCTAAATCTCATTCAAAACCATGTTGAAATTGCTCATGAGAAGATTTTGTTCACACTTCGTATATGAAGGATGAACCAAAGAAGGAGGATAACTCCCAGAAATCTGAGAAAGAGAGCGAGTACAGGCTTAATAAAAAGCAACGAAAGTTCGGTAAGAAGCCTGTATACCTCTGAGACTGCTTCAGCATTTTTAGATGGATGTTTTATATCCATAAGGAATCATTTTTCCGATGTCCTAGTTCCGTTAAATATAAGGACTCATTAAAGTGATAAAAATCGATGATTGCCTCGAAAAATCAAGCCCATATTGTGGGTGATAAGAAGCAATTAATTATCGAGACTCCTTATGAGACAACTCTCATAATTACACGTATCTGTGCGATTAATTAATATTAAACATAAAAAAATGGTGGAACTGGCCGTCCCCGGAATCGAACCTGGGTCTAGGCCGGCCGCACCCTTTCGCGCGCCTAGCCAACTGAGCTAGGTGCCTAGTTTGTGAAACTTCCATTATTAATTAAACATAAGCACTTGTACAATAAACTTCCTTATCATTTATCAATGATAATTTCTGCTAAGTGTCCTGTTTTTTAATACATGCAATAATAAATCTTCATGAACCATAAACTTAGCAATTTTTTTTTATCATCCACAAGGTATAACTACCAAGGAAACCATAGTAACCAATTCCTCTAGTATCGGCAAGGAATTCTTCCGAAAAATCTAAGAGTACTCTTTCTTCGCATAGAGTACGACAACATATGTTATTTTAATTATTTTTCTCATTGTTTTCTATCACCTGCGAATGCCAAACTATGTTTGATAAAAGTGTCATATGAGGATTGGCGTATCCTAGTGTGTCCCATAGATTATTTCCATGTCTAATCAGCATGGAGGTTTAATACATGGAACCCCTGAGATATCCCAATGATCATATTGTACTAAAGTCGACTAGTAGTATTCAAAGAAGATATCCAAAATGGAATTTTTCCAAGTAAATGTTCCCGATTAAGGAATTCGTGGACTTATAACATAAAGGTGTCACTCATTTGACACGAACAATGATGGATGAACTGGAGCCTGAGATATGGAAAATCTCTGTAGCCTCCTTGTATCTTAATTATCTTCTCTTAAGTTTTCCCTGCTTACCTCCTGGAAGACAGGTAGAACTAAGAGTAACGTCCCGTTGTGGGCTGGAGTATTATGAAAACTCCATATTGATTATGAAAAAAAAAATCGAAACCTTGATTCAGTAGGTTTTAAGACATAGGCACATATAGCCTGACTCAATCTTCTGAGGGTTTTTATATTATTAAATAAGAAAGACGGTTCATATTGCTTACGTATTAAATGCCGCAACCCTAATTAGGCAACGATTAAGAAATTACCATCAGCTACCCAGGATCTAAGGGCAAATTATTGGTGGATAGGCTTGAACAAGTCTGTAGCCACCCATGTAGCTAAATGCTTGACATGTGCGCAAGTCAAAGCCGAGCATCAAAAGCCGTCAGGCTTGCTACGACAGCCTGAACTTCCTATGTGGAAGTGGGAAATGGTAACTATGGATTTTATTACCAAGTTACCCAAGACAAGGAAAGGAAATGATACGATATGAGTTACAGTTGACAGACTGACTAAGTCCGCACATTTCCTACCCATCAAGGAGACTTATAGCTCCGATATGTTAGCCCAGTTATACGTTGATAAGATTGTAGCCCTACATGGCATACCTGTAGCTATTATCTCTGACAGAGATACTAGGTACACGACACATTTTTGGAAGAGTTTCCAACAATTTTTGGGCACACGTTTGAACTTTAGTACGGCTTACCATCCTCAGACAGACGGTCCGAGTGAGCGTACATTCAAACGTTGGAAGACATGCTACGTGCATGTGCGATCGATTTAGATGGTAGTTGGGATAAGAACCTACCATTAATCGAATTCTCCTACAACAATAGCTACCATACCAGCATTAAGGCTGCGCCTTTTCAGGCATTATACGGTAGAAAGTGTAGAACGTCAGTTTGTTGGGCGGAAGTTGGAGATGTCCAGTTATCAGGACCAGAGATTGTGTTCGAACGACGGACAAGATAGTCCAGATTCGTGACCGACTCAAAGCTGCCCGGGATAGGCAGAAGAGTTACGCTGATCCTAAGCGTAAGGATTTTCACTTCGAAGTAGTTGACAAAGTCCTACTTAAGGTGTCACCCTGGAAGAGGGTGAGGCGGTTTGGTAAGAAAGGCAAGCTAAGTCCGAGATACATAGGACCTTTCGAGGTTATCGAACGAGTCGGGTCAGTTGCCTATAAGTTAAACTTACCTGAAGAGCTCAGTGGAATTCACAATGTGTTCCACATCTGCAACCTAAAGAAGTGTTCCGCTGACGAATCACATGTCATGCCACATACAGATGTGCATATAGACGCGAGCTTAAAATTTGTTGAAAAACCTTTGTCGATTGAAGATCGGCAGGTAAGGAAGCTTCGAAGGAAGCATGTACCTATAGTAAAGGTCAAAAGGGATGCCCATAGAGGTCCCGAATATACACGTGGGAGGTTGAATCCACCATGAAAGAAAAGTACCCCTATTTGTTTCAGTAAATCTCGGGTCGAGATTTATTTTTAAGGGGGTGAGGATGTAACACCTTGAAAATTCGTGTTAAATAATAAAACGACACGTGTCATGTAACGACAAAACGCGTTGTGAACCCGGATTAAATAAAGATGTTTTGGCAGGATTTAAAAATGGCGTCATGTAAATTTATACCTCTGAACGACCTCAGTATAAATCCCAAGACCCAAGTTTTTATATAACAAACATCTATTATGTCTAAATTCAGAAATGAGTTCACAATAATGGACTTCCAAAAGCATGATAAGATCACACGAAGAAAAAGAATGGAAATCCTTTGTTTTCGGGTCTTGTATTTGGTTTCAAAGTGAAACAAATTGAAATGGTAGGGTATGCAACTGATAATTGAAGACCCATATGATAAATAATCAGTCCACAATTCGTTTATACCCACTTGACCCTTCAAAACGTCAAAGAACAACAATTTTCCGCGTCAGACAGCAGGCTTACGGACCGTAAGCCATCTTTACGGTCCGTAAAGATGTGCCAGGGACCAGAAAACGGGCTGTTGCCTGTATTTCGCGATTATGACCGATTTAGCTGGTTTTTCTCATTAATAAAAGACCCCTAAACTATCCTAGAGCACTAGGACACTTGTTGGATGATTGTGGTCAGCTCTAGAGTTAGTTGTCAACCAATCATGGTGAGTATTTTCACTATATAAGACACTTCATGTTGCAAACATTCTTCACACTTGCATCTGATCATTTGGATCATTCCTGGAGCTCAAGCTTGCTTCCTAGTGATCAAAATTCGTGCATTGGACTCTTGTAAGTCTGCTAGTTCTTGTTTAGTTGTGTTTAGCTTAGTTAATTAGCTAAAAGTCAAACCGTCGTAATTACGGTTTGACTTCGAGATTAGTCACTAATGGCTCAGTCTTATCTCGAATTAAAAGTAGTTATAGGATGGTATTTATGTGGGTAATAAAACCCCAAAAGGGTTTCCCCTGATCACCATCCTAACCAGGTCAAATGTCGGGTCAAACCTTTACTTAAAAAGTCAACATAATGCTTAAAATGTCATTTATGCATAATTAGCTATCTAGATCACATATAACCTGTTTGACTATTGTTATAACTTAGTAATAAGTTTAATAACATGTCCAAACATGTTCAACCCGACTATTTCCTGTTTAGACCCGGTTCGGAGCCGAAAGTCGCATAGTTTGACTTTCACTTTGACTTTCAGTTCTGACCCGTTTAGGCATATTTTAGAAATGCCTTAGAGCTTTAATTGGACTAGGATACATGTTAGAACAACCCTCTGTGATCATACACCTTGGTTCACTAGTTATCCAATTAATATGCATATTTCCGTTAATTGCTCATACGTTGACCGTTATGCCCTTATTGCCTTAAAACGTGATTTATGAAAATGTAAAAGTGTAGAAACCTTTGTTACTGATATATAGACTTGTATGCAAAGTTTGACATCAGTTTGACTTGTAGATTAAGAGTTATGCTCATTATCGCAAAACTAATGCTTTATGTTAATAAAATGGCGTAATTAGCGTATAGCCTAGTTAAGCATACTTTTTGGTATCGAATATTGTACCCACTGATGTAATATATTATTTTGGGATTTTTAAAGATTTTTAATTAATTTTAGGCTGAGCATAACTCGTAGTCGTAGGCTTAATTCGGTAATTGTCGGTTTTGCCCTTACGGGCCATAAAATGAGTTTTACACATCTAAACGATTCCAAACCTTTTGCTACTGATTAGTTATGATAAATAAATTATTTTAAGCCTTCTGGAAATATAAAAATATCAGATTTAAGTATCGAACCCGGTAATGGCCTTTAATCGCCTTATTTAGCGTTTTTAACGCATAGTATGTTTTAAAATCATATTGGACATACCCGGGTTGATACCTACTGATATAAGAGGCAAATTATCATATTTTAACAGTAAGCAAAGGTTGATAAACTCAGACTTCAGTTTTGAGCTTTTCGGCTTATGTGAAATTACCAAAATACCCCTACGGGGCCTAGTTTGGTTAAAAATGATAAGTTTCACATACATGCTTTAACCTACTGATGTAACTTAGCAAATTGAGTATATTTGCTGATTACATCAGACCTGTAACTCAGGTTGTCACTTAAACGCTTTTATAAACTTTTAAATGACCAAACTACCCCTACGGGGCCTAGTTTGTGTTTAAACACATTTCGGGCATAACGAAAGACACCTTACTGATGTCACAACATATTTGAGACATAATTAACTTAGGAAACCTGTATATAGCTCTCATGACTACCTGTCACGCTTATTACGCGTACGGTTCGGTTTATGTAACAAGTTTACATAAATTAGCCGAAACGGGTCAAACCTTAACGGTTTTATCTCAAAATCCAGAATGTGCATGAAGGACCCATATTAAACAAGTCTCTGAACTTGTCGGGTCTAAATCACATTCTATCCGGCCCTCGCTTAATCGTGCGTACGAACCGTATCTTTGAAACTAGTCGGTCTAAGCTTAAGCTTAATTAAAGACCCGTTAGGATTCTAATAGGTTATTAAAAACCTTCGTTCCAGATTAGGAGCCCAGTAAAAGCTATATGTACTTGCTGATTTGGTATACGGCTGGGATTGAATTTATATTTAGCTCAGGTAAATACTTTTAACTTATTTTCCCTATACGGGCTTGGGTTACGGTACATAGCGTACCGCTTGATCGGGCATCAAATCTCCACGCTTAGTGGGTAGTTGAATAATTTGATCGGCTCGTTTTAAACAGATTTGTTTACTTTACAGCCTTTGGGGGGTTAATGACCATGTCCCGGATATCCCTGGCATCATCTTACGAGATGGCCACGACCTGAGCACGGGGTGTAGGCGTACTCCCGTGTATAACTCACTTAAAGTGGTGTGTCTATTGATCTTTAACCCGGATACGTTCCGGGCTACTGAACGCATAAGTAACATGTAATTCGTTCACAAGATTATAATATTAAATAATTCTCCCAAGTTAAAAAGATTAATTTTGCCTCTGTGCATTTTAATCAATGTGTCAAGATTTTGTGCCGTTTGCACTCAGATCACTTTTCAAACTCTTTTTCCAAAATGAGTCAGTTGAATGTATTTACCAGTGTAAACTGACGTATTTTCCAAAAAGGCTAAATGCAGGTACTATACGAAATTGGCTGGATATTTCTCCTTAGCATCAGTAGAAGTCTCGTAAGCTTAAGATGCCTAAAAGTCTGTTGAACTATTGTTTCCATTTTATGTTCGATCCTTCTGTGGATAAACTTCCGAATATTGTGACATATGATATTACAATAATAAATTCGGTTGTATCATACCTTAAATTGCTTCCGCTGTGCATATTGATATTGTGTTGTTTGACTATTACGTTGCCAACCATGACGTCACGATACTCCCCACCGGGCCCACCGGTGACACGTGGAAATCGGGGTGTGACAGGTTGGTATCAGAGCCAACACTGAGTGAATTAAACACTAGCCTTTTGTGTTTAATCTCAGTTACACAATTGCACATATCTAAACCTTCTGAGTCTAGACTTAACTTAGGAATATTCTCAATCCTAATCTTAAAATTTTACTTCCAAATTTTTATTGGATACGTCGCCAAGCGAAGAAGCCGTAATAGGAGTTCTCCACACCCGGAGCCCTGAGATGCTGAGCTTCGTACCGCGGCTAGAATGAAACGAGCATCCAAGGAGAAAGCATTCAGAAATAAAATGAAGAAGAAACTCCTTTTACTGAAGATCGTTTCCTTAATAGTCCTTATAAGGACATAATTATCTTTCAGTCCCTCCGAGGACACATTATTCCTTTTAAAGTCCCGATTAGGGCAACTTTATACTTTTATTTTTATATAATGGAATGATTAAGTTTAAACTTTCATTCTAAATAAGAAATATTAAATAAATGGAACAATAATATTTCCTTTTTGCAAGATCTACTATTATAATAAAATGGCAAAATCTAAAAGGGCAAGACCTAGCTTCGAGTCATATTAAGACCGGCCAAGATGGCAGTTCCGCAATTTAGATTCAGATCCATATTTACACCTCAATTTAAAAATTGTTCTGCGTTAATTATAAATTAAGAATCTTAAGTGTGCAACCTAGCCACGGGTCAATTATAAGACCGGGCCAAGATGGTAAGACCTGTTTAAAAAGATCCAATTCCCTGTTAACATCTTAAAACATGTTAACACTCCTGACAGATGTGATTCAATTAAAATCACACACGTCATTTTTATATAGGATTCTTCAAAAGATTCCTAACCCAGTTTAATGATCCCTGAATCCTGGGTTTATGTCATCAATTAAGATGATCATATTTTAACCATACGTGGTAATATAGTGCCTACGGGCCTTGCTCATTTCTACATGAGCCAAAATACAGTGGTAACTATGACTCCCTGTCAGATAAAGGTAATGAACTAGGTTCAAACCTCAAATGCTTTGATTCTCTGAAATCATAGCTTATAAATTATATATGTCCTTGTGACTAAGCCAGTTGTGCTAATATACTTAAAGACCATGATTCTCTGAAATCATGACTTATAATTTAAAAATTTGTCCTTGGGACTAGGCCTTTTGTGCTATAAAATAAAACTGTTATTATTGCTTTGATTCTCTGAAATCATAAGCTTATAATTTATAAATGTCCATGTGACCAGGCCATTGGGTGCCACTAATAAAACTGTTAATGTTTTATAATTAGGATAAATTATAATAGAAATCCTAAATAAATATGATTAATAAATTAACCATATATGGTCTCTGTTTACCATGGTTAATGAATTTCCCTAAGGGGGTAATCCAGTAATAAACATCTCTTATAAGAGAAGTGCCTACGGGCTATAGCTAATGTCCTCTGAGACTGAAGACAGTGGCAGCCTACAGCTCCCTGTCAGGAAAAAGTAATGAACTTCGATTCAAACCTTAATGCCGCGATTCTCTGAAATCATGGCTTATAAATTTAACTTGTCTACGCGACTAGGCCATTTGTGCTATTATTATTAACTTATGAAAAAGGATTTATGATAAAAATCCTGAATAAAATAAATATCCTTCCTTCTCTGTCAGTATGCATTTTAAAAGGGAATCTTAAAGGTGAAACCTAGCCTACGCGGCCAAGATGGTGAAACCTACTCAAGGGATTCAGATCCTTGTTAACACCTAGGAATGTGTTAGCACTCTTGACAAATGTCATCCTTATATTGGATTCTTCCAATTCTCAAATCTAGCCTAGTGATCTAGGAATCATGGCTTATATCATCCTATAAGATGATCATATTATAAACATCCGTTAGTGATGAAGTGCCTACGGACTAAACTTGTTGTCCGATAATACAACGACAGTGGTGGTCTTTCATCTCCTGTCTAAAATGTTGGACTATGTCCAAACATAATAGTCTATATGATCAATGCGATCAAGACTAATATCATCTAATACGATGATCATATTATTTAACATCCTTTAGTGATGTCTTGCCTACGGGCTATAATATATTGTCCATTTGAGACATTGACATTGTTATCTTTATGATTCCCTGTCCAAGGTGGTGAGCTATGCTCAAGCCTAATAGTTCATATGATCAATGCGATCGTGACAAAAATCATCAATACGATGATTAAAAATTTTAACATCCGTAATGATGTTTTGCCTAAGGGCTATATTATATCGTCCAACTGAGACAAGGCAATTGTAATCTTTTGTGATTCTTTGCCAAGGGGGTGAGCTATACTCAAATCCCATAGTCTATACTATCAGTGCGATCCTGACTAGTATCATCAGTATGATGATCATAATATTAACATCCCTCGTGATGAAATGCTTACGGGCTATACTTCATTCTAGTGTCGGTAAGACAAAGATAGTAGTGATCTTTACGATCCCCTGTTCAAAATGGTGTGATTATACCCAAACCTAATAGTCAATATGATCGATGTGATCATGACTAATATCATTAGATACGATGGTTATACATAAACATCCATTAGTGATGTTGATTGGCTTATTTTCTGCCAAAAGAATCGTCTTTCAAGACGATGACAGTTGTAGTCTATGACTCCCTGTCCAAAGGTGAAGAACCACGTTCAAACCTTGAAGCCCTAATCTAATAAGATTACGGCTTATAAATTAAGGTCCTTGGTGATAGACCATCAAGTTATGTTTTAAAGTCATTCATGACAAGCCTATGTGCTATAATTGGTCATTCGTGACAAGTTAACATATTAAATGTTAAAATTCCTGGTGACATGCCTTTGTACCAGATTTGATGAATGTCCTTATAACAAGGCCGTTTGTGCCATATCTAAATGTCCTTTGTGACAAGGCCTTCGTGCCGTATAATCATTTATGTCCTTCATGACTGGGCTTTATGCCATATTTTCTACGTCCATCGCGACAGGCTTCTATGCCATATATGTATATATATAATAAAAGTCTTGTAAGGCTAGCCTTTGAGCTATTCATGATCGTCCTTGTGACAAAGACAGTTGTGACATTATGGTCCCCTGTCAAGCAAGTATTGGACTCGCTCCAAACTTTGAATGCCATTGATGGTCCTGTTGTGACCTAGGCTAAATATAATGGAATACGTTTAAAATAACATTAACTATGAACGTTCGGAACAGAATAGCCCATACGGTTTATGAATGCCGTGGCTAATCTAAGTCAGGTCATCAGGATGATGACTAATAATGGTTAAATCTTGGCGATTTGTACCAAGTTTCGAGTATGGAAAACTCGGATGAGGTAGACGACGGTCGCAACACTATTAAGGCGACGAAAGTTAATAAAACTACAAACGTAAACCTCAATATTAATGGAGTTAATCTTCAGGCTGTGGTTGACGCAGCAGTTGGAAGGACCATGGAAAAAGTCATGAGACAATACAAAGAGCTGAATACTTCTCGCTCTAAATCTCATTCAAAACCATGTTGAAATTGCTCATGAGAAGATTTTGTTCACACTTCGTATATGAAGGATGAACCAAAGAAGGAGGATAACTCCCAGAAATCTGAGAAAGAGAGCGAGTACAGGCTTAATAAAAAGCAACGAAAGTTCGGTAAGAAGCCTGTATACCTCTGAGACTGCTTCAGCATTTTTAGATGGATGTTTTATATCCATAAGGAATCATTTTTCCGATGTCCTAGTTCCGTTAAATATAAGGACTCATTAAAGTGATAAAAATCGATGATTGCCTCGAAAAATCAAGCCCATATTGTGGGTGATAAGAAGCAATTAATTATCGAGACTCCTTATGAGACAACTCTCATAATTACACGTATCTGTGCGATTAATTAATATTAAACATAAAAAAATGGTGGAACTGGCCGTCCCCGGAATCGAACCTGGGTCTAGGCCGGCCGCACCCTTTCGCGCGCCTAGCCAACTGAGCTAGGTGCCTAGTTTGTGAAACTTCCATTATTAATTAAACATAAGCAATTGTACAATAAACTTCCTTATCATTTATCAATGATAATTTCTGCTAAGTGTCCTGTTTTTAATACATGCAATAATAAATCTTCATGAACCATAAACTTAGCAATTTTTTTTATCATCCACAAGGTATAACTACCAAGGAAACCATAGTAACCGATTCCTCTAGTATCGGCAAGGAATTCTTCCGAAAAATCTAAGAGTACTCTTTCTTCGCATAGAGTACGACAACATATGTTATTTTAATTATTTTTCTCATTGTTTTCTATCGCCTGCGAATGCCAAACTATGTTTGATAAAAGTGTCATATGAGGATTGGCGTATCCTAGTGTGTCCCATAGATTATTTCCATGTCTGATCAGCATGGAGGTTTAATACATGGAACCCCTGAGATATCCCAATGATCATATTGTCCTAAAGTCGACTTGTAGTATTCAAAGAAGATATCCAAAATGGAATTTTTCCAAGTAAATGTTCCCGATTAAGGAATTCGTGGACTTATAACATAAAGGTGTCACTCATTTGACACGAACAATGATGGATGAACTGGAGCCTGAGATATGGAAAATCTCTGTAGCCTCCTTGTATCTTAATTATCTTCTCTTAAGTTTTCCCTGCTTACCTCCTGGAAGACAGGTAGAACTAAGAGTAACGTCCCGCTGTGGGCTGGAGTATTATGAAAACTCCATATTGATTATGGAAAAAAAATCGAAACCTTGATTCAGTAGGTTTTAAGACATAGGCACATATAGCCTGACTCAATCTTCTGAGGGTTTTATATTATTAAATAAGAAAGACGGTTCATATTGCTTACGTATTAAATGCCGCAACCCTAATTAGGCAACGATTAAGAAATTGCCATCAGCTACCCAGGATCTAAGGGAAAATTATTGGTGGATAGGCTTGAACAAGTCTGTAGCCACCCATGTAGCTAAATGCTTGACATGTGCGCAAGTCAAAGCCGAGCATCAAAAGCCGTCAGGCTTGCTACGACAGCCTGAACTTCCTACGTGGAAGTGGGAAATGGTAACTATGGATTTTATTACCAAGTTACCCAAGACAAGGAAAGGAAATGATACGATATGAGTTACAGTTGATAGACTGACTAAGTCCGCACATTTCCTACCCATCAAGGAGACTTATAGCTCCGATATGTTAGCCCAGTTATACGTTGATAAGATTGTAGCCCTACATGGCATACCTGTAGCTATTATCTCTGACAGAGATACTAGGTACACGACACATTTTTGGAAGAGTTTCCAACAATTTTTTGGCACACGTTTGAACTTTAGTACGGCTTACCATCCTCAGACAGACGGTCAGAGTGAGCGTACTATTCAAACGTTGGAAGACATGCTACGTGCATGTGCGATCGATTTAGATGGTAGTTGGGATAAGAACCTACCATTAATCGAATTCTCCTACAACAATAGCTACCATACCAGCATTAAGGCTGCGCCTTTTCAGGCATTATACGGTAGAAAGTGTAGAACGTCAGTTTGTTGGGCGGAAGTTGGAGATGTCCAGTTATCAGGACCAGAGATCGTGTTCGAACGACGGACAAAATAGTCCAGATTCGTGACCGACTCAAAGCTGCCCGGGATAGGCAGAAGAGTTACGCTGATCCTAAGCGTAAGGATTTTCACTTCGAAGTAGTTGACAAAGTCCTACTTAAGGTGTCACCCTGGAAGAGGGTGAGGCGGTTTGGTAAGAAAGGCAAGCTAAGTCCGAGATACATAGGACCTTTCGAGGTTATCGAACGAGTCGGGTCAGTTTCCTATAAGTTAAACTTACCTGAAGAGCTCAGTGGAATTCACAATGTGTTCCACATCTGCAATCTAAAGAAGTGTTCCGCTGACGAATCACATGTCATGCCACATACAGATGTGCATATAGACGCGAGCTTAAAATTTGTTGAAAAACCTTTGTCGATTGAAGATCGGCAGGTAAGGAAGCTTCGAAGGAAGCATGTACCTATAGTAAAGGTCAAAAGGGATGCCCATAGAGGTCCCGAATATACACGTGGGAGGTTGAATCCACCATGAAAGAAAAGTACCCCTATTTGTTTCAGTAAATCTCGGGTCGAGATTTATTTTTAAGGGGGTGAGGATGTAACACCTCGAAAATTCGTGTTAAATAATAAAACGACACGTGTCATGTAAAGACAAAACGCGTTGTGAACCCGGATTAAATAAAGATGTTTTGGCAGGATTTAAAAATGGCGTCATGTAAATTTATACCTCTGAACGACCTCAGTATAAATCCCAAGACCCAAGTTTTTATATAACAAACATCTATTATGTCTAAATTCAGAAATGAGTTCACAATAATGGACTTCCAAAAGCATGATAAGATCACACGAAGAAAAAGAATGGAAATCCTTTGTTTTCGGGTCTTGTATTTGGTTTCAAAGTGAAACAAATTGAAATGGTAGGGTATGCAACTGATAATTGAAGACCCATATGATAAATAATCAGTCCACAATTCGTTTATACCCACTTGACCCTTCAAAACGTCAAAGAACAACAATTTTCCGCGTCAGACAGCAGGCTTACGGACCGTAAGCCATCTTTACGGTCCGTAAAGATGTGCCAGCGACCAGAAAACGGGCTGTTGCCTGTATTTCGCGATTATGACCGATTTAGCTGGTTTTTCTCATTAATAAAAGACCCCTAAACTATCCTAGAGCACTAGGACACTTGTTGGATGATTGTGGTCAGCTCTAGAGTTAGTTGTCAACCAATCATGGTGAGTATTTTCACTATATAAGACACTTCATGTTGCAAACATTCTTCACACTTGCATCTGATCATTTGGATCATTCATGGAGCTCAAGCTTGCTTCCTAGTGATCAAAATTCGTGCATTGGACTCTTGTAAGTCTGCTAGTTCTTGTTTAGTTGTGTTTAGCTTAGTTAATTAGCTAAAAGTCAAACCGTCGTAATTACGGTTTGACTTCGAGATTAGTCACTAATGGCTCAGTCTTATCTCGAATTAAAAGTAGTTATAGGATGGTATTTATGTGGGTAATAAAACCCCAAAAGGGTTTCCCCTGATCACCATCCTAACCAGGTCAAATGTCGGGTCAAACCTTTACTTAAAAAGTCAACATAATGCTTAAAATGTCATTTATGCATAATTAGCTATCTAGATCACATATAACCTGTTTGATTATTGTTATAACTTAGTAATAAGATTAAGAACATGTCCAAACATGTTCAACCCGACTATTTCCTGTTTAGACCCGGTTCGGAGCCGAAAGTCGCATAGTTTGAATTTCACTTTGACTTTCAGTTCTGACCCGTTTAGGCATATTTTAGAAATGCCTTAGAGCTTTAATTGGACTAGGATACATGTTAGAACAACCCTCTGTGATCATACACCTTGGTTCACTAGTTATCCAATTAATATGCATATTTCCGTTAATTGCTCATACGTTGACCGTTATGCCCTTATTGCCTTAAAACGTGATTTATGAAAATGTAAAAGTGTAGAAACCTTTGTTACTGATATATAGACTTGTATGCAAAGTTTGACATCAGTTTGACTTGTAGATTAAGAGTTATGCTCATTATCGCAAAACTAATGCTTTATGTTAATAAAATGACGTAATTAGCGTATAGCCTAGTTAAGCATACTTTTTGGTATCGAATCTTGTACCCACTGATGTAATATATTATTTTGGGATTTTTAAAGATTTTTAATAAATTTTAGGCTGAGCATAACTCGTAGTCGTAGGCTTAATTCGGTAATTGTCGGTTTTGCCCTTACGGGCCATAAAATGAGTTTTATACATCTAAACGATTCCAAACCTTTTGCTACTGATTAGTTATGATAAATAAATTATTTTAAGCCTTCTGGAAATATAAAAATATCAGATTTAAGTATCGAACCCGGTAATGGCCTTTAATCGCCTTATTTAGCGTTTTTAACGCATAGTATGTTTTAAAATCATATTGGACATACCCGGGTTGATACCTACTGATATAAGAGGCAAATTATCATATTTTAACAGTAAGCAAAGGTTGATAAACTCAGACTTCAGTTTTGAGCTTTTCGGCTTATGTGAAATTACCAAAATACCCCTACGGGGCCTAGTTTGGTTAAAAATGATAAGTTTCACATACATGCTTTAACCTACTGATGTAACTTAGCAAATTGAGTATATTTGCTGATTACATCAGACCTGTAACTCAGGTTGTCACTTAAACGCTTTTATAAACTTTTAAATGACCAAACTACCCCTACGGGGCCTAGTTTGTGTTTAAACACATTTCGGGCATAACGAAAGACACCTTACTGATGTCACAACATATTTGAGACATAATTAACTTAGGAAACCTGTATATAGCTCTCATGACTACCTGTCACGCTTATTACGCGTACGGTTCGGTTTATGTAACAAGTTTACATAAATTAGCCGAAACGGGTCAAACCTTAACGGTTTTATCTCAAAATCCAGAATGTGCATGAAGGACCCATATTAAACAAGTCTCTGAACTTGTCGGGTCTAAATCACATTCTATCCGGCCCTCGCTTAATCGTGCGTACGAACCGTATCTTTGAAACTAGCCGGTCTAAGCTTAAGCTTAATTAAAGACCCGTTAGGATTCTAATAGGTTATTAAAAACCTTCGTTCCAGATTAGGAGCCCAGTAAAAGCTATATGTACTTGCTGATTTGGTATACGGCTGGGATTGAATTTATATTTAGCTCAGGTAAATACTTTTAACTTATTTTCCTATACGGGCTTGGGTTACGGTACATAGCGTACCGCTTGATCGGGCATCAAATCTCCACGCTTAGTGGGTAGTTGAATAATTTGATCGGCTCGTTTTAAACAGATTTGTTTACTTTACAGCCTTTGGGGGGTTAATGACCATGTCCCGGATATCCCTGGCATCATCTTACGAGATGGCCACGACCTGAGCACGGGGTGTAGGCGTACTCCCGTGTATAACTCACTTAAAGTGGTGTGTCTATTAATCTTTAACCCGGATACGTTCCGGGCTACTGAACGCATAAGTAACATGTAATTCGTTCACAAGATTATAATATTAAATAATTCTCCCAAGTTAAAAAGATTAATTTTGCCTCTGTGCATTTTAATCAATGTGTCAAGATTTTGTGCCGTTTGCACTCAGATCACTTTTCAAACTCTTTTTCCAAAATGAGTCAGTTGAATGTATTTACCAGTGTAAACTAACGTATTTTCCAAAAAGGCTAAATGCAGGTACTATACGAAATTGGCTGGATATTTCTCCTTAGCATCAGTAGAAGTCTCGCAAGCTTAAGATGCCTAAAAGTCTGTTGAACTATTGTTTCCATTTTATGTTCGATCCTTCTGTGGATAAACTTCCGAATATTGTGACATATGATATTACAATAATAAATTCGGTTGTATCATACCTTAAATTGCTTCCGTTGTGCATATTGATATTGTGTTGTTTGACTATTACGTTGCCAACCATGACGTCACGATACTCCCCACCGGGCCCACCGGTGACACGTGGAAATCGGGGTGTGACACATTGCAATATGAAGTCAACAATGGCGTCCTATACAGAAAGTCATAATTGGGACCGCTACTGCGGTGTGTATCCCCAGCAAAGGCGAAGTATCTAATCCAAGAAATACACTCAGGCATATGTGGCATTCACTCTAGACCCCACGCAGTTGTTGCCAAAATCCACAGCGCCGGGTATTATTGGCCCGGGATGCATGAAGACGCGGTAGAGGAACTCAGAAGGTGCCGTAGTTGCCAAAAATTTGCTCCCCAACTACTCTGTCCAAAGAACAACTTAATCCCAGTCACAGCGGCCTGGCCTTTCCAGAAATGGGCGGTTGACATCGTGGGACCATTCCCGCTGGCCCCCGGAAAGCTAAAATACCTTATTGTGGCAATTAATTATTTTTACCAAGTGGGTTGAAGCCAAGCCTTTCGCTAAAATCACCACTGAAAACGCCAAAAAGTTCCTTTGGGAGCACATAGTATGTCGATTTGGATTTCCATTATACTTGGTAAGTGACAATGGAACGCAGTTCACCGATAGGGTGTTGCAAGAATGGTGTGCAGAACTTCAGATTCAACAAATTTTCACGTCGGTGGCACATCCCCAAGGAAACGGCCAGGTGGAGCGGGCAAATAGGAGTTTGCTGGATGGCATAAAAAGAAGGAAAGGTTATGAAGGAAGCTCCAGGGTGGAAGAACTGCCGAATGTCCTATGGGCACATCGAACAATGCCTAAGACAAGTAATAATGAAACACCCTTCAGCCTAACCTATGGCGCGGAAGCAATGATACCCGCGGAAGTTGGATTTCCCTCGCTACGGCGTCTCACTACTAATGATGACAATGACAGGCTCCTAAGGGAAGGCCTGGATCTGCTCGAAGAAAGGCGTGAAGCAGCTGCCATCAGTGAGGCAAAGTACAAGAAAACTCTGGAAAAGTACTATAACCAGCGCGTGGCTCAGCATGCATTCAAGGAAGGCGAGTACGTCATGCGTGATAATGAAGCCAGTAGAGCGGAACCCTCAGGCAAATTGGGACCCAACTGGGAAGGCCCCTACGTCATCCAAGAAGACTTAGGCAAAGGGGGCAACTGCCTATCTAGGCTGGATGGTACCACGGTTCCTCGTAGTTGGAACGCGGCTCAGTTGAAAAAATGTTACATGTAGGCCTCGCCCCTAACGGCGGGTTTAATTTTTGACGAACAAGTGTAATTCATCTATAATGATGTCTCTTTCTTTTTAAGTTTTTGAGTTAATAAAAGTTACTTCTTTTTATGTTTCCTCATTACTTACATATACAATAAAATTGCATTTACACTGCACTTTACGGTACAAACAATTACCATCGCATTTAAACTGCACATCACGATAAAAAAAGGCATCCTTGACACGAAATATTTTTCATATATATAAGTCAAAGGGTCAAAAGATACAGCGCTAAGAGTGGGTATCTTGGTAATAGATACATTAAACACTACAAAAAGATAGGTATTTTGGTCATAAATACGTACAACTATCTTACAAAAAACCAAGTACTTGTCCCTATTGCTAAATACCAACATACGGGAACCAAAAACGAACATGTTCTAACACCTACTTCTGGGAAAGTGTTGCTCTCACCTCTACAGGAGTATGCAACACCTCACCATAACATTCCAACGGATAAGGATCAATGATCAAGTCATCGATATTCTCCTAAACCACCAGAAGAGCCACCACTCCGTGATCACCAACCATAATTTTACCAGAACGACCACCACGTCGTCGTTCGTACACCAATCCGCAACGTTGAACATGATCAGGTGGGGCGGTTTCCATCAAAGTATCAGCTGATAGTAAAGCTGCACTCGTATCAGCTAGGGAAGGATCCTCATATATGATACTCTTACAAGACCGACTAACCCGAGGCAAGGCATAGTCGGAAGGCACTTCCTTTCCCCTGATCATTTCTTTCGTCACCGGAATTTGGAGAAGCACCAAGCCATCGGCGGCATCCAATCTTCGGAAAATGTCGGAAAGTCTCTGTTTATAGCTTTTCCGGCTCATCTTTTCGAATTACCAAATTTGGAAAAAGCAACTTAATTTATAGAAGCTAAACAGGTTGACAGTGATGACGACAACACAATTAATGAAAAATAATCATCACACGTCAAATCGCCACATTACAGGCGAACGGCGGCGTCATTCATCATGACATTAGCATTAAATGTCTGACAAACAAATCAAGTATTTGCGCAAAAACCAAGTAAAACAGTGTTCATACAAAATATCCAAGGAACAGTGTACATAACAAATAAAATAAAAACACTCATTCCTCCTCCGATTCCTCCGTAGGGTCCAGCATGAGGCGTAAGAAATCCACGCCATCTTCGTTCACTTTGTCCATCAAATCGGCATACGCGGGCAGCGGCTCGTTGCACGCCGCCTCAAGGGCATCCGCCACATCTCCCTGAAGTTTACCCCTGGTGGTATGGAACTCGAGAGTGATTTTCTCTGACTGTTGGCACTCGAAGTAGCCCTTGTACACACCATCATGATGACCAGATTGATAAGCCGTAGCAGAAAGGCGATCCAACAATGCCGTAAAAGACCCCGACTGGCGGAGATACTTAAATGCCCCAACCAGGCCATTGGCTATCAGCCAATTCCTGTCGCCCCGCAATGTAGCCAGTTGGCTAGTCAGGCTTTCCACCTCAGCATTGGACTCCTCAAGGGCATTTTCTGCCTCCTTAAGGCGTGCCTGATGGGCGGCGGAAGATTGGGCAAGCTCATTCTTTTCAGTCACAAGGGAATCACAGTGTTGCTGAAGCTTTCTAAGGTGATATTCCTGCTCCTCCAACTCCGCTTGCTTGGCCCGGGTCTTAGCGTTAGATGCTTCTACCTCAACAGTTAAAGCTTGGTATCGCTCTTGCACCTGAGACACAAAGTCAGTGTCAATTCGGAATTTTTCCATCTTGGCAGACATTTCAGATCTCACCTTTTGGGCCTCGGTAATAGCTTTACTCTCCAACTCTTCCTGCACATTCTTAGCATGAGCAAGGACCCGGTCCTTCTCCGCTACATCGCGGGCCCATATTATCCGCTCCTCAGCCTAGTGGGTAGTCACACGCTTCAAGTCATCTTCCGCCTTATTCTTCGCTGACAAGAACCTGCTCTCCCTCAGCCCAGCGGCTTGGAGCTGAATCTCCAAGCGGTATTTTTCATCTTTCAACTCCTGAATAGCAGCCCGTGCTTGGTGGAGCTCGTTGTTATCATGCATCCACCTACGCCGAATCTCTGCCAGCCTCCGGGGCTGACTAACGGAGTTCACCATGGTGGAATTCATCAAGTTCTCATTGTTCAACCCCTCCACATACGCTGACTCAGTCAGGGGGTATGCCCGCTCAACCAAGTGTTGAATCACTGGGGGGGGGATCAGTCTAGAAGACTCAACAATTTTCCACCGGGGCTGGTAGCGTTTATTTTGCATATTGGGATCCCAGTTGATGTTAGGCAAGTAAAGATCATCACCCAAGCGGGCCCCATCATCAGCAATCCCACAGCTGGAACCCCCAGCATCGCTAACAGTGGTACCGCCGGCACTAGTCGCCTCATGAGCAGCAGACACTATGGGCATCTCTTTTTCGGTGGCAGAAAATACGCTCAATGGAGAATCAAATAAGAAGGAGGGAGTGATGCTTGAAGGCAGTGGTGTCACACCCCAACCGATGGCGGAATCATCGGGGCGCAGCACTAGGCGAATCAGATTGCTCAAGAGAATCCATAACAACTATATTGCGACAGTATTTAATGCGTTCATTATCCCATTCTAATAAACAATACAATCACATAAGGTATCACAGATTTCTTGTCCTCTTGAACAATGCAAATCTGACAACATAGATTTTAGGTGAGTTTCTAGACTTCCTAGCTTGATTTTGATGTAGACTGCGACTAAACCTGCAACATACGTTAAAACGACGTCAATACAAAAGTATTGGCGAGTATACAAGTTTTGATATAGTAGCGTAAAATAGTTAAAAATGTTGCGAATTACCAAATACATAAACGAGATACATCAACATACATGCATACAAGACTGATACTACCAGCTGAGTCACTCGAGCTGCGATTGCTATTCATCCTTACTAGACCCCGTCGGGTGCTATAGTACTATACTAGTTAAGGCGGGACCTCGCGAGTATAAGTCCTAACACATATGTAACTAGCATCACGTGTAAATATGCATATCATTTATTCGTAAGTGATAAACAGTTTGATTGAATAATTCGTTTGATTTGATAGAAACGTATGTTACACCCAAAAATGCGATAAAAGGGGTTCGAGTATACTCACAGTCGGTGTTCGGCAAGTAAACACAGCTTGGTTTGATTGAAGGGGGGGCGTCTGAGATTACCCTGATTACAGATCGATAGCGTGAGCGCTGAACTGTGCATTAAACGGAGCAAGGTGTCAATGGATCGGACAGTACTCCAAATTGTTGACATCAAAGTAAAGTGTGGGACCCAAGGTGAAATCAGTCCGTTCGGATGGCACCCTGTCCGTTCGGATGACAGCCTGTCCGTTCGGATGGCAGCCTATCCGTTCAGATGACAGCCTGTTCGATCGGATGCCTGTCTGATCGGATGACTGTCCGATCGGATGGCAAACCGTCCAAAAAATATAGTCGTCCTTGGCACTTGACTAACTTTGAAGGTTTTGGTGATTTTGATCGAGACGGTGTTGTGACGTGCTAAGCAAGAGAAACCCCATCTCGAACCAAGGGACCCGATTGGACATGAATCACCCAAATCTGACCGGTTTACTGAGTCGTGATGTTCGTTCTTGGTTAACCCGAAATCGGTCGTCTCTTTGTTAGAAATCAGATCTTGAACCAACACAACACTAAGAATGAGTAGAATGCCGATATAAGCTCCGATTCCATCGGTTTTGAGTGCAATGAGTGTAAAAGAGTTGAAAGAAAGTTGGAAAACCATCTTTCAATCCTTTTATTCATGATTATGTGTAGATTTGTGTGAAAATGTTGTTTATTCTTGGGGAAATCTTTCGGATCTGAGTTGTTCTTGGTGGAATGAGGCCAACACTTGAAGTTCATAAGAACTTCGTGATGACATCACCCTAGAACACCTCAAATCCATTGATTTCACAGTTAAAAGTTAAGATTTAGAAGAGAAAATGATGAAGAAGTGCGTGTAGATAATCGAAGTATAAGATTTGGGTTGGAAACTTACAATAATGGCGAGAAATCGAGAGAAAATATCCCAAAAGCGTGCTGGTCGAGTGGGAGCTGTCACATCAAGGCAATTGATTTGAGAGTGGAGGTATTTATAGGCAAGACAGGAGAGGAGGTGGTGCAGTAAGTCGGATCGGATGGCTTGTCCGATCGGATGGATGTCCGATCGGATGGCTGTCCGATCGGATGGCACTCCGATCGGATGGCCATTCGATCGAAGTGCCATTCGATCAAACGCCTCCGGGGAGCTGAGTTTTGGCGTTCCGTTTTGATTGGTAAGCGTTGCGATAGTTTGGTTACACATTTTCATCCACATTTTCATATATTTATTATAATTAGTCACGTTGGGTCGTATATACATATCCATATTTCAAATCTTGCCATAATTGAGTTACGCGTGCCTGCGGGTGCGTTTTTTAGTATTGAGTTGCACTGCGACACATCACGGCTATCAAGAAGGGTAGAATCGGTCCTCACTTGACATCTTCGTGGTTGCCGGCAAGTACAATGTGATGTGATAGCGATAAAGTATGCGAAATTATGCGAAAATACTGCGATATAGCGGTATATGCGATATATGTACATTATAATCCGAATCTCTAGTGCTAGGCGTAACGAGTATAACGTGTAGTAACAACGCATGAACGTGCGGGTTGTTACAAGTGATGTGGATACTTTACTAGTTGTCACGGTCACAGCGGTTGTAGGCATGGGTGGCGGCATAGTACAACTGACAGCGGCGGTAACGCTGGCCTGAAATATAAGCTCTGAAAGGTTGGTTTCGCCAGCAGCGGACGGTATAATACCTGCAGATGTCAATGGGGCAGCAGGCACACCCTCAATCTGAACCCCAGCGGTAGAACCTGCATTCAATCAGACATTCAGCAATATGGAACACATAGTTCACAATGCCACCCAAAGACAAAGTTCCTTACCAAATGGCAAGGCGTCGGCGGTTTGCATAGCCTCGAAAGCAGTCAGGGCCGGTACAGTAAAAGTCTTGCATTTTTTCGAAACATGAGCTGGACTAGTCAACTCAGCAACAGTAGCAGCAACACTCCCAGTGGGGCTAGTCACCCCAAAGGACGCCCGCATAATCTTGTGTAAAGAGCGTTGGCCACATAAGCATCTTCCGGGGGACCATCATCTTTGACTTTGTCCTTTGGTCCCATCTCCCTCCAGTGCATTTCTCCGGGAATGACATTAGCGTCAATATAGAAGATTTTTTTCTTCCAATCTTTGTCCTTGGAACTGGTCGGAATGTCTCTCAGGCAAGACACCTCGGTGTCCCTTCTATCGAAGGTAAAAAAGGGGGATTTCCACACAAGGATGAAAAAAGCCCTAAAAACGACGAGTTCAGGGATATGCCCTAAGGCGATACAGGCAAACTCGAACTGTCGAAGCTTGACTAACCCCAACGGGTGCAATTGGGAAATATGGATGGGGTAATGGTCCAGAACCAACTTGCAGAATTTGGTGATCGGCAACCGGAAGTTACAAAACCTGAAAAAATCGCTAAACAGGGTGATTTTACCTTTCTTCAACGGGAAATGCCGTGTCTGTCTTCGACAACAGTACCGGATTTCATTCTGCCCTAATACCATAATCTTGAATGAGATTGTTGTACGACATAAGCCCCCACTTGCAATACAGGGCTTCAGTACTTACTGGGGCAGAGGAAGATGATTCACCGGCTTTGGAGGCCATTTTGTAGATTCAAGAAGATTAAAGAAAGTGATGGTGAATAGGAAGAGAAAGTGATGGTGAATAGGAAGAGAAATGGAACCCTAAACCCTAACTAGAGTACCCATTTATAAGGGATGGAAACTTTTCGAATTCGAAAGGACAAACGGACAGGAACACGCGTCAAGACAGGGTAGGTACAGTTGTCATCCTAATGATGATTTAACTGTCACATCTTTTCCCATCGCCGACATTTTTTCAAAAAACACAACGGTACCCCACTCGAGAAACTTACACTCAAAGGGGGAAATTTTGACTTTTCCTTTTTTAGTCCGATTTCATGAATTTCAGTTCATAACTTCAGACTGGGGGGACATGACGAGGTATGACCCGGATCGGCTAGCCCGACCCGGCCATTACCTATTATTTTATTATAAATAATTAATTACACATGTTTATTCTAGAATGTTCTATTCTGCATGGATAAACCACGTAACCGAATCCCCAACTTTTTTGGAAGATCATGCAAATCTCTAACTTTTCGGAGCCCATCCTAAGTTAAGGGAAGCCCTAATGATAAACTATAAATAGAGGTAAACATCTAAGGTATGATTCATCTTGCTCTCGATTACTCTCTCTCTCTCTCTCTCTCTCTCTTTCTTTCTCTCCATATACTTATACTTTCTCCCAAACCGAGATTTATTCTCACACCGGAGGGTGGTTACAGGAATAACCCCATTCCTGTAACGAGTCCTAACGGTGTTCTGTTTTGCAGCTAGTATTTCGGATCGCCAAGAGTTGAAGTCCTTGTTGGATACTACCGTAAAGGTCAGTGTTTCTTCAGGTACATATGATAAGATTTTTTTATTTGACATTTTTCAATAAGGTCACCAACATTTTAGTTTTATAAAATTTAGAGGTTTAAGTAGATTTTATTTTTATAAAACTGAACTATATAAAAAATTAGAAATTAATTTCTGTCTTAGTTTATAAACATCTTTCGCCTTAATAGAAAAATTAACTTAGTTAGTGGTTGGATGAAAATTTATTAAAATTATGTGACAAAGCTATTATTTTTTTCATATAAAAATCGCATGTATATTCTTTTTTATTAAATATGTAACAAAATTAATTAAATAAAAGAAATTTAAAAGAGTTTGAGTAAATTGCCAAAATCGTCTCTGTGGTTTTATATTTGCCAGTTTCATCCAAATATCCTCAACTTAACAGAAAAAATAAACTAAGTTAGTGGTTTGGATGAAAATGACAAAAAGTTACAAACGTTTGGGGCAATTTGGTACAAAAGTGTTATTTTGGACGAAAATGGCAAACCTGCCCAAACCTCAGGGACGATTTTGGCAATTAGCTAAAAAAAGAGTTGAGAAATCTACAAACTTTTTTAGACATGAACCAATATGGCAAATATGTATGGTAGGGGAAACAACTATTGTGGCCAGGGTCTAGCAAGCATTTGTTCATAGGGTTACCGTCTTGTAAACAATGACCTTTCTGCCACTTGTGTGGGAAAGCAACCTTTAGGTCTCAATTATATATATATTAAAAACAGAAGCCTATGAATAGTAAAAGTAAACAGTAGCTACTCGATAATGTTATTATATATATACATGTTTTGTTTCATAATTTCATACATTAGGCTATTTGGTAAAGTGGTTGGTACAGCCTTTCTCATTACAAAGGCGCCAGTTCGATCCTGTCTTTCATTTCTCTTTTTTGAGAATATCTCTCCACCCCAATTTCATCTTAGAAACCCTAACACCGCTCCAGCACCACCAAATCCGGGCACCTCTCCACACTCCTTTAGCCTTTAACCCTTTTCCCACAATAATTTCACCAGAAAATCCCACTTCCCAACAGAGAGAGACGCCAGGTGGTACGGCACCACCACCGCCATCATCTCCGGTTGCACCACCACCACTAATATGTGTTTAAAAGCTGTCTAGGGTTTTCATTTGGTGATGGTGTACTATAACGGAAGTTGATATCGACATGCCGGAGGCTGGTGATTCGATCATAAAGAAGCCTAAACACGATCATAAATTGTCTAGGGTTTTCATCAGGTATCGTTATTGATTAATTATATAGTCTGATTTCATATGAGTTTCCACCTTCACTTCCAACCCAACCTCTCATCCCGTCGATCGCCACCACCACTACATGTCAGCGAGGAAGTTCGCTGTGGGGATTTGGCGGTTTTAAATAGTAATGGGTTTGTATCTCAGGTAAAGAAATCATCCCCATTTTATGGTTTTTTTCTAGAGTTTTGCTATTTGAATTACTTTAGTTTATACCCACATAATCAGAAAAAAGTGTCTGATCTCAGAAGTCTTCAAGATGTGAGTTATGGCAATAGTATCGATTGGCATTAATAGTTTCACGGTGAGATTGCAGTCAATTTATATATGAGTTGCTAAAATCTAGAGTTAAAACTTTTTGAGAAGAATTTGTATGGCCATTCGTAAAAATAGGCCATACGATTGCTTTTGATATTCAACTTTTTTGCTTTTACCAATGGCTTCTAACTATCTAAACCGTTATTTTAACAATCGTATGGCCTATTTTTGAGAAGAATTTGTGTATCTCAGACATGTGGTATGCGAGTAAACTGTTTGATTGCCATTTAAAGATGTGGTTGGTGATGATGTAGAGTTACAGAGGCTGCACTGGTGAAGATTAGGTTTGCGACGACGTTTGTGGTGGTCAGATGTGCTCCTGTAGCGATTTAAGGTAGTTAATTCTTCCTCTCGAGTATGTTTTTCGATTATACTCTATCAAACTCTTGAATTTAGTTAACCTTTTTATTCCATGTGTTTGATTGTTTCGTAATTTAAATATGTTCTTTTGGTTTGATTTCTCTCAGATGAGACAACTTTGAGCAGAGTTTCGCGCTGTTTCCAGAAAAGATGGGTAGGGTTTGAGTCTTTTTAGCTTTATTATATGTTTACAGACATAGGACTAAATGATTTGGTAATTAGTGTTGAAAGTGTTTTGGTTATCAATCCATATCGACCCATTAGCAAAATTATTCGATGTTACCGATTTGATCCATTACCGATGAAATATAAACTAAATCTGTTACATCTGAATTTGTAAATTATAAAATATGGTTGTCGCTGTGATCTTGAAGGTTAGCATTTATAAAAATAAAACAGAATATATAACATGCTTATATGTTCATTCCTGCAACCTCAGGTGTCAACAGTGGTTATACACTTTCTAGATAGAAACATGTAAATTGTCTCGTAAAGTTTAAAGTTGGAATTTTATTTTAGTAGTTTTTTCTTTCAAAAAGAATTCTAGAAAAAGCCTTTGAATTTGCAGTATGGTTTAAACTTAACTTCTCAAAATGATTTCTTTAAAGTCTATATTCAAGAAAGCTATTTTTTCCATAACTTTTAACTCCGCTAACTATTTACTGCAAATCAATTGGCAGTACTGAGAGAAGGAATTTCTTTTCATATGCACAAAATGTCTTCACATATAGTGGTTGACCGAAAATCACACATAAATCATAAGACTGATACATAGAAACCGCGATGCTTTTCCGTATTTCAATCTATTTGTTAGGTTTATATTATCCCCAATTAAAGTAGATTAGATCATCACTTGGATGAGCAGCGGTAGGTTGTTGGAAAGCCAAAATAAGTCCTGGACGACAATTGAGGGTTTCGAAGACAAGAACAAGGAACTGCGACACGATATGGCGGTAATGGCGACAAAGAGGTGTCAAGGGTTTGGTTCTTAGGGCGTTCAATGGTTGTAGGCGGCTGCAAGAACCGAGCTATCAGTGATTGGCAATTGAAGATGACAGTTGATGTGCATCTCTGACGAATGGGGTAAGTTCTGGTAACCTACGGTTCGTTTACACAGTGGTATGTGGTTGTGAAGGAACTGACCCAACAATGATTTTGGTGTCATTGCTGAATATATTCCAAGATACACCAAACACCACCTCCTTTAATCTCTGCTGCTCGGCAGCTGGAGAGCGCCTCCGGAGCCGGCAATCATCACCACCACATGTACTCATTTCCATGGCCTCGGCAACTTATTGATGGGTTTAGGACGGAAGACAAGTAAGTTATTCCCTGTAACAATTAAGTGAGTTTATAGAGCAGTCTCCATTGCGATGTTCAATTTGGATAATTTTGTTGTTCAAACTTATTTATTTAAGATCTGGAGTATTTATTTGTTTTATCCTTCTGTTAAAAAAGTTTTCTCGGATGTGTATGCATTTGAACTTAAATACACCTTTAATTAAACTATGCAACTAACTTTCGTCCTAACATGGGTTTCATTTTGTTCATCTGCCTTCTTTTCTTTTCTTGAAAGATTATGATGATCAGGATATTTAATTTTTTTTACTTATTTTGAAAAAGTTTACATTATAAAATTTTGCAAAAAAATATAGAGATACGCAGAGCCACAGACACGTATATACTGTACACATCTAAGCTGAACCAATCGATCAATCCTTTGTATAATGATTAAGTTAAACAGGAAGAGGATATTATGAAAATGTATCTTCTTTTAGTATTTCAGCCATATTAGAATGATAGTTTTAAATTAAAAAGTTTTTTACATATTTTTGTAAGGGAGTGTAGCTATGGTTCACCCGACATTGAAGTAGTGAGGTAGTCTATCATAGTTCTCAACCATGGCCGGCTGAACCAGAAATGCATTTCCGCGTTTGTGAAAATTAAATTTGGCATATCACGTTATTACACCAAGAATGATTCGGTATAACGTAATCGTGCTGAGTTGTAATGTAAAACGTAAATGCTATCACATCAAGAACAATTCGGTTGAGCGCGCCGCAACGCGGCTCTGTTTATAAACCTAGTTCTTTTGAAAATATAATTTATGAAAATAAGTAGTTTTTATTAAATAAAATCCGCACATGAATAAAACTTATCAGCTATACATTTATAGTTTTATACACATATTAATTATTCAATTCAAAATTGAATTAAATTAAATAAGTTAAGATCATAATGGTGGCTGAGATAATTAGCAATAAAGCATTTTTCTTTCTAAGCAGACAGTTATGTTGGTTATTAGCTAAGATTAAACAAACATAATGCAATTTATACATTATAAATGGTTGTTTATTCATATAAAACTGCAAATGGATTTTGAATATAACAAAATCAGTTTAGGAGAACTGTGAGAACCGACGGTTATAAGTATTGTTTCATATGTATACAGTATACATTTGACAGTTTTAATCATCCTTTTTTCACCATTCCTCAATTGTTTCATATGTATACATTTAACAGTTTTTAATTATCATCCTCACTATGTTCAAATGTTTTATATAATTTTGTATTATTTGTTAAGCACTACGCCATTGTAATTGAAAAAGAAAAAAGAAGACATAAAACATGTTTTTAATATTCTACCGTCAGTTGAGTATTTGAAAAATTACGCTCCAACGTTCTAAAAGACGAGACAGAGACTTGGAGAACTCGTGAAATCACGCACATGTGAATCTATTGAAACTCAAGCTCCCCCTTATTAAGTTTTCAAACCCTTTTTTCACTTTCAGTCCCTTCCCTTTTGCTATATTTCAATTTCAACACCAAAATTGCAAAATCTACTTATGCTTCTGAGCTTATCTACAACTATTGTATGTTAAAAAAAAAAAAAAAAAAAAAAACCCACTGTAGCATTTGAGTTTATCTACAACTATTGTATGTTAAAAAAAATAAAACCAATGTAGACTACTCTTTTTTATATGAAAACTCCATTAACCAAGCTTATAAAGCTCACTTAATTTCATGTATAACATTTTCTTTTTTCAGGTTACACTTGATATAGAATTTAGTTTTTCCTAAGGTTGTGTAAGAATCATTAGGCGCTAGTCGGCCGGTAAGGTACCAACTAGCAATTAAGCGGGATTAATAGGGATTAGTTGAGACTAATCGGATTGGGATTTTATATGTATAGACACACATTTTTATGCGTAATTTGTTAAAGTAGACATGTTTTAATACCTTTTTTGACCCATATTTTGAAGTATATAAGATTATTTGCCGGAACTTATAGGTTTTTACCCCGGAATTCAGAGGTTTTGGCGGGAATCACTAAACCACCACCAGTGAAAGTGCACTAATTTTAACGTTATTTTACTAATTTCGTGAAAATAACGTTAAAAGAGGGGGACGGTTAATCATGCATCATGTGGTGGCGTTGATAGCCAAAAGACAAGGGGGTGCATGCACTAATCGGCGTTTGTCTCAATTGCTGAGTGTTATGTGCCTTATGTCCAAGGCTTGATGCAAAACCACAATCGAGCCGGGGGTCTCATTGGAAGCAGCCTCTCTATTCCTACGGGGTAGAGGTAAGGCTGTCTACATCTCACCCTCCTCAGACCCTACCTTAGCTTTGCTATTGGTGGGATATACTGAGTATGATGATGATGATGATGATGATTTGACCACTGTTGACCACCTAGTGATTAATTGGCTGATTAGATGAAAATTAATCGATGAACCAATAACTAGCGGTTAATCAGAGGCTAGACGAGATTTTTACAACCATGACACTTTTCCCTTTAATACTTAGTAGTAGTATTTAATCTCATCTCACTATATAATAAAAGAAACCATTTATGAGACACTTGTCATCATATTAGGCCATGTCTCATGGATAATTATTATTTTAGTTTAATCTCTTCTAATCAATTTATAGATAACTCTACTACTAAATATTATTTAGTTTAATATCTTATGGATAACTATTATTTAGTTTAATTTTTTCTAATTAATTATAGATAAATCTTCTACTAAATATTATTTTGTTTATTTTTTTCTACTTAATTATAGATAATTATTATTTAGTTAAAATTTAATGTATACTTCTTATATATATATTACTTTATATATTAAATTAGATTTATTACGGATTTTTTTAAATATAATTTATATTTTATCACTCAAATGACTTATTTACTTCTTGAATAACATGTTTGACCACTGTATCTTCTTTTCAATAATCATCTCCGCAATCACCATATCTATCGCGTACCGAGTATATCTATTAGTTTTTTAAATGTAATCATCTTATTATTTGGTATATAAAATCATATTTATTAAAGCCGTGTAACACACGGGGGTTTTTAAAGATATAATTTTTTTTTATTTGTTAACAATATTACATTTATTCAACCCGTGTAATACACGTGGTTTTAAAGATATAAATTTTTTATATAACTTTTTTTATTATTTGATGCATAAAATTACGTTTATTCAACCCGTACAATATTCTTCTTATAGATATAACTTTTTATTATTTAATATATAAAAGTACATTTATTTAACCGTGCAATAAAGAAGGTTTTTAAAGATATATTGTTTTATTATTTAGTATAAAAATTTATTTATTCAACCCGTGTAATACACGGGGTTATATCCTAGTATTTATATAATTCTAAATATATGGTATTATTCAGTTTTATGTCTACGGTTTGATGTATACTTTATTAGCCACTGAGTAATATCTAACATTAAGTTTTTTTAACATTATAAAGTTTTTTTAATATATTAGACCAAGAATAATTTGTGTTCAATTCAACTCGGTTTACGACGAAAATTATTTGAAAATGTAAATAAAAAGAATTTGAATAATGTGTATATAAAAATCTGTCTTACTATTAACTATTACAAATTTTCAGATATATTTCCATTTTAGTAAAAAGTGTTTTAAAAGATGCAATTGTTTTAATAAAAAAAAACCCAAAATTTTTTAGTGAAACTCATGACTCTTGTGGCTGAAAATATTATGCAAGGGTACACATAAAAACTAGCCTAAAGTATGAGGGGGTTAAAAGTAATTACACTAATTTGTGATCCCATATTCTTCATCCATTGTCATGTCCTTACTGGCTTGGTGACCCTATAAATAAGAGTGACATTCTTCACAACACTATCATATTGTTCTCCTGTCACACTTTTTAATCATCCCATTAACAGTTTCATCATTATACCTTCTAGTTCAAGTGACCAAACATACTTAAACCCCATTTCACCCTTATCTTTACACTCTTTTATGACCTTTGAGATCCCATTTCCTCATCAAAACCTTATTTTCTCCAAAAACCAAATCAAACCCACTTCCAAAATGATGTTTTCTACATGGGTTTTCAAAATCTTGATCATTTTCTTAGTTTGTGTCTTTGGGTCACAAGCCCAAATCTGTTCTGAAGTTGATAGGGCAGCCCTTCTTGGGTTCAAAGCAAGAATCTTGACTGACACTACTGGTATCTTGTCTTCTTGGACAGGTAAAGATTGTTGCGGAGGCGGTTGGGAGGGTATCCAATGTGATGGCACAGGGAGAGTGACTCAAGTATATTTACAAAGGTCATTTGATCAAGATAGTGCCGGTTACATGAAGGGTACACTTTCCCCTTCTTTAGGGGACTTGAAGTTTTTGGAGATTTTGGTGATCAGTGGTATGAAGAGGCTTTCGGGTACGATCCCATCAAGTTTTTCGGGTCTTTTACGGCTCACACAACTTGGCCTTGAAGATAATTCACTTCAAGGAACAATTCCTAGTAGCTTAGGCCAACTGCCCTTACTTCAATCGCTTTCGTTAAGTGGCAACCACTTAACCGGCCCCATCCCGCCCACTTTTGGAAAGTTAAACAACCTTCTTCAGCTAAATTTAGCGAGAAACTCGCTCTCGGGCCCTCTCCCATTATCTTTAGGAAACCCGGCCCGTTTGCAGTATCTTGATTTGAGTTACAATATGTTATCAGGCCCGATTCCAGTCGTTTTGGGCCGGTATTCGAACATAAAATTTCTTGACCTTTCCAATAACCAATTCTCTGGCCCAATACCCAATTCATTGTGCAAATTGCAAAAGCTTCAAGACTTGTCTTTAAGCAACAACAAGTTGACCGGTCAACTGCCACCCGAGATAGGGCGGCTAGTGTCTCTTGCCACCCTCTCTCTAGGTTCCAACCGGCTTGTTGGTCAAATCCCGACATCCGTCTCACAATTACACAACTTATGGAACCTTAATCTATCCAAAAACGCGCTTTCTGATCCTTTGCCTAATGATGCCTTGTTTAAGGGTGTCCCTTCTCTATTGTCTATTGACTTGTCTTACAACAGATTCAATTTAGGCACCATTCCAAAGTGGATCACAAGCAGACAGCTGTCAGTTGTCAATTTGGCAGGGTGTAATCTAAAAGGGTTGTTACCAGTTTTCACAAAACCAAATTCACTCACCTCTTTAGACCTATCTGATAACCATTTCACAGGAGGGATATCAACTCTTTTTCAAAGGTTGACCGGCTTACAAAAAGTCAAACTGTCAAACAACCAACTTAGAGGCAATCTATCACAAATCACTATCCCAAATGGGCTTGCAGTACTAGACCTCCACTCAAATCAACTTTCGGGCTCACTAACGGGCCTGCTCAGGTCAGCAGGCGGGTTCTTGGAGACGGTTGACTTGTCAAACAATCGGATCACAGGGAGTGTTCCTAGTACAATATCGAAACTTGTTCGACTTACAACATTGGATGTTTCGAGAAATTATATAACGGGGACAATTCCTCCAAGTTTGGGAAATTTGTCTAAATTAAGGTGGTTAGATATATCGGTTAACTCGATTGGAGGGAAAATACCAACAAGTTTGTTGGTTGTTAGACAACTAAGGCATGCTAACTTTAGAGGAAACAAGCTATGTGGAGAGATCCCACAAGGAAGACCATTAAACATCTTCCCAGCAGCTGCTTATGCACACAACCTTTGCTTATGTGGCAAGCCGCTGCCGCCATGTAAGCGGTTTTAGACCAAGTGGTTGCTTGGGTCTGGCCAGCAGGATGCTGACTCATCGTACACGCACTGTTCGACACAAGGGACTTTTTATTTTCAGTTTTTACATCAAGTTTAGTGATTTAAGCATTATATTAGATGGTGTCATCATTCCTCTAGAGCAATAACTTATGATAAAGTTGTAGTCTAATCTTTAATCTATATGATTAATACAAAATAATTAGAATTCTCTTTTGAGTACTACTAGTTTTATAATTCATAACATATTGGGTATTCTGTTCATTATCACATATTTACATAGTTGTTCAGCCTTTGCTTCCTTCCTTGAGGCTGAAGAAACCCCACCATGATCATCATTTGAGCTTCTAACTTGTAAACAAAGAAACACATGCCATAATTTCAAGTGGGCATTAATTATTATATATGAAATTCTACAGGTGGCAGAAACTAATTAAAGTAGAGAACTGGCTACAACATCATCTCATTATCCACATTATTCTATTTATCTCCATAATTTAAGATTAACACCTGTTTAAAAGTTCGAGCCGGGGTCTCATTGGAAGCAGCCTCTCTATTCCTACGGGGTAGAGGTAAGGCTGTCTACATCTCACCCTCCTCAGACCCTACCTTAGCTTTGCTATTGGTGGGATATACTGAGTATGATGATGATGACCTGTTTAAAAGTAAGACATTCTTTTCCTAGAGCAATGCACCATAAAAGAGAAACAAGCAATGTAAAATTTGAATAAATTAGTTTTTAAAAGGCTTAGTTTTGCTATTCAAAAAGGGGTAGCGGCGCAGCTTGTTGCCCGTTTACCAACTATCTCAATGTAAACTATTATATTATATGAAAATTTTAATTTCAATGCATTATTAGAAACAAGCAAGATACTCATAAAAAGTTCTTAAAAAAAGCTTACTTGTTACCCTCAAACTAAGTGTTAAATATTTGAATCAACTTCGAAAAAACTAAGATTTAAACTGAACTGAATTTTTATTTGGTTTTCAGTTTTCGTGTCGGATTAGCGACCAATGCAAAACCCTCTGGATCCGCTCCTGGCTTGCATGAATTCATCTGTCTTCCCATCCATTGAAGATGATTACATTAATCCTTCAAGTTTCTAACAATGTAATGGATTAACTCTTCAACATTTTTTGTTATATCTTTTATCCAAATTTTATTTTTACTTAATGATTTAATGGATTAACCAATTAACTTCTTTTACTATAACCAAACCATTCTTCTATCATTTTTTTTAAATGCAATAGTTTTATTTTGAACTTTATATTTGACCAACAAGAAGGAAGATTTGTGTCACCCTTTCTATATAAGATTTGTGTCACCCTTTCTATATAAATATATGCATCTTGGGACAACACTCAATTAATGAATTTGTCTAAGAAAAATCCAATTGTATCATATCTCTAGACATAGAATTGGTTCACAACAACTTGGTAAAAGGTTGAGCAAAGATTTATGTAGAAAGAGCGACACAAATATTACTTTTTGTTGGTCTAAGATAAAATTCAAAATAAAACTATTTCGTTTTCTAAATATAAAAAGGGTGCTACTTTCTACACCCCTTTCTAATTACTTTTTACACCCCCTTCCTCTCACATACAGGTGGGGCCTGTGTGGGACCGACAGTTTTCCTCTCACAAGGGGGTATAATCAGGAGGGAGGGGGTGTGTTTAGAATCAGCCTATAAAAAAGACAAACCTGATCACGAGGCCCCACATGCACAGGGTTTAGGGATGTAGGGCCAAACTTCATCGGTGTTTTTTATTAAATATGAAATCGATAATAATAATTCAGTACCCTATGGGGCATCTTCCATTTTATGTGATCTCCGTCACGTTTGGGTATCCACCACAAGATAAGCAATTTCTATTTACAATTTACCATTATAGCCTTTCATTTTCCACAAATGCTATCTCAGTGGTCACAAAAGTACAATTCTGAATGAGAGCACGTATGTATGGCTAGCAAAATCGATCGTGTCTCCAACGCCCCAAATATTTTGTGTCAATTCGTATAGTTTTATTTCTAAACAAACCTGGTTTTGTGTGTGGTCTGGATAAATGTGTACTACATTCCTATATCCGGATGTCCAAACTATTTGCTGAAGTTCAGCTATAAAGTCCATTTTTCTTACAAAGTGTACAAAGTCATAAAACACATTTAAAACCCACAAATAACAAAGTGAAGATCACTAAAACACAATAGCAAAACCCTAACAATCCATAAAAACTTCAAACACACCATCATAGAACAATGAATATAAAACACAACATGATAATCAACATAAAACACACTACTGTTAGTCATTCGATAATCAAAGCCTTATCATCTAAAACACAACAACAAACGCACAAATATGACATTTTAGTAATCTTCACTTTGTTATTTTTGGGTTTTGAGTGTGTTTTATAATTGACATTATGGTGTTTTATGACTTTTTACATTTTATAGGAAATATAGACTTTGTAGCAAACTCATTATAAAGAACATATGAAAACAAATATAACGCTTTGTTATTTTTGGGTTTTGAGTGTGTTTTATAATTGACATTATGGTGTTTTATGACTTTTTATATTTTATAGGAAATATAGACTTTGTAGCAAACTCATTATAAAGAACATATGAAAACAAATATAACACTTTGTTATTTTTGGGTTTTGAGTGTGTTTTATAATTGACATTATGGTGTTTTATGACTTTTTACATTTTATAGGAAATATAGACTTTGTAGCAACCTCATTATAAAGAACATATGAAAACAAATATAATACATATTAACACTAAATGTCATTACGTTATTAAAATACGTATTAGCATTATATGGTAATATATACCGAACATATCTACTACGAATAATACTTATATTGATCGAATACTTTGTTACTGTCAATATGTGTAATACCGTAAGATTTATATATATATGTACTAGGCTATCACCCGGGAACATCCCAGGTTAGGAAAATTTAATTTTCAATAATCAAAAGTACATAAACAACATTTTGAACCTCTTAAGTTTCTTGTTTCCCTTCCCACCATAAATTTTTTGTTCGGTTTCATCAGTATCTCAACTTTGCCTCCATATGTATTCAAAGTTTTCATGTAAAACTAATTCCTTTTTAATTCATAATGAGAGCTCTGTATAAAAATGTTTTCGCAACCCATACGCCAGTGGTGGCTTTGATGGTGTGTGGGGAGGACCTCCGCACAAGGCCCATGATTTCGAGGGGCACATGATTTGTAAAAAAAATCCGATATATGTATATGTTAATACTTTTTGAAAATAGTAAACACATAACAATTCCAATATAGGTCCATTTACAAATCGTTTATCATGGTTTAGAATTTAGCCCATTTGGCATTAGGTTTATTAAGCCCGATAATAATTTAATTTAAGAAATAATAATAATAATAAAACATTACGGAAGGGCACATTTTTTCAAGCTCGAACATGGTACGTGAATTCTCAAAGACGCCTCTGCCATATGCCTAAGAAGACACGCCATCGTGGATGAATAGCCAAAGGGGCCTATTACCCATAATTTTTTTGGATCACACCAATTTTTTAATTCAACAACATATTTAACCTCATCATCTGAAATAAATAACTATATATGAACTCAAACTTTATCATAATCACAAAATTATAAACTAAGATGTTAAATGAGCATCACATGTAAAAAAAACTTTTAGAATTTCTAGTTGTTAAACTAAACTACATTTTTCAGTTTAATAGTCATAAGAAAATTTAGGGCTAAATTTGTACAAAACTGTGTCTTAAGCCAATCTAACTCCGACTCGCATAAGAAACAGTACATGTTTTGATCTTTATCCATCCAAACCCGTTCCCCACCCGACCACACCACCCCCAATATAAATTAATAAAATGAATAAATAAGCACAAAATTACTACCCGTTTCAAGTGGTATTATGTCTTCTTGGAAAAGCTCTCGTTAAAGCTGACGATGTGTTGGCTTCTTCACAGCCTAACTCGAATAGAAAAACACATTAGATATAGTATCCATTATACCAAATATGCTCAAAATGCCATAAGATTGAACACAATATTTACACTAAATGTTGGATATCATAAAAGAAACAGTTAAATTGTCACAGGTTCAAGCCTGTATACATCAGTACTTATTAATTAACTTTATAAACTCCATGAAGAACAAATAATACACAATTGAAAAATAGATCAAGGGTCTGAAAGTCACAAAAAGTGTTTTTTAATGCATAAAACATCATGGCTGAATTTATTCAAAATATTCCGCTATAACTGAAATAACACATTTTGTAATAGTATTTGACATACTATTTATCTACAAGAAACTTAGACAAACATGTGTGTATTTAACCCAACTCGACCAGACCAGTTTTGACCCGCACCAAAAAAATTACCCATTTGACCCGTACCAGACCTATCATTTTTTCACCTCTGAAAAGTATGTTCACAAGCTACATGAGTATGTACTACCATCTCCTCTAATCCAATAACACTATAAGCCAACAACTTAGCACGTTCATCAGCTGCACTACATTCTAATATAATTACCCCAGATACTCATTTTTTATCAATTTAAATTTGTTAATTTTCTTATTTGTACGATCAGTGTTATCGATCTATGTCATGAGACTTATAGTTCTTCAACATGAATTAATAGATCATCAATTTTGACGGTTTAATCAAAACCCACACGGAGAGATGTCAACTTACTCAGGCTACAGCTGCGTGAGTGATCTGGAGTAGATCAGTAATAGCAAGAACAATTCCAATTGAACAAAAAATAAGCCAGTGCATAGATTAAGACTCGTGAATAATTATAAAAACCACATAAAAGTTAATTAAGAAAAAAAGCTTAATTATGATGTAACTTTTACCTTTATCAATAAAAATAGAATATAAAAACTTTCCTTTATTCGTAATATGCAAGGCGTCAACGATATCAATCCTCTAGTGGGTTTATATGTGCTTTGCGGCGGGCAGACCAATTTTTAACAAAAATTAAAATAGAAACGTAAACGCAACGGTACCTATTGTATCACTTTCTAACGAAATTTCTATTTGACACGTCTCACTACATTGGTAGAAGCAAAACGAAGCATTATGTTATGCTAACTTAGTATAAAGCTACTACAGTATCACCCTTTAAAAAGTCTTTTTAAAAACCTTGCTAATCTTTTTCTTAGTATTCTAATTTCTCATCTTGATCTTATCGGTTTTCCCTTTCTGTCTTGTCCAAGAGTCTCTAAGGTTCTTCGGCTTCAACCCTTTTTGATCATATGCTTGATACAAATGAGGAACTTCACAAAAAATGGGCGCAAGAGTCAATTTCACTTCTATGTTTTCAACCTAATTAGATCTAATGACATTATCTATTCATTATATGGGTTTGGCATTGGAACTTCGCGAGCCGGAAAAAATAATATACTATGAATAACAAACAAAAATTTTTAAAAGTTTATATAAGTAGTTGAAGTGGTCATATAAGTAGTTGCGTAAGGGCCACCCAACCCAATAACATCATCTAATTTGTAATATAGAACTCCTACATTTTATAGCCTTATGAAGAATATAGAAACAGGATTAGAAATATATACAAACCGAACTGTGCACACCTAAAAGTCAATATATACATAGCAAATTCCCATCTTTAAAGGTTTACAAAGTCCAATCAAGAATACTCACATAGCAGCAAATAAGCATATTTATTTCTTGTTCTTTAAAAGGAAAAGTACAAAGTAAGATGCTAACTATCCAATGACGCGCCATTTTGAGAATCAATGTAATAACAATGGGAACATATTCTTCATAAGTACATAAACAAACTTCTTAATCATCCTAGCAGAGGATTTAAGAACACGCTATGCTGTCAATGGAGCAAATGGAACAACACTTGCTTCCTGCAGTATCCAAAAGGTAACATACGTTTACAGTATTGAAAATTTATACACAATAGCTATAATCTTGAAAGGGCATTTTTGTACATATGAAAACATGTCGTGTTCGTGGGCTGGCGGGCTCAACCTGACCCGAACCTGAAAATTCCAGATGAATCCAAACCTGACCCGACCCCAAAAATCTTGCCATACATATGAACCCGAACATGACCTAAATATTCGTGGGTTGACCTGAACACGACCCGTTCAACCCGAATTTTTTTTTTCACAAATGCGGGTTGACCTCGAAATATCACCGCTCAATATGCTGGTATAAATTATTAGAGGTCAATAAATTACTCCTTATATTATCAAAATCCAATTTACTTGCAATATTATAAAAAAAATATCATGGGAACAAACACTTACCGGGACAAAAGCCACAAGTCGTCACAGCGAGTTCATGAAACGTGAATGTCACACCCCGGATTTCCACGTATTACCGGTGGGCCAGGTAGGGGAGTATCGTGACGTGGTTGGTAACATAATAGTCAAACAACACAATATTTAATTGCACAGCGGAAGCAAAGTATAGATTCATTTCAACCAAACAATATTGTAATATTAAGTATCACAAGTAGTCGAATATAAATCCACATGTAGATCTAAATAAAAGGAAACAATGTTCAACAGTCTATGACATCCAAGCTTGCGAGACTTATTGTGGATGCTAGGAGAAAAGCCGTATTACGCGTAGTACCTGCACTTAACCTTTTTGAGAAAATACGTCAGTTTACACTGGTAAATACAATCAACCGACTCATTTTTAAAAGAGTTTATGAAAATGAATTTAAGGCACAAGGCACAAATAATATTTTATAACTTGGAATAATTATTTGAATATAATACTTGTAACAGATTTACATGTTCCTTATGCGTTCAGTAGCCCGGTTCGTGTCGGGTTAAAGATCAATAGACACACCACATTATTTAAATGAGACACCGACGGGCGTACGCCGACGTCCCGTGCTTAGGTCGTGGCCATTTCGTAAAATGATGCCAGGGATATCCGGGACATGGTCATTAACCCCCCAAAGGCTTTAAGCAAACAAAACAATTTAAACACGACATCTCGATAATACTTAACCACCAAATGATTAAGGTCGAATGCCCGACCAATCGGTATTTTATATACCGTACCCCAAGCCCTTATAGGGAAAATAAGTTAAAAGTATTTACCTGAGCAAGTATAAATCAAAATCAGCGAGTGCAAGTATCTTTTACTGGTTCTCCTAATCTGGAACGAAGGTTTATAATAATCTATTAGAATCCTAACGGGTCTTTAGTTAAGCTTAAGCTTAGACCGGTTAGTTTTAAAGATACGGTTCGTACGCACGATTAAGCGAAGACCGGATAGAATGTGATTTAGACCCGACAAGTTTGAAGACTTGCTTAATATGGGTATATTATACACATTCTGTATTTTGAGATAAAACCGATAAGGTTTGACCCGTTTCGGCTAATTTATGTAAACTAGTTACATAAACCGAACCGAACGCGCATGAAGCGTAACGGGTAACCATAAGAGTCCTAAACAGGTTTCCTAAGTTAACACGCCTTAAATATGTTGTGATATCAGTAGGATACCTTCCATTATGCCCAAAACGAGTTTAATCTCATATTAAGCCCTGTAGGGGTATTTTGGTCATTTTAAAGATTATAAAAGGGATTAATTTATCTTCTGTGATCCGGGTCTGAATAAATCAGTAAAATAGCTTATTTTAACAGGTTATAACATTTGGTTATAAGTCTTATATGCCAAAATAGTTTTAAACCCAAACTATGCGTTTAATACGCGTATAATGTCGTTTTAAGCGATTTACGGGTTAATATAGGATTCTGAGTTTTCTGATCAGTTCAACAGGTTCAAAACACTCCATTTATTATTTGAAATCAGTAGCAATTGGATTGGTGTCAAAAGGATTTGTAAAACTCATTTTATGGCCGAAAAGGGCATATTCGGCATTTACCGAATCAAGGCACTAATCCTAGCTTATGATCAGTTTAAAAATAATTAAAAATCTTCAAAAATCCCAAAATATTATATTACCTCAGTGGGTAAAAGGTTTGGTGTCAAAAATTGGGTTTAGATAGGCTTTACGTTAATGACGCCGTTTTATTATTAAGAAGCGTTCTAATTACGTCATTAAGCATATATCCTAATCTAGACCTCCAATTGATGTGAAAATTTAGGGACATGTTTAATAATCAGTAACAAAGATTATTGTACTTTTACATTTCCAAAATTCTCGTTTTATGGTCATAAGGGCATTATGGTCAATATTTAAGCACTTAACGGAAACGTCGGACAATTAAGGATTTAAGTGGTATAAACGCAGAGGGTTATACAAACATGTAACTAGGTCCTAATGGAACTTTAAGGCATGTCTAAACCTATCTAAATCGGGTCAGAACTGAAGTCAAAGCAAAAGTCAAACTTTTGCGTCTTTCGGTTCCGAATCGGTTCAAAACAGAAAGTTGTCGAATCAAACAAGCTTAGACAAGTTCTTATGCTTATTATCAGGTTATATGAATGATAAAATAGGTGATACGCCGTTTACATCGTTAATCATGCGTTAAATTGAATATTACATTTATGTTGACTTTTTTCTAAACATCTTTGACTCGACAAATGACCTAGTTAGGATGGGAGTCAGTGGGTGCCCTTTTAAGGGTTTAAAGCCCACATAATTACCAACTTATAACTACCTTAAGTTTGCCTAATCGCTGGACCATTAGCGATTAATCGCTAAGTCAAACCGTAATTACAACGGTTTGACTTCTAGGCTATTAACTAAGCAAGACTTAATTAAGAAGGGTTAAACATACTTACAAGAGTCTAATGAACGATTTATGATGCTTGAAGATGATCCTTGTGCTCCAGAAAAACTCAGATGATGAAGGGAATGGATGAACACAAAGTTACAACTTTGTGTGACTTTATAAATTGATCAAAACCCATTTGATTGTTGACATGTAAGTCTATAAATGTTCATGGATACTTACAAGTGCCCCCTATAGCCTCAAAACCAGTTTAGGAAGCCCATGGTATCACACAAAGGCATTTGAAGTCGGTTAAAGGGCTGAACAGGCAGCTGCCTATTGTTTCTGCATCTGGCAGTCGTAGGCGGCCCGCGTAAGATATTGTCAAGTCTTACGCGGCCCGCATGGGCCTTGTGTTCTGGTTACAAACTTTTCGAATATTGCACTTTTAGTCCCCGGTCCTCCTAAACATCGCTTTCTCTTTGTTTCTTGCATTTTGAGGCTTTAATATTGACATAAAGGGGCTTCAAAACTTATACCCACTTTGTGAAGTCCTTGGCCACTTTGTGTTTACCCGAAAAGTCATAAATTTCCATGTTGACGCTTCTAACGCCTCGCACACGAATTTTATCATAACTTTCTCATACGGTAACGAAACTTGGTGAAATTTTTATGGTGCATTCTAGTGAGCATAATTAATCGTTACAAGGCTTTGGGTTTGCTAAAAGGTCACTCAGAGATATATCTTAACATGTTGACACATTTATCCCCTGTAGTTTGTAATCTCTCACTTTCTTTCACAATTCGCTTCGTATGATCCATGATCCATTCGTTTAAGGTTATAAACATCATGTAGGGTTATTGTAAAGTATATTTATTCATTGTTGACACTTTGAACCCTTATATTTACATAGTTTCATTGTTTGTCAACTTTAGTCCCTCGAAAGTATTCTTTCACACGTTTAAAGGTTATGACACGTGTCAAGACATTATAGGACGTAAATTTTCGAGGTGTTACATCCTCACCCCCTTAAAAGAAATCTCGACCTTGAGATTTACTGAAACAAATTAGGGTATTTCTCTTTCATAGTGGACTCTACCTCCCATGTGTATTCGGGACCTCTACGGGCATCTCATTTGACCTTTACAATCGGTACATGCTTCCTTCGAAGCTTCTTAACCTGTCGATCCTCGATCGACAATGGTTTTTCCACAAATTTCAAGCTATCATCTATATGCACATCTGTATGTGGTATGACCAGTGATTCATCAGCGAAACACTTCTTCAGATTGCAGATGTGGAACACATTGTGTATACTACTAAGCTCTTCAAGTAAGTTTAACTTATAGGCAACTGATCCGACACGTTTGATGACTTCGAACGGTCCTATCTACCTCGGGCTTAACTTGCCTTTCTTACCAAATCGCATCATTCCCTTCCAGGGTGATACTTTAAGCAACACTTTGTCACCTACTAAAAGATTTACGCTTTGGATCAGCGTAGCTCTTCTGCTTATCTCGTGCAGCCTTGAGATGGTCACGAATCTGGACAATCTTGTCCGTTGTTTCAAAGACTATCTCTGGTCCTGATAATTGGACATCTCCAACTTCTGCCCAACAAATGGGCGATCTACACTTTCTACCGTATAAGGCCTCGGAAGGCGCAGCTTTAATGCTGGTATGGTAGCTATTGTTGTAGGAGAATTCGATTAACGGCAGGTGGTTATCCCAACTACCACCCAAGTCAATCACACATGCACGAAGCATGTCTTCCAACGTTTGAATAGTACGCTCACTCTGGCCGTCCGTCTGAGGATGGTAAGCCGTACTAAAATTTAAACGCGTGCCCAAAGATTGTTGGAAGCTTTTCCAAAAATGTGACGTGTATCTAGTATCTCTGTCAGAGATAATAGACACAGGTATGCCATGTAAAGCTACAATCTTATCCACGTACAACTGGGCTAACATGTCGGAGCTGTAAGTCTCCTTAATGGGTAAAAAATGTGCTGACTTAGTCAGTCTATCAACTATCACCCATATTGTGTCATTTCCTTTCCTTGTCTTGGGTAACTTGGTGATAAAATCCATAGTTACCATTTCCCACTTCCAGGTAGGAAGCTCAGGCTGTTGTAGTAAACCTGACGGTTTCTGATGTTCTGCTTTTACTTGCGCACACGTCAAGCATTTAGCTACATAGGCGCCTACAGACTTTTTCAAGCCTATCCACCAATAATTTACCCTTAGATCCTGGTACATCTTATCTGCTCCAGGATGAACGGAATATTTAGAGCTATGGGCTTCCTGGAGGATAACATCTCGGAGTCCTCCATAAATTGGAACCCATATTCGTCCATTCAATCTAAGAATTCCATCCTTGCTAAGAGATAACTGCTCCTCAGTTACTCCTAGCTTTTCGTTAGGATAGTTAGCTTCCAACACAGCTTCTTTCTGTGCAGCTAACAACCTTTCATTCAAGTTGTTCTTTATTTCAATGCTCTTGGCAGTGATTCGAATGGGTTTCACCCTTTCCTTCCGACTCAAGGCATCGGCGACCACGTTCGCCTTGCCGGGATGGTATCTTATTTCACAGTCGTAATCGTTAAGAGTTTCCATCCAACGGCGTTGCCTCATGTTCAAGTCCTTCTGATTGAACAGATGTTGAAGGCTCTTGTGATCAGAATAGATCACACATTTGATTCCATATAGGTAGTGCCTCCAAAGTTTTAGTGCGAATACAACGGCACCCAACTCCAAGTCATGGGTGGTGTAATTCTTTTAATGCACCTTTAACTGGCGTGAAGCATAGGCAATGACTTTGCCTTTCTGCATAAGCACACATCCCATCCCGGTGTGTGATGCATCATAATAAACTACAAACTCCTCGATTCCATCAGGCAACGTCAGTACTGGAGCATTGCTCAACTTTTGTTTCAGAATATCGAAGGATTCCTGCTGCTTAGGACCCCAGTCAAACTTAATCTTCTTACGCGTCAGCGAAGTCAGGGGTGCAGCAATCCTTGAGAAGTTTTCAATGAATCGCCTATAGTATCCTGCCAAACCTAGGAAGCTACGAATTTCTGTAGGCGTCTTTGGCTCATGCCAATTCATGACAGCTTCAACTTTAGCGGGATCTACTTGGATACCACGCTCACTAACAACATGTCCAAGAAATTGGACTTCTTAAAGCCAGAATTCACACTTCGAGAACTTGGCATAGAGCTTTTCTTTATGAAGTAGTTCCAGAATGCAATGAAGATGCTTCTCATGGTCAGCTTGGTTCTTTGAGTAGATGAGAATGTCGTCGATGAAAACGATGACGAATTTATCTAAGTATGGCTTGCAAACGTGATTCATGAGATCCATGAACGCGACAGGTGCATTAGTGAGCCCAAAAGGCATCACTAGGAACTCGTAATGACCATAACGAGTCCTAAATGCAGTCTTGTGTACGTCTTCATCTCTAACTTTCAGTTGGTGATATCCTGACCTTAAGTCAATCTTAGAGAAGAAACTTGCCCCTTGAAGTTGGTCGAACAGATCGTCGATTCTGGGCAAAGGATACCTATTCTTGATAGTGACCTTATTAAGCTCACGGTAGTCGATGCACAGACGCATCGATCCATCCTTCTTCTTGACAAATAAAACTGGTGCTCCCCAAGGAGACGAACTAGGTTTGATGAAACCTTTGGCTAACAAATCATCCAACTGCGTTCTCAATTCCTTCATCTCTGTTGGTGCCAATCTATAAGGCGCCCTTGCTACCGGTGCTGATCCAGGAATAATGTCAATTCTGAATTCCACTTGCCTATCTGGTGGCAAACCAGGTAGTTCTTCAGGAAAAACACCAGGGTATTCAGAAACGACGGGGATATCCCAATCTTGGGCTTCGGCTCATCAATAATCACTTGTGCCATGTAGATGACACAACCTTTCTTTAAACACTTAGAGTCCTTGAGCATAGACATATGCTCAGGCAGCCCATACTGGGTATCTCCCTGGATAGTAAGTGATTCACCAGACGGAGTCTTGATCACCACTTGCTTCTTGTTACAGACAATTTGGGCCTGGTTATGAGATAACCAGTCCATACCCAATACTATGTCAAAACCGGCTAACTTAAAGGGAAGTAGGGTCAAAGGAAAAGAGTGGTTCTTAATGGATATAACACATCCATCTAACACAGTTGAGACGGTGTCTATGGTGCCATCTGCCAATTCCACTTCATATTTTACACGTAAGGTTTTAACAGGTAAATTCAGCAGATTGTAAAACTTATTATCTACGAACGACATATCAGCGCCTGAATCAAATAACACTCTCGCATAAACATCATTTACGAGAAAGGTACCTGTTATCACATTGTCGTCCTGGACGGCTTCCTTAGCATCCATCCTGAAGACCCTAGCATTGGTCTTCTTAGCCTCTTCAGGCTTCTTGGTGTATTTTGGGCAATTGGTCTTGATGTGCCCCTTTTCATTGCAACCGTAGCAGGTCGCATCCTTCATCCTTTTGCAATCCAAGGTCTTGTGTTCCTTGGACTTGCACAACCCACATGCAAAAGTTTTCGATTGTGAATTCGAATTCGATTCATACATGCACTTCCCAAAGTGCTGTCTCTTGCAGATTTTACATCTGGGTTTTTCACCCGTCTGCTGACCATCCTTCCTAAATCCTGACCCCTTCTTGTGGTCATTGTTTCCCTTCTGCTTCTTGTCTGAACGTCGTGAGTTGTCATCCTCACGCTTCCTCTTTTCGGTATCAGCGTTCCTCTGCGATTTCTGCCTGACCGCATCCAAGCTAAGAGACAATGATATGTCCGCTGCAGACCGAAAAGTAGCTGGTCTGGAGGCCTTCACACTTGCCTTGATCTCCGGGGCCAAACCCCCGATGAATCGAGCTATACGTTTGGGTTCCGGGGTTACCAAATATGGAACCAACCTTGACAAGGTGTTGAAACTGGTAAGGTAGGCCTGACAGTCTAGGTTTCTCATGACCAGCGACAAGAAGTCAGCTTCAATTTTCTCAACCTCATGCTGAGGGCAGTAGTTTTCCTTTATCAGTGCCAGTTCCCAGGTCATGTTGTACAACGGGATTTTCCCCGTAGCTTGGATCAAAGATCTCCACCAAGCTAATGCTTCTCCCTTAAAAGACTGAGACACGAATTTCACAATATCCCTATTATCACAGCCACTGATATCCACAACCGTATCCATCTCGTCCAACCAAGTCATGCAGTCTACTGCTCCTTTTTCCCCAGTTAAATCCCTGGGTTTGCACGAAACGAAGTACTTATAGGAGCAACCCTTATTACGGGGTTCCTGATTCGGTATGACTCTTTGGGATGGAGCACTCCTCTGGTTTGATGAGTGGTGAGAATTACTGTTGTGGGCAGTGTGGGTCCTGGAGGGTGTTCTAGAGTGTGGTGCAGATTGGGTCCGCGTATGGGTACCACTGGATTCATGGAGCTGTCTATCCATAGCTCGATTAACGGCATTATCTATCATTGCCTGTAATTCTGCACCCGCTACATTTACTCGGGCATTATCATGCTCTCTCCTTGGGTGACTGTTGATCTCGTTTGAGTCGGCCATGTAGCTTGAACTGTTACATATTGACAATAATTTATTGGTGAGTTTATTATAGAATTGTCTTTTATGGCAATTTATTAACCGTGGTTAACGTAGACCATATAAGGTTAATTTATTACTCACATTTATTTAGGATTTCTATTATAATTTATCCTAATTATAAAACAATAACATTTTTATTAGCACATAAGGCCTAGTCACAGGGACAATTTTTAAGTTATAAGCCATGATTTCAGAGAATCAAGGCATGAAGGTTTGAACAAAGTTCATTACCTTTATCAGACAGGGTCACAGACTATTACTGTCTTTTGTCTCATATTAAAATGAGAAGGGCCCGCAGGCATTATATTACCAATGAATGGTAAAAAGAACTGATCATCTTTATTGATGATTTAACCCATGATTCAAAGATCATTTAGTTGGGTTAGGAATCCTTGAAAAGATCCTTATATAATAATAACACGTGTGATTTTAATGAATCATGTCTGCCAGGAGTGTTAACATGTTTTCAAATGTTAATAGGGATTTGAATCTTTTTAACGGGTTTTTACCATCTTGGCCAGGTCTTAAAATGACATGCAGGCTAGGTTATACCTTTAAGATCCTTAATTAAAAATTAAAATAGGCAGATAGATTTTTAAAAGGAATGATTCCGATTTATTTATTTCATGTATAATTTAATTATGCATAACATAGCAAAGATGAAATTTATAAACTTACATTCCATTAAAACTTAAAAGTAGTACACTTTGCCCTAAACGGGACTTTTCACAGAAACACTTGCCCTTGCAGGAGCTATACTGGCAATACAAGTCATCGCAGGGACTGTTTGCAAAAATAAATGTCCACGCAGGGACTAATAAAGACAAGTCCTCGTAGGGACTAAGTACAAAGATAGATGTCCACGCAGGGACTACATACACACATAAATAAATGTCCACGTAGGGACTTGATTTAAACAAGGAAATACAATAATACATATTGGGATTTAACGATCCCGTTTCTTCTTTCCTTTCAGCAAACTTGCTAAGCCACTCACGAATCCCTAATTCTTCCTACGTTCCCTCTGGAAGTCTCGCTCAACCCTTTCCAGCCTTTGACGGAGATCCTCCTGTTCAGGTGGAGAAAACCGTGGTGGCTGGTGCTGTAGAGGTGGCTGAGCCGGTACTTGATATCCATGAGCTGGATGTCCCATTCCCCAAGGGGTTCCATATGGTCCCTCAGGATTATGGGCAAGGTAATTTGATGCCACTTGGTAAGGATCCTCATCGTAGTTATAGGTATGGTATGCTGGCGGTCCGTATGGGTTGTAAGCTGCTGGTGCAGTATAAGCAGGGATAGGGTTGCCAAAACCCGATGGTGACGGCGCAATAGGTACCGAATTCACCTTCGATACTGGAACTGAAAGTCCACCCATTTGTGGGTCTTCATATAGTGGCGGGTAGTGGCTGCCACTAGAGTGTTGAGGGGTGCTGAAATGAAAATCCCCTCCTCGTGCTGACATCCGTGCGCCAGTCCTCCTACGTCTTGGTGGTTCTGGAGGCGCTAGATTAACTGGCGGCGGCGGAGGTGGTGGCGTGACTGCCACAAAACGTGGATCCCCAGAGGGATCTTGCTGCTGCTGGTGAGGCGATGAATGGTGAGATGGTGTAAAGTACCACTCACACCGGTCGAACCGTGCCTGATGACTATCCGGACCTTGGTATGGTGATCCGTGAAAAGACGAACCATCAGAGATCTCAACAGGATGGTTCGGGGTTCTAGTTGCAGGCTCAACGGGATCTGTGTCCTCGTCCATGTCCATGTCCATCGCTTGATCATCGGAAAAGTGATCCTCCGGTCCTAATGGGTTAAAGCCCCTTGTTCTGGTAGGTAGTCCGCCGGGTTAAACTGGCCCCGAAAGACAGGAGTAGGGTCGCCGAAGGAATTGTGCGATAAGGATCGCTGTAAAGGTATGTATGAAGGTTGCGGGTTGTTGGGCTCATTTTCTGACTGAGGCCCAAAGGAGTGATGATATGGAGGTGTTGAGCTATGCGACGTAGATTGTCTGGCAGGCTCTTCATAAATCCTCCAAGGTTCTCGCGGATCTACACTCCTTGTAGAAGAAGGAGTTCGCCGGCGCGAAGGCCCGGCCTCGTGGTCGTTAGGGGCGCTGATCGGCTCCTTTCCTCGTCCTCCTCGCCTGAATCTTGGCGGCATTGTTAAACCTGTCAATATAAACAAAGGTAACAACAAGGAAAAATAAGGGCAAAGTTAAAATAAAATAAAAACATTTTTGGATTATTCCTAAGTTCTTTGTCTAGACTCGAAGATTTAGTAATGTGCAATTGTGTCATTGAGATTAAACACAAAAGGCTAGTGTTTAATTCACTCAATGTTGGCTCTGATACCAACCTGTCACACCCCGGATTTCCACGTATTACCGGTGGGCCAGGTAGGGGAGTATCGTGACGTGGTTGGTAACATAATAGTCAAACAACACAATATTTAAATGCATAGCGGAAGCAAAGTATAGATTCATTTCAACCAAACAATATTGTAATATTAAGTATCACAAGTAGTAGAATATAAATCCACGGGTAGATCTAAATAAAAGGAAAGAATGTTCAACAGTCTATGACATCCAAGCTTGCGAGACTTATTGTGGATGCTAGGAGAAAAGCCAGCCTATTACGCGTAGTACCTGCACTTAACCTTTTTGAGAAAATACGTCAGTTTACACTGGTAAATACTATCAACCGACTCATTTTGAAAAGAGTTTATGAAAATGAATTTAACGCACAAGGCACAAATAATATTTTATAACTTGGAATAATTATTTGAATATAATACTTGTAACAAATTTACATGTTCCTTATGCGTTCAGTAGCTCGGTTCGTGCCGAGTTAAAGATCAATAGACACACCACATTATTTAAATGAGACACCGACGGGCGTACGCCTACGCCCCGTGCTTAGGTCGTGGCCATTTCGTAAAATGATGCCAGAGATATCCGGGACATGGTCATTAACCCCCCAAAGGCTTTAAGCAAACAAAACAATTTAAACGCGACATCTCGATAATACTTAACCACCAAATGATTAAGGTCGAATGCCCGACCAAGCGGTATTTTATAAACCGTACCCCAAGCCCGTATAGGGAAAATAAGTTAAAAGTATTTACCTGAGCAAGTATAAATCAAAATCAGCGAGTGCAAGTATCTTTTACTGGTTCTCCTAATCTGGAACGAAGGTTTATAATAATCTATTAGAATCCTAACGGGTCTTTAGTTAAGCTTAAGCTTAGACCGGTTAGTTTTAAAGATACGGTTCGTACGCACGATTAAGCGAAGACCGGATAGAATGTGATTTAGACCCGACAAGTTTGAAGACTTACTTAATATGGGTATATTATACACATTCTGGATTTTGAGATAAAATCGATAAGGTTTGACCCGTTTCGGCTAATTTATGTAAACTAGTTACATAAACCGAACCGAACGCGCATGAAGCGTAACAGGTAACCATAAGAGTCCTAAACAGGTTTCCTAAGTTAATGTTAGGCCCTATAGGTTTATGGATTAGTAGATTAATTGCTTAATGGATCAAGTTCTAGAAGTGGGGGTATTAGAGTGGGCTTTGGGGGAATTATGGGCCTAGGGTTTTGGGGGAAACCCCTTACTATAAATAGTTAATGGAAATTAGGAGTTAAGGTTGGTTGTTTTGTTTTAGAAACTTGTATTAGACAAGAATCCTTGTATGCAAGTTTAAGCATTCAATTCAACAAATCTTCAAATCTTCATGTTGTTCTTGATTATTTCTTGAAGATCATCAAGTTTGGATTCCGCCCATCCTTGTTGATCGTTTGATATCGTTGTTTGATCCGGATTTTCGGGACTTACAATTGGTATCAGAGCCATTTAGATATCAAACATCAAGAAATTCTGGATTTTGATTGAAGATCTTCATCGTGTTCTTCGTGATATTCATCGTGTTCTTCGAGTCCTTCAAAAATTCATCATATTTTGCTTTGGTGATTCAGTTAAAAGGTGTTAATATTTTTCAAATCTTCAATATTTTATAAGATACATCACTGTTCCATATTCATATTCATATTCATCATCATCAACAGCTGACAACAACTTCTGACTTCAACATCAGCATTTCATCATCATCATCGTACATCACTGTTGACTTTTGGTTTCATTCGAAATCAATCGTTTTCGTCCGTAATTCATCCGCAATCAGACATTATCATACATCATCATCCGTAATCAATCCGTAGTCAACAACATTCATCCGGAATCGTCAACAAAATTCATCCGCAATCGTCCGCAATCAAACAACTTCCCATCCGAAATCATCCGGAACCGTCATCTCGGACCGTATTCATCACTTCATTCATCCGGAATCATATCATCTATTCCGAAATCATCCGGAATCGTCATTTCGGACATTCAACAACATCACAATTTCATCCGTAATCATAACATTCCATCCGTGATCAACATTGTTTCATCCGTAACACTTTCATCCGAAATCATTATCAATATCTTCATTTCCTCATCAGACATTATCCAAGTCAATCTGAAATTCATAACTTCAAACAACCATCTTCGTCTTTACACCTTCGACACCCTCCTACGCACTTCGTCGTCTCCGAACACCGTTCTCCGATCACTGTTCACTCCTCCATCTTCGTCGTCTTCACCTTTATCATATCATCATCACCGTCAACCATACACTTCCTTCATCCACCGAACAACCACCGCCTGTGTCGACCACCGCCGTGTAACCTGCAACATCAACCTCCTTCTCCAACAATACCGTCTACATCAGGTTCACCTCCATCTTCACCGTCATCGACCTGCTATAACCTGCCACTCTGTTCACAGTCCGACCATTCGTCTTCTTCATCGTTTTTCACTATCCTCCTCATCTTCGTTCTTCATCGTTCTTCAACCACCATCTCTGATCACCTCCACGGTCTCCATCATCCACCTACTGTCGTTCATCTCTTCGTTATAATCTTCGACGAAAGTGTTGTAGGAAAAGTTGGCGGCGGCGGCGTATAGTTATTAGGGTTTCGGGTGATTTACAAAGAAGACACGACGTCGTTTGTCGTTTCTGTTTCATTAGACTATTATAATATAATTATATAATTATTAGTTAATCATTACATAATCATTAATATTAATTAATAGTTTTTATTAAAATATATTATTATAATATAAGTTTATTTTAAAATTAATTAAAATCAAAAAATGTTTTATATAATATATTAAAAAGTATTAATTATTATATTTTAAAAGTAAAAAAAAAATTATATTGAAATCTTAAAAAAGGGGAAGGGGTTTGTTCGTTTTGATAAGTCTTGACAAGCTTTTGAGGTGCAGTAAAGGAAACTGGTTCATATGTTTGCGGAGTGCTTGAGTTAGCAAGTTTACGGGTTATCGCTTGATTCAACGATGAATTCTCCAAGCACTGTATCTCAACGTGAGTTGGTCTGGAAACAACTCGATAATTTCGAATATATTGAGGGTGAAAATGTAGAAGACGTGATCAGAAGGTTTACGCAACTGCTTTCTGAAATAGAGAAGAGCGGGTTAAATGTGACACTTGGTAGGATTAACAGGGCTTTTCTGTACGGTTTGCCACGTAGCAAGACATGGGACTATCGTGTTGCAGTTATCATGGGGACATACAATCATGCTACAACGGAAACCAAAGATGTGATCTCCTTAGTCAATAAATATATCCAGGAAGACAAGCAGAGGAGTCAGAATCACGCAAACACATCGTCATCTACGTCTAACTGTCAGAAGGTCGTTGGTACTTCGCCATTTGCTACTAATCGCAACGCTACTTAGATTCCCTCACCTTCACCCGTGGCAACTTCATCATCTGATGTGAAGAGCCCACAATCAACAGGATCTCATCTCGATGAGGTGGCCAAACCAGCACCCCAGGCCCAAGTTGAAGAACCGAAATCTCTCTCTGAAACGCTAAATTCTCTGTTGTGTACAGAGCACTGTAGAAAGAAAGTTGCTCTTCTGAGATCACAAAACTCAGCATTGATCACAGATTATAACAGTGTCATGGGAAAGTACATCAGTCTTCGAGAGAATAATAAGATTCTCTATGAAAAGATTGAAGCACTTAAGAAGGACATAGCTCAACTTCACAGGGACGTGAATCAACAGCAATGTTGGGTTCACGACTACAAACATAGACTCACAGTCAAAACTCTTGAATGTGACTCTGTGAAGGGTGAGCTAGAGCTCCTCACTGGAAAGTATAAACAAAACGAGTTAAACATCAAAAAGTTTGATACTTCTAGTGACACTGTTCGTAATCTGTGCGATGTGCAACTTGCTTATCAAGAAAACAAGGGAAAGGGTTTGGGGTATAAACAGGCTCCGCCACCATACAATCATAATTATTCTAGATTGCCAATCACTGAGCAGGAAATGGAAAATTATGACACTATGATGTATGGCAAACCTAGTGACTATGTTCCATGGGAGCCCTTCAGACCAAAGAATGCCAGACCAGCTGATTTTCAAAAACCAATGAATTTTGTTAAAAATGCGGATAAAAATTGCTCAAATGAATCAGCTGGCGAATCTGAAAAGGAAAATGAACCAAAGAATGAAACAGAACCAGTGAAAACATCCGCAAATGAGCAACAAGAAATTTTACCAAATTCTAATTCTGTTAAAAATACTAACTGTTCTAGTTTGTGTGCAGAGTCAGTAACAGTTGAAGAGCAGTCTGCAGTAGATGATAAATCACATTCAAACGCTACTGATGTTGCTGATGCTGCTAATAATTCAAATGCTGCCGAATGCGATAATTACGCTTGGAACTGTGTTATGTCTTGGTATGCTGAGAGTCGGGGTATTCCTATTAAAACTGATGATTCAGGTGCTGTGGTTTTAGACTATAATTGTGGTAATGAAAATGTTTTAACAGGAAAATCTGATGTATCGACTGATAAACTTGAGACATCTGTTTCAAGTGACTCAGAGATCAATTCTGATGATTCGGGCAACTATTCTAGTGTGCCTGAAACATCAACTGATACAACAGAAACTCATGAACAGGATAAAGATAATGATGAACAGGGATCATCTGATGAACCTGATACTCAAGCTGCAGATTCTGGTACATCAGATAATGAATGTAGCGCTTCTGAAAATTCCAAGTGTGACAAACACTCAGAATCAAGTAGTGCAACGCCTGAAGATAGTCAAACAGTTTCAAACATAGACTGCTCTTCGAGTGAGAAACCAGAATCAGTTGATGTCAAGGACTCAGAGGTTGATGAACCTGAAGAAGAGATATCTGTGGAAACCAATTCTGCAGAAACTCCTGAAAACATAGTTTCTGAGGAAAAAGAATCTATGGAAGTCAATTCAACAGATGATTCAACTCTTGATCCCAAAGGATTAGATTCTGAAGAAAGTGTTTCAAATGAAGCAAAATCTACTGAATCTGCTCCTTTAAAGAAAAGACGGTCACGTAGAAACAGAAAACCACGCAAAAAGAAGAATCAAAAGGAAAACCCGACTCTTAAGCAAACTGAATCAAAACTGAAGGGTAAAGTTGCGGAGGCTTACTCTCTTGCTGACAACCGTGAGCAGGGTCCATCCAAGATCAAACATGAACAAAAGCAATCAGCACCAAAAGAAAAGAAGAGACTTGCTCAGTTCTCGAGAATAACACAAGAAGAACTAAATGTCTTTTTCTCGAGAAGGCAAACGTGTTTTAATTGTGGCATTCCGGGACACATTGCAAGAAATTGTGTTCATCGTCCTTACCACCATGGGAACATGTATCATAAGAAGGCTATGCACTCTCACTTTACCAAAAACGGTCCTCCCAAAGCAAGGCCTTCTGATAGAGACTGGAATATGGCAAAACAGAAAAATAAAAAATTTTCAAATATAAACAGGTTTCAAAGAAAAACAAAAGTTTTTCCACCAAATGGAAGTGTTTCAAACACCATAAATTGGAAACCTAAAACTCCTGTTGGATGCCAGTCTCCGTGTTCACAACCATCGACATCCACTTCATCGCCAAAAACCACAAGCAATGTTAAGAGCCAAATGATCTTTCGCGAAGTCTCATACACAGATAGTAATGGTCAACTCAGGTCCATAATGGCCTGGGTTCCAGTTTCTAATTGATCCCGCTAAGTGTGCAGGAACGACTATGGAGGGCGATCGTTAGACCTTGGTTTATCGATTGTAGTTGTTCCAGACACGTGACAGAAGACTTATCCCAGTTGAATAACAAAAAAATATTCGATGGTGGATTTGTCAGCTTCGCGGGAGGGGAAACTGGAAGAATTACCATGAAGGGCACTGTCAGAAACGGGGTTCTCATCTTCTCAGACGTCAATTATGTCCCAGAACTGAAGCACAACCTTTTGAGCGTATCTCTGATGTGCAACAAAGGGATGGAGGTTTTCTTCACCGAGAGTGACTCGCAATTTCGTTCTTCGACCGATTCAGAAGCCGATTTCTGAACCTGCTGTAGCTATCCCTGATGGTGTAGTCCGTAACATTGAAGTCTCCTCAGGACCCTCAAATGCTCAAGGAACTTCTCTGTTTCTGGGAGCAATTCCCTCATATTGCACTGTAGATCCACCGGTGATCAACAACGCTACTGCATCAAGTGAGGGGGAGCAATCTGGTATAATATCTAGAAGTTTCTTAATCTCAAGCTGCTGGTGTGCAGTCCCACAACGAATCGGGTATGAGAAAGTTGCTTCGAGCAAGTTAAAGGTCTGGATCATGGTGAGGAACATGCATTGGTGATGAGAAAGAAGTTCGAAATGAGCTCGTTGGGAGAAGTGAAAATGTTTCTAGGCATGCAAGTTCGTCAAAACAGGGATATGAAGTGTACATCAGCTGGATGCCAATTCTTGAGGGACAGTCTCATCTCATGGCAGTGCAAGAAGCAACAGCTCACTTTTGCAGCGGAAGCAAAGTGCGGTACAGCATCTGCTGCCTACTGCTCTCAGGTTCTTTGGATACAACACCAGCTCAAGGATTACGGTTTGACTTATCTAAACTCTACTACTTATTTTGATAATGATGCCGTTATCTAGATTATCAAAAACCTTGTCTTTTACTCTAAAACCAAGCACATTGACATCAAGGTGCACTCTATTCGAGACTGCTATGACAGAGGATTGTTTAAACTTGAACAGATCCATACTGATGCTATTACAGCGGATTTTTTTTATATAAAACCTGTCAGCATCTCGAGATTCAATGTGCTTGTGGATCTTTTAAAAATGATGCGTTTTCACCGACTGAGCGACTACAAAAAAAAAAAAAAAAAAAAAAAAACGGGTTTCTATATTTATGTAAATAAATAAGTAAATTTGCGCATAAAGTGTGATGCACAAATTTAGGGGGGGGGAGGGACATATATGTACATATGCATAGTTTGAGGGGGAGAAAAGCAAAAAACAAAAAAATATATATATGTACATACGTATCGTTTGAGGGGGAGAAATAGTTGCTTGGGAAATGAAATGAATTTTCGTGTTAAAGAACTTGATTAACACACGTAAGGTTTCGATGTTAAACAGGTTCGGCTCCACTGCGATGTGTTGATAGGTATGCCGCTCGAAAAGCAAAAGAAGCAAAAGTGATACAAACATAATGGACTGGACATCTCGTGGGTAACAGACCAACGGTATATGATTTCATGGTCTTAAATCCTGCGTTGATAGATAGTCAACATCTGAAGTTTTGGGTCTTTATGCTGATGTTTCATCCGGGATATCAGGGCTGTCCCTCTGCTGTACGAAAGTACTGACCTGGACACAGTCAGGATATCCTGCTAAAAAGAGCCCTTGTCAGATCTTCCTTGGTCTCTCTGCTGTACGGAAGTACTGACCTGTTCACCAGGAAGTCTGACATTAAAAAAAAAGGGGGCCACCGTCAGATCTTCTTTGGTCTCTCTGCTGTACGGAAGTACTGACCTGTTCACCAAGAAGTCTGGCGTTGAATAATAAATTAAAATAAAAGGATGATCTCAGTATACTCACCTACTACGATGAACCATTGTGCTTACCTTGATCGCGAGGGTATGCCTTGGAATGGGACACACAGATGTCACAGTATAAATCTACCTAAAAGCGTATCACAAAGCAAAAGTTGAAGTTTGAGCGGTGGATTTAAGAGGACAAACATATCAACAATTGCGTGGACCAGCCTAAGTAAACGAAGTGCTGAAAAATGTTCCTTAATCGGTTCGAAAACGATTTTGATCCCATAGCAGGTTCTCCCTATATTACTCCTCCATTAGTTTTCTATTATTAATTTGTTTTGTTTTGATTATCTCTTTGCTAAAAAAGGTTGCTCGGTTGGTTGGATCGTTGATTTTGAAAGGGATGTTTTCAGTCTTGAAAAAGCAAAACATTAAAACAATAGTTTGGCCCACTGTTTCGGATTGGGTCCCACTGTTTCGGATAAAACGAACCTGATCCGACCCATTTTTCCGAGTTGGGGCTTGGCCGTTTGATCTCAGGCCCAATCCGAAACTCTATTAAATCGTCAACATTTCTCATACGAGTCGCATATTCGGACTAATCTCATCTCCTAATTATTTCGGAACCTCTCATCATCTTCGCGGATCACTTATTCGAATTACGAGGTTTGCAGGTTCCTTTAATTTTTAAACCAAAGCCTTTGAATGCCACAATTGCCGAAGAGCATGACGTGCAACAGACACTTGCTGATGAGAAAGCTGAGATAGAAACAGAAATTCTAGATTCATACGAAGATGAATCTGACGAAGACAGTGATGTGGAAGCATTTGTCTCTGAGAATGTTGAGGAACTCGTTCGAGAATCAACGTAAATGACGACTGAAAACTTTCAAGCCCTGATCGTGTCTTTGAAGGATAGTGTCGGAAACCCTCCTTCCGTATCTGTTCCTGAGATTGAAGATAATTTGACAGATGATGCTGAACAATCATCCAACAAGAAACGAAGAACTGAAACAACTCCTGATTTTCATTCTACTAGCCCAAGCTCAGAACCAGAGCCTACTATGCCCACTGATCCACAAGTCACTGCTGCTACTCAAGAAACAAGCAAGCAAGATCTCGATTTTGATTTAAATTTCGATTTCGATCTCGATCTGCCTGAAACAACTCATTTGCAACCAGAAAGCTCAAGCGGCATCAGGTTCAATGTAGAAAGTTCCAGTGGTGTCAGTTTCTCCGAGCATGATGAAGCAGCCATGCGTTTCGCCGCGAGCAAGATGAAATTTGTTGAAGAAAGAGATAGTGATGATGATACAGCTGTTGATGTAGCGAATTTGTAGCGAAGAATGATTGTGTTGGAACAAGATGCTGCCCTGAAAGAAGCTCAGATCTCATCTTTGCAAGCTCAAAAATCAAGCAAAGATCAGACGATCGAACAACTACAAAGTGATGTGGGTATGCTGATATTTGTTGAAAGCTAAGCTGAAAAGGAAGTTCAAGAATCGTGTGTTTGCTGATCCGGCTCCGTTGCCTGGTGGTCCTCTTGACGGATTCAACAACTAATCCAGTAAACCTAGGGGGAGATTGTTAGGCCCTATAGGTTTATGGATTAGTAGATTAATTGCTTAATGGATCAAGTTCTAGAAGTGGGGGTATTAGAGTGGGCTTTGGGGGAATTATGGGCCTAGGGTTTTGGGGGAAACCCCTTACTATAAATAGTTAATGGAAATTAGGAGTTAAGGTTGGTTGTTTTGTTTTAGAAACTTGTATTAGAGAAGAATCCTTGTATGCAAGTTTAAGCATTCAATTCAACAAATCTTCAAATCTTCATGTTGTTCTTGATTATTTCTTGAAGATCATCAAGTTTGGATTCCGCCCATCCTTGTTGATCGTTTGATATCGTTGTTTGATCCGGATTTTCGGGACTTACAGTTAACATGCCTTAAATATGTTGTGATATCAGTAGGATACCTTCCATTATGCCCAAAACGAGTTTAATCTCATATTAAGCCCCATAGGGGTATTTTGGTCATTTTAAAGATTATAAAAGGGATTAATTTATCTTCTGTGATCCGGGTCTGAATAAATCAGTAAAATAGATTATTTTAACAGGCTATAACATTTGGTTATAAGTCTTATATGCCAAAATAGTTTTAAACCCAAACTATGTGTTTAATACGCGTATAATGTCGTTTTAAGCGATTTACGGGTTAATATAGGATTCTGAGTTTTCTGATCAGTTCAACAGGTTCAAAACACTCCATTTATTATTTGAAATCAGTAGCAATTGGATTGGTGTCAAAAGGATTTGTAAAACTCATTTTATGGCCGAAAAGGGCATATTCGGCATTTACCGAATCAAGGCACTAATCCTAGCTTATGATTAGTTTAAAAATAATTAAAAATCTTCAAAAATCCCAAAATATTATATTACCTCAGTGGGTAAAAGGTTTGGTGTCAAAAATTGGGGTTAGATAGGCTTTACGCTAATGACGCCATTTTATTATTAAGAAGCGTTCTAATTACGTCATTAAGCATATATCCTAATCTAGACCTCCAATTGATGTGAAAATTTAGGGACATGTTTAATAATCAGTAACAAAGATTATTGTACTTTTACATTTCCAAAATTCTCGTTTTATGGTCATAAGGGCATTATGGTCAATATTTAAGCACTTAACGGAAACGTCGGACAATTAAGGATTTAAGTGGTATAAACGCAGAGGGTTATACAAACATGTAACTAGGTCCTAATGGAACTTTAAGGCATGTCTAAACCTATCTAAATCGGGTCAGAACTGAAGTCAAAGCAAAAGTCAAACTTTTGCGTCTTTCGGTTCCGAATCGGTTCAAAACAGAAAGTTGTCGAATCAAACAAGCTTAGACAAGTTCTTATGCTTATTATCAGGTTATATGAATGATAAAATAGGTGATACTCCTTTTACATCGTTAATCATGCGTTAAATCGAATATTACATTTATGTTGACTTTTTCTAAACATCTTTGACTCGACAAATGACCTAGTTAGGATGGGAATCAGTGGGTGCCCTTTTAAGGGTTTAAAGCCCACATAATTACCAACTTATAACTACCTTAAGTTTGCCTAATCGCTGGACCATTAGCGATTAATCGCTAAGTCAAACCGTAATTACGACGGTTTGACTTCTAGGCTATTAACTAAGCAAGACTTAATTAAGAAGGGTTAAACATACTTGCAAGAGTCTAATGAACGATTTATGATGCTTGAAGATGATCCTTGTGCTCCAGAAAAACTCAGATGATGAAGGGAATGGATGAACACAAAGTTGCAACTTTGTGTGACTTTATAAATTGATCAAAACCCATTTGATTGTTGACATGTAAGTCTATAAATGTTCATGGATACTTACAAGTGCCCCCTATAGCCTCAAAACCAGTTTAGGAAGCCCATGGTATCACAGAAAGGCATTTGAAGTCTGTTAAAGGGCTGAACAGGCAGCTGCCTGTTGTTTCTGCATCTGGCAGTCGTAGGTGGCCCGCGTAAGATATTGTCAAGTCTTACGCGGCCCGCATGGGCCTTGTGTTCAGGTTACAAACTTTTCAAATATTGCACTTTTAGTCCCCGGTCCTCCTAAACATCGCTTTCTCCTTGTTTCTTGCATTTTGAGGCTTTAATATTGACATAAAGGGGCTTCAAAACTTATACCCACTTTGTGAAGTCCTTGGACACTTTGTGTTTACCCGAAAAGTCATAAATTTCCATGTTGACGCTTCTAACCCCTCGCACACGAATTTTATCATAACTTTCTCATACGGTAACGAAACTTGGTGAAATTTTTATGGTGCATTCTAGTGAGCATAATTAATCGTTACAAGGCTTTGGGTTTGCTAAAAGGTCACTCAGAGGTATATCTTAACATGTTGACACATTTAACCCCTGTAGTTTGTAATCTCTCACTTTCTTTCACAATTCACTTCGTATGATCCATGATCCATTCGTTTAAGGTTATAAACATCATGTCGGGTTATTGTAAAGTATATTTATTCATTGTTGACACTTTGAACCCTTATATTTACATAGTTTCATTGTTTGTCAACTTTAGTCCCTCGAAAGTATTCTTTCACACGTTTAAAGGTTATGACACGTGTCAAGACATTATAGGACGTAAATTTTCGAGGTGTTACAGTGAAATTCCGCAATGAAGATTTAACCACCAAAACACTAACTTACTTTGTTATATGGGTTCACTTCATAATATTTATGGGTGCACTCACTTTTTTATATATACTTTTTAATAAAGAAAATTGACGCTCACTGGTTTGTGTGAACCCGTACCTTAGTACACGGATCCACCCCTGCACTCGGGGTTATTCAAGTACTGGTGCTCCTACAATTGAAAATACTCAATAAGTAAACATCAAATCATCATGACTCGTTTAGACCCACATCCAAAAATTACCTAAGCTGATCTCCGCCACCGCTAGATCTGAACTCGGGAAAACGTACCTGGGAGCACAAGGCTACCTCCGATCTTCAACAATATGTCGTTGCCACCACCATATATGCTTGTGCTGTCAAAGACCACCGCGAGACCTCAGCCGATGGTTGCGCCACCTCTGCTGTGTCCGAAAACTGGTGTATATATATCTGTTATCTCTTAGAACCCTTGAAGGATAATTTAATCTGTCTTTATCTTATATTAACATCATGCATTTGTTAAATGGGTAATCTGCACCAAATAGAAATGAACTTTACGCATTTTCTACATGATTTTATTAACCAACTTGAACTTATGCAAAATAGAAACCAGCTTATAAATCTATCACCAATTTTAGCACCCAAACTCATTTTCACTTATTTTACGTATAACCTGTTAGTGTGTCACGCGTTGATGTCACATCAGATGCAATATAAGCAAAAAATTCTTATGTCAAAAAAGTTACAAAATAAATGTACCTCAACATTTGAAGAAATGATTGTTATTCAGAGATTTAAAAGCTGATCAAAGTAAAGCAAACAAAATATACACAGAAATATACATACTTGTGCATGACGAAGTCTAACACGAGAACCGGCTCCATCGATTAAATCAATAGCCTTATCAGGCAGAAAACGGTCACTGCGAGCATAGATTAATCATTAGATGCGTAACAGAAAACAAAAAAAGACGAACTTTTACCACCATTAAAAAAAATATAACCGATTATCATCTGCAAGAAATTAAAGATAATTAGGCATTGTATTCTAATACCTTATGTACTGATAATCTGGTGGTAAATCACGTCACCTTTTCGTACTTTCATGCGCAGTGACTATATCCGTAGATCTTGATCCCTCTGAGTGAGGGCTCACTTAATATCAGAGTTAGTGAACTCAGCAGTTACCATATTCCTATGCCAATGACTGCAATGATTAATATTACCTTGATCAAGTAAGTCTGTTTCTGGATCTTGATCCGTGTATGGGTCTCCAACAACGGTGCCAAACGACACACACTCTTTCCATCCCCATGTGTACACCTCTCCAGCCACTGTATATACACAAAAAAATATAAAAATTTTGTTTGCAGTTCTATAAAAAGGAAAAAAGTATTAGCAGTACCTGTTACACGGACACAATGTGCCCAACCTGCTGCAGCTTTCACCATTGAAACTTCACTCGGAAGAGGAAAAGGATCCGGTGTTTCCTTAACAAAATAGCACAATATGGCGTTTTAGTAATCTTCACTTTGTTATTTTTGGGTTTTGAGTGTGTTTTATAATTGACATTATGGTGTTTTATGACTTTTTACATTTTATAGGAAATATAGACTTTGTAGCAAACTCATTATAAAGAACATATGAAAACAAATATAATACATATTAACACTAAATGTCATTACGTTTTTAAAATACGTATTAGCATTATATGGTAATATATACCGAACATATCTACTACGAATAATACTTATATTGATCTAATACTTTGTTACTGTCAATATGTGTAATACCGTAAGATTTATATATATATATATATATATATATATGTTAAAATAAACATGTGAGTATAATTGATTTATTATTCCCATGAAAATGATAACTAGGTATATGAAACTAGTTAGAATACAAGTGAAATATCAACTTAAGAGTAGACCATAACCAATTAACCATTTAAAAATAAGCACTCAAACATCAGGGACCAAAGACAAGTGGGAAGATAAGATATTAAAAAACAAACACATCAGTATGTGTGCGTAGACCAAAGCAAGAGAAAGAGGGGGAATACCCTCACCAACCCAATATGAGTGAGTTACAACCAATGATCTTTTGGTCTAGTGGTTAAGAGGAGGTGGGAAGCTTTGCTTCTCTTGGAGGACTTGGGTTTTATACTAACTTGGTGATACTAACATACTAACTACTAACCCGGTTAGCGATATCCTAACCGTACGCAGTTCAAAAAAACAAAAAACAAAAAAAATATGAGTGAGTTGGATAGGAAATCAAGGCTAAGGGTGGAGGGAGTGGTCAATCATTCCTCATTTTCATTACCCAATAATCTCATGTCATGTCAACTTCTCCCTTAACTCCCCATTTTCCACTCAAACATTAGCAATGGTCAAACACCCACTCAATAAAAAAAAACTGATTGGTTGAAAAATGGTCAAGTCCCCTCTCGCTCCTCCATCCCTTCTCTTCCCCGCTCGGTGAACTCAACTCCCTGCCCCACTCCCCGAGAGCATACCGTCCACCCTAAATCTTATGTCTGAACCCTAATACTTGATCATTTAAGTTTGTCTAACAAGAGGTAAGTCACAATTCCTAATTTGGTGGGTTTTTGGTACGATAAGATTATAAGAAAATGGTTATTCCTTAGATGTCATGGTGGTATGATGTAATTAAGTAATTTGATGTAGAAACCTTGTTAGGGAACAATTGTGAATGCTAAATTGTAGGAATTTGACATGTTTATGTGTTTTGAGAAAAACTCTTATGAATCATGAAGTGGGTTTTGAAGCATAATCTTAGAAATTGAGTTTTAGTTAGAATTATGATGTAGCTAATCAATAAGTGATAGTGTGAATGGTTGTTAAAGATTTATTGCGATAATTAGTATAATTGGGGATATATGTGTGTGGTAAAATGGTGTGTAATAACATGGAAAATAATAATTCTAAGCATTAATGAATATCGCACACCAAGTGCTCGATGAAATGCATTAGATGTTAATTTTGATAATTCTTGATACTTGTTGGCTATATTCATGCTTAGAATATGAGAAATTGTTAGTAGGTGATAAAATGTATTCATAAGAACTAAGAATGAATGTGTTAGTGTAGGTGTGAAAGAAGAAGGTTCGAGCATCAAGAAGTTTCAAGGCTCACAAGATCGAGGTATGTTATTTTTGTCTACAAGTTAAATTTACTTGTTGTAATGTTATGAACGGATTAAACCAACTAAGAATGATGATGTAAAAGGATGGTTAAAATGTTGACCCGTTATAAACGGGTCAAATGAACTAAGAATGATAATGTAAAAAGAATGGTCAAGTGTTGACCCGTTATGAACGGGTCAAACAAGCTAAGAATGGTGATGTAAAAGAATGGGTATAATGTTGACCCATCATGAACCGGTCAAATGAACTAAGAATGATGGGGTAAAATGATGGTCAAGTGTTAACCCGTTATGAACGGGTTAAACAAACTAAGAATGATAATGTAAAAGAATGGTTAAAGTGTTTACCTGACATGAACGGGTCAAACAAACTAAGAATGATACTATTTTTCACCCATCATCGCCTTCACATCCTGCACCACGCTTTCCCCCTTTAGAATATCACCTCATTACAAACTTTTCAAATGAGCAGCAAGCTAAAGTGATAATCGATTGAATAGCCTTCTTTCTGTCTCTAGAGCCTTGAGAAACGTTATTACATTTTGATGTATATTAACGATAAATGTTACTTTTTAGGGTAAATTACTTTTTGAGTCCCTGTGTTTTATGCATTTTAACTAGTTGAGTCCAAAAGCAAAAAGTTTAACGACCTGAGTCCCTATAAGCAATTTCCTTAACCATTTGAGTCCAATTTTCTAACTCTATCCATCAAGTTTGTTAACTGCAAGGGTAATTTGGTCATTTACACACAAAGTACAAGTTTTATATGCACAAGATTATAAAGAACAAGTCTTTAATGCATAAATATTTAAATAACCAAAATACCCTTATAATTAAAAAAAAATCTCTGTCTCTATGATTTCTCTGTCCCTGTAAATTATCACATTCATCTCTCTCTCTCATCTCTTATCTTTCTTTCTCTCTCTAGACCACCATCAACACCATCACCGTCACCACCACAACCTCAACCACAAATCTCCAGCACACTCTCTGTCTCTCTCTCTAAATTCTAAAACTGTAACCTCTCTCTCGTATATCTACCTTAGGTTTCAGATCGGATGTGTAAGTGAACTTCCAATCCCTAAAAGACGAAACGAAACAGAGCCACTTTGCCCTAATATCTCAACACTCTGTCATCCACAAAAACACATATAACAGATCATCACTCACTTTCACACATCTAATCACACATTAACAGCATCTGAATCACTAGACACAAATCTCCAGCACACTCCAGTTCCTTAAAATTCTAACAAATCACAGACAAAACTAAGCCCTGATTTATCCTGACAAGCAACTCAATCTCCACAAATTGAAAACTACACATACAGATTCCAAAGGACACAAACATGATATAACAGAGCATCACTTACAGGCCACACGTCATCCAAAATTGTTCTCCTTAGCACACACCATCCAAAATTATAACAGAGCATCACTTACAGGCCCTAATCGTATCCGTCTTGTATGAACAAGATGAAGAAATTGAAGAATATGATGATGAAATTGAGCGAAATGGGGATTGGATTTGTGTGACTTATTACCAACGGTGGTGGGTTTAAAAAACATAGCATCAATTCACCATCAAAAACTCATTTCTTCAAACTCAACGACACCGTTTCGGTTTTAGAGAGGGGGCTTCTTTCTTTCTCTGCTCTCGATTGCTTGTGGATACCCTAACTGCTGGGAATCGTAGCTCCAGAGGAGTATTTCGCAGCCGGAGATGGAGCTTGGACATGAGAGTTTTGATGGTGTCGAAGGTGGGGCTTTGATGGTGAAGATCGGTGGTGGGTGTTGTGGTGGTGACGGTGTAGTGGTGGTGGTGACGGTGGTGTTGCTGGTGGAGGTGTGGTGGTGGGTTGGAGGTGGTTTTGGTAGAGAGAGAGAGAGAGAAAGTTCTGGAGGTAGTGAAGATGAAGATTATGATCTGCACATATATATATATATATTTAATAATAAAATGGTTTTTTTAATATAAAAGGGTGTTTTGGTCATTTTAAAAAAAGTTAACTGAGATTATCTAACTGAGGTTGAAAATTGGACTCAAATGGTTAAGGAAATTGCTTATAGGGACTCAGGTCGTTAAACTTTTTGCTTTTGGACTCAATTAGTTAAAATGCATAAAACACAGGGACTCAAAAAGTAATTTACCCTACTTTTTATATGGATGTGCTTTACCAAGTGGGTGTTGTAATATATTAATTAAAAATTTTATAGAATAATTCGTTAAACCTCAAAATAGGCGATATAGTTTCTGTTTTTTTTTACTAGAGTTAATTACTGTTTTCGTCCCTGTGCTTTGTCAAAAATCATTATTTCAGTCTATTAATTTAAAAATTACGATTTCAGTCCCTGTGGTTTCACTTTCACAACCATTTCAGTCCACCTTGTTTCAGTCCCTGTACTTACAGAATAAATTGATTGAAATTGTTACGAAAGTGAAACCACAATCCACAGAGACTGAAATGGTAACGAAAATGAAACCACAGGGACTGAAATCACAATTTTTAAACCAATGGACTGAAATAGTAATTTTTGACAAACCACAAAGAAGAAAACAGTAATTAACTTTTTTTTAATAATTTCCGGAATAATTTATTGATGTGCTTTACCAAGTGGGTGTTGTAATATATTAATTATAGAATAATTCGTTAAACCTCAAAAAAGGCGATATCGTTTTTTTTTTTTTTTTCAATGAACTCTTGCTCAAGTGGTAGAAAAATTTGTGTTCTTCTTTGAAGATTTAAGTTCAATTCTCATTTGGTGCAAAAAAGGAGTAAGGCACTGGTGGGCAGTGATAGGAGACCCAGGGGAACCTGGGTTCGATCCTTGAGCCAAACCGGTTTTACCGGTAATTACCGTCGTGCCTACAGGCGGGTGGATTACAGGGTTTTCCCCGGAATTGGTGGTGGACGACTCGGGTTACTCTCGGAGTACTCCGTTTGTCCAGTGGGTGCCCCGAGAGTACTCGGGATTAATTTGTTGGCCGTTAAAAAAAAGTTTTTGTTTTTTTTAATAATTTCCGGAATAATTTATTGTAATTGTAAAAAAAATCTTCAACAGCTGAGGACACTTTAGGTATTTCCATGCGTTGTCCAATGTTTGAATCTCGTCTATTTTCACACGCTTTGATCATTCAACAAATCAACAAACTATTCAACAAAACCACCCATACGAAACCCTATCCCAAATTTCCGGCCACCAAAACTTCCCATCACCGGCAACAACAACTAAACCTCACGTTCCGATCGTTTAACCATGTTTCTTGTACAAAAAGCAAACCTATCATCACCTTTCCGATCAACCACAAAAAAACCACCACATATCCCCAAACCCTACCAACTCGCCGCTCAACTATTCGACGAAAAGATCATCCTCCATCTCAAAACCCTAGATCTACCACCAGACTCATCACATATCACTTTTTCCTGGCTATCGGCAGCCGTTTCCTTCATCTCAACCGTTCATTCCGAAGCGGAGCTTCAGATCTCCAATCTGAAACCTGAAGCGGATGATTTTCACGATTTTTATATGGATTACAGTCTTAAGGTATTAGATCTGTGTAATTTGATCTCATCTGCGGTTAATCGGTTAACCGATACACGACTTCTGCTCAATTTCAGCCTCCGTTTGTTGAAATTCTCCGATGATTTGCCTCCGGTTGAGAAATTGAACAAAGCAAAGGATGCAATTACTAGATCTGTTAACAACATCAACAATATTAACAATAATATTAACGATACAGATGAATCTGTGAAGGAGAAAGGTATCCGAGTGAAGAAGTTGATAAACGAATTGGTTGTACTCATCGGTAACCTGCCACGTGGCAAGGTAACCGACGGAATCCGTCGGATGTTTTACGCTACCGGAGTGTTGACAGTTTTCGTCGGAAGCGTTTTGGTAACCGTTTTGTACGGAGAATCGGATGTGGTTAGACAACTCCGAGTTCCGAGTGAGTTCGTGTGGGCTGACTCGGTCAATGGAATGGAGAATCGAATCTTTGACTTGATAAAGTTGAAGAAAAATGTGGTAAAGGAGGTTGATGATGTGGTGAAGCAAGCGGTGGTGGTGCGTGATGTTATTGAAACGGTTGTTAACGGCGGAGGTGATGACGGCGTTAGGGTTTGTTTGCAGGATGGTGTGAAGGAGATGACGGTTGGAGCGAAGAAGTTATCGGATGGGATAGATAAGTTGACTGACGGAGTTAACGGTATGTTTCGTACTGTATTGAAAATACGTAACGGTCGTTTAGATGTTTAGTTGGTACCGTATTAGTGTGGTTCTTATATTAATATTAATGATGATGCTGATACTGATGATGAAGTGTGAATATGTTAGATAAAGCATTATATATAAAATGGTGTATGTTAAATGGCAACATTAGTAAGTTGATATAAGTTTTATCACAAGTGTATTTTTATCTATGTTGTAGCAATGTAGCAAAAGGGGGGCAACAGTAGAACTGTATTTATGAAAGTTTATGTTTTTCTTTTTACGGGTTATACATTTATACTTGTAAAGTTTTGTTACATCTTTTACGGATCAAAAATTGAAAATACTAGTTTTTGGTTTGGTTTGGTTTGGTTTGGGTTATACAGTTAGACTCCAAAATTCAAACAGAAAGTGTTTTGGTTTGGGTTAATCTTAATTACAACTCATAACAAAAGGCTGCATGTTTTGAATGGTTACCCAAGAACATGTGCTTACTGCTTGTAGCTCTTCAAGTCTCATTTTCTTGAATCGTCCTGTTCGCTTTCGATACCTTTGGCGCTCTCGCCCCTGACGCTGTGGGGTTCCTCAAACGGGTTCAGTAGAGGGTAAGTAGTAACACCGCGCATGTTAAGGGGCAGAATTTTGTGTTTAGCAGGGTAGGGTTTGCTATTCCGAAGGGGGTAGCGGCGCAGCTTGTTGCCCGTCTACCTATCATTAGTCTGTAATCGTCTCTCTTTTTATGTGACATTTATTTTGGGAGTTTTTTTATTCTAAATTGATGTTTGTGTATTGTTGCTGTTTATTTATCACATGCATGACTTTGTCTTTCTCCCCAAGTCTTGCTTGGATGTCTTTGCATAAAATCTCCTTGTGAAACATAAACATGAAAGAGTGCAATAGTGAAGGCCGGGGAGCATGGCTTCATGAGTCAAGGGGTAGCGAAGTTCTTGGTGACTAAATGATGCCTTCTTGTTTACACACAGAGGGAGAAGAAGTATGGGTCTGTTTGGTACGACGTAATGGAATAGATGAGGGAATGGAATGGGCGAGGTAATGGAATTGATCATTACATTCCATAGTCTTGTTTGGTTACCGTGCTGGAAAGGAATAAATCATTACCTTGTTTTGTTTGGTAGGTAAGAAAAGAGGAATGAATTAAATCGGTGATGGGTGGTGGCGGTGATCAGTGACGGCTAGTGGCGGTGGCAACGATGGGTGGCGGTGGTCAGTGGTAGCGGTGGTGGGTGGCGATGGTCGGTGGGTGGCGGTTGTTAGCGGTGGCAGCGGCAATGGTCGGGGTTGGCGGTGGTCTGCGGTGGCAGGTGGCGACGATGGTGGTGGCGACGACGGTGGGTGGTGGTGGTCGACGGTAGCCGGTGGTGGCTGCGGAGGATGCTGGTGGTGGTCGGCGGAGGGTGGCGGTAGTGGTCGGGGTGGTGGTTGTCGGTGGTTACAGGTGGTGGCGACGACGACTGTGGTGGTGGTGGTCGACGGTAGCGGGAGGCGGCCACGGAGGATGGTAGTGGTGGCTGGCGGAGGGTGGCTGTAGTGGTTGGTGGTGGCGGGTGGTGGCGATGGTGGCGACAGGTGGTGGCGGCCGCGACGACGATGGGTAGTGGTGGTCGACTGTAGCGGGTGGTGGCAGCGGAGGATGGTGGTGGTGGTCGGCGGAGAGTGGCGGTAGTGGTCGGGATGGCGGTGGTTTGCGATGGCGGGTGGCAGCTATGGTATTCGATGGCGGCGGGCGGCGGTGGCGGCGGAGGACGGTGGTGGTGGTCGGCAGAGGTTGGTAGCGGGTGGTGACGACGGCAGGTGGTGGTGGTAGATGGTGGAGGTGATGGGCGGTGTTTGTGACGTAGGCTGAGAGAGGGAATGGAATGGAAAAAAACAGGGGGAGTGGATGAAATGAATTTGTGGGAATGGAATGACTTATGTAATGGTTGATTCCATTACGTTGACCAACCAAACACACTTTTTTTCATTACCTCGCAATAGTTCATTCCATTCCACCTCTCATTCCTGCATACCAAACACTACCTATATGTAACATTGTTAACATGTACAATTCCATTGAGCAATTCTACTACATGTTGAATGTTTTTATCATCATAAATTGGAGATTGTTAGTGCATGTGTTCCTTGTTTTGATGATGACCATATAATATATGGTACGAAGATTGAAGAGGCATTATGTAGAATAGAGTCGTCGACCATAGCAGTACTGACATGAATCAACAAAGACAGAGAAGAAACCGATATTCCATAGTTGATGGGATTGCCCGACACTTACATACCCAACCTAATTATTTAAGATAAAATGGCGTTCACACACCTTGCTTGATTTGGCTCGAACATTTAACGAGCTGAGCTCGAGCGCGACTTTTCAGAGCCGAGCCGAGCTGGCTCGTTTAAGTTCAAGCTCGAGCTCAACCTGGCTGGCTTTTTTTACAAATCCTTTTTTTATATGCATACTAGGTTATAACCCCGTATATTACACGGGTTGAATAAATAAATTTTATATACTAAATAATAAAACAATATATATTTAAAAACCTCATTTATTGCACGATTTTAATAAATTTAATTTTATATATTAAATAATAAAAGTTATATCTATAAGAACCATATGTATTATATTGGTTGAATAAATGTAGTTTATATACAAAATAAAAAAAGTTATATCTTTAAAGCCACGTGTATTACACGAATTGAATAAATGTAATATTGTTTACTAAATAATAAAAAAAGTTATATATTTAACTGTATGGTTAATATTTTGAATAATATTTATATATACATAAACATTAATCCAATTAAGTTATCACTTCATTCAGGGCATGTTTGGATGGGCTTCTCAAAACAACTTATTGGCTTATTGACTTATCAAGAAACCAATAAGTTGTTTTTGTGTTTGGATAGACTAAAAGGACTTTTGGAAATAGCTTTTTGCAAAGAAGGAAAATCAGATTTTGAAAAACAAAGATTTCATGACTTTTGGATCCAAAAGTGACTTTTCAAAAATGAATTTACTAAATTACCCCTTCTTTACCCCCTTATATTTAAAAGAATGCCCATTTTAGTCATTTTACACCAATAAGCTAATCCAAACACTTTTTTTAAAAACTCCTTTTCAAAAAGTCCTTTTCCCAAAAGTCCTTTTCCCAAAAGTCCTTTTTAACTCTAATAAGCCCATCCAAACATGCCCTCAAAACAATCATCAGTTAAGAATTATTAAGTGAATGTTCGATTATAATTAAAAATAATTAGTATTTATATATACACGAACATTAATCCAACTAACTTATCACTTCACTCAAAAATCAAAATAATCACCATATACTTAAGAAATTATTAAGTGAATATTCAATTTATGATAGTTATTATTTACTTTTTAATGTTCAGTTAACTAATTTTGAGTGAATGTTCGATTTATTTTTAGAAAAATATTGATTTGTGCGGTCAATACTATGGTTTGTGCGGTCAAAAAGGATTTTCTACGTGAAGTAAGAGACCACGATGTGATGGACGATTTCAAGCTATGAAAAAAAGAAGAGGACAAATCTATTATGTATTTGTTTTTACTTTATTTATTTACTGTAGTTTTTTTTTAATATTGTACGATTGTATGGTGAAAAAAAAAATTGGGATACCCCTGAGTTAAAATTCTAGTTCCGCCACTGCTCAAAATAATCACCATATACTTAAGAATTATTAAGTGAATATTCAATTTATGGTAGTTATTATTTACTTTTTAATGTTCAGTTAACTAATTTTGAGTGAATGTTTGATTTATTTTTAAAAAATATTGATCACGTAAATAATATATAGAAGTTCAATTGGTATACAATATGGTGATTAAAATATTGAAAAAAATTTCATACGTTAATCCTAGATGTAATTAATCGATGGAGGTGTATGATTTGATAAAAGATGGATTCAAATTTTAAGAATTTGAATGCATGAATAATATTAAACACAGGTATATTTAAATTAAATATAAAAATAATTATACATGGTCTAATATGATGACAAGTGTCCTCAAAGTGATTTCTTTTATTATATAGTATAGATGTAGAATTTGCAAAATTTGATTAAGGATTTGTAAAAAAAAAAAAAAAAAAAAAAAAAAAAAAAAAAAACACATCTACGATATATGGATATATCATGAATGGAAGTCTCAAAATATTAAACGGGTGCCTCAAATTAAAAGTTATCTCAAAAGACATTTGGCAGATCAAATGACTTGCAATGTAACATTTTTAATACACAAAAATGACCAAACAAACTACTCCTTTAAGCTACAGCCTTTGCAACGTCTTTAGCACCATTTGGTGTAATCAGTTTCTGTGGCTGCAACCACAATTAATCACTCATGTAAGAGAAAATAATAACAATAAGAAAAAGAAATGAATATCAAGCCGTGACAAATTTCATATACATTTTTCCAAGTTTCATAATATCACATTTACCATTCCATAGTAAATAAATTAAAATCAGCTACTTATAGGGTGTTCCAGGGGCGGACCTGAAGGCTTAAGGGGCGGAGCCCGGGCTACGGCTCAACTTTTTCCTAGAAGTGTAAAAATTTTTTTTTTTCCGATTTTTATACATAGGACGCCCCTGAACAAGTACGAGGACACCCCTCAAAATTTTTTTTACAAAATAATAAGCCTAGTTCAAGTGTTATTCAGCAACCTAATTAGCCCAATTAAGTAATAATAGCCCAAGTCCAACTGTAAATTTTTTTTTTTTGGGATACCCCTGAATTTATGTTCTAGTTCCGCCACTGGGGTGTTCATAAACCAATCAAACGATCTACACTAAAGCAAGTTGGCAAGTTGGCAAGTTTGAGATACAAACGGTTCGGTTGTGACGGTTTAATACTTCGTTCAGGTTTGAAACTAATGGCGGACCTACTCATTAGAGATGACAGTTTAACTGGGTCCGCCACTGTTTGAAACTTGGAACCAGCCTATTGAATTTTATTAGCTCATATATTTTTTATTTTTAAAATATGTACTCAAGTATATGTATTATACGCATGAACTATTTTTATTGTCTGAAAATTTTTACACAAACTATCGTTTTGAAAAATAATTTTTAAACTCAGTCACCAGTCTGGCTTTTGTTCCTGAAACCCGTAGTTAGCGGTTTGGCCCGGGATCAAAACCTGCCGAACTGGACTGTGAACACCTACTTATAAGTTAGATATTAAGATTCTAAAATTTAGAAGGATATATATGAAAATTTGAACTTATCATGCATATTTTAAAAAAATAAACTATGAATTACTATAACAGTAAAGGTATCCTTACCTCGGCTAATTCTTCCTCATGCTTTGGAATGAATGCAGTGTCGACTTTTCCGTTTTTGAAGTCCTGAAATGAAATAGTGAATAGAGAAACAAGAATTAAATGCATCAGAAGCCGAACTCGAGCTTTAGACATAAAGTATGAAACGGCTCGTTTACACCATACAATTGACAAATTATTACAAGTTGCCTACTACCTCGATGTCAAGGATTAGCTTGTGGTAATCGATTGTCGTTGGAACACCTGAAAATGTAAATAAAAACAATATTACATAAATACTTTCTTTTATAAAACCCGAATATGGACAGAAAATTTGAGAAAAATATTTAGGAAAAAAGCTAGAAAAAAATTGAGGTTAATATTAATTTGGTGGTGAAAGTTTTTTTTACCTGTGATGATAGTATCATCAAGAGCCCTTTTCATGCGTTCAATTGCTTTTTCTCTTGTTGGGGCCCATACAATAAGCTAAAATCGTGATCAATAAGTTATAGGTTAGAGTAGAGATATAAGTGATCTATATCGACATGTATACCCTCGAGGAGTCAAGGTCATATTTTTAACCCATTATTGAGTAAATGGGTCGATTTGGGTTATTGTCTCGGGACTCAGATTGGTCAGATGAGTAAAAAAGTTAAAATTTGGTTAAAATGGAAACAGTTCAAATGGGTCAAAATGAATAAAATGCACCCAAAATGTATTCAAAATGTCTAGAACCTCATTTTATTTAAAAAAAATTATATTATAAACTTTAATGAATTGTAGAGAATATTGCTAACCTTTCCAAGAAGAGAATCGTAGCTTGGTGGAACAACGTAATCAGTATACACGTGGCTATCCATTCTCACAAATGGACCTCCAGACGGCAAGTACGACGTTATTCTCCCTGATATTCATAAACAGAAGGAATCAAGAACTCAAATATTTAGTTATTCAAAAGCAAATTATGTAGCAATGAACAAAAATATACACAATTGTGACACTTTCTAACTTTAATTGAACTATGATATAACATTTGTTCGAGCCAGTAAAGCTTAGATTCATAAAACAGGACACATAACTGTTTTTACAAGTTATGCATATGAACCTATGACCATGTAGATCGATTTGTCTTGTTATAAGCTTTCATTCTAACCAGAAATACTTTTTGGACAATTTTTTTTATGGAGTAAACTGCCATTTTCGTCCCTGAGGTTTGGCCAGATTTGCGACTTTCGTCCAAAGTTTTATTTTTTCGCATCTGGATCCAAAATGTTTGAAATCTTGCCATTTTCATCCAGCTCACTAACCCCATCCATAATCCATTTTCTCCATTAAGTCAGGGGTATTTCCGTCTTTTTTGTTAACTTAAAGGGCAGTTTGGTCTTTTTCACTTTATGTAAAAAGACTGAATATCCCTAAAAAGACCGAATTGCCCTTTAATTTAACAAAAAAACGGAAATACCACTGACTTAACAGAGAAAAATGGATGGAGTTAACGCGCTGGATGAAAATGGCAAGATTTAAAACTTTTTGGATCCAGATACGGAAAAACAAACCTTTGGACGAAAGTCACAAAACTGCCTAAACCTCAGGGACGAAAATGGCATTTTACTCTTTTTTATGGGACAATTTCATATATATCCTTCTAAATTTCATAATATCGAAGTTACCCTTTGGTCCCTTTCAAACACTATAACATCATACTCCTACATTTCATAGTAAACAGAATAAAACAAATTAACAATCACTTCTAACAATACTTTTACTGAATATAAAACAATTACTTATAACAATCAATGATGACATACCTGGTCCAGGTCTGAAATTCTTGAAAGCATCTTCCGCATTTATACGGCATTCAATCGAGTGTCCTCTAAGCACGATTTCATCCTGTGGAAAACATTGCAGTAAATCATCATAAAAGTAACATTTATTCATTTACCTAAAAAGCTGAAACAAGCAACTAGAACAGTACCTGTGTGTAACGGAGTTTCTCGCCCATAGCTACGCGAATCTGCTCCTCTATCAAATCAACAGACGATATCATTTCCGTCACTGGGTGCTCCACCTGTAAAAAAAAAACAAAGCAGGAGAACATTTACCACAAAATTTCACTCTGTAACACACGCACACAGATTATTTAACATTTTAACCAACCTGAATTCTAGTGTTCATTTCCATGAAGTAAAATTCACCTCTTTCATCCAAAAGAAATTCGACAGTACCGACACCGATGTAGCCGATTGATGCTGCGGCAGCAACGGCTGCATCACCCATGGCTTTCCTCAGCTCTGGTGTTAATGCAGGTGACGGTGCTTCTTCTAGCAACTTTTGATTCCTTCTCTGCAAAAGCAGGGAAATTTAATACAAGTTCTGGTTTTATAATACGATAGTAGCTCGTTTGGATTTAAGTTTATTTAAAACTAGTATTTTGACCCGACTTGTTTTCGAACAAAATTTTGTCAAAACGTAGAGCAACTGAAAACGCACATGAAAATAAGCACGAAAACGTATTATATTTGACTTGATTCATTACCGAGAAAATTTATGTCAAAACGTAAACCAACTCGGATTTATAACGAAGCCATAAGCACGTAAGAAAATAGTGTTTTTTTACGTTAAAGAATGGCACAATGCGTTGCAACGGAGTCGAAACGTAAAGTAACTCGAATTTATACCACCTAGCGAAAACATATTATATTTGACCCGACTCATTTCCGAATAATAAACAATGTAAACTGAATTTGTATTATATTGTGATGATAATTACATAATGAAAGATCTAGTATATATAGACAAGAAGAGGAAAACCCTAAACACAATTAACTAAGTTAGGGCCGGCCCAAGGCCTTAATGACTTCGGTTAATACTCCCCCTCAAGCTAATGGCGGGAACTGACTTTGAGCTTGGTCTTTAGTAAAGCAAATCGATCAGTCGGAAGTGGTTTTGTGAAAATGTCTGCAATCTGATCCTTTGTAGATATGAATCTAACCATCAGTTGACCCCGAGCAACACGTTCACGAACAGTGTGATAATCAACTTCAATATGTTTGGTTCTAGCATGGAAAACTGGATTTCTGGAAAGATAAGTAGCTCCCAAGTTATCACACCAAAGGGTAGGAGCAGCCTTCATTATAACATGTAACTCACGAAGAAGAGTTTCAAGCCAAACAAGCTCTGAGACGGTATCGGCCATAGCTTTGTATTCAGATTCGGTTGATGACCTCGATACAGTCTTTTGTTTTCTGGCAGACCAAGACACTAGATTATTCCCGAGATAGATGGCAAATCCCCCCGTGGATCGACGATCATCAGGGCAACCAGCCCAATCTGCATCTGAGTAAGCCTGAATGTAACTGTTATGCGAATCAGCATAGGCATGAAGATGAATCGGTGATGAATGAGAGATCAGCAAACCATGATTGATGGTTCCAAGAAGAAACCGCAAAATCCTTTTAACCGCAGACCAGTGATTTTCTGTGGGAGAGTGCATGAACTGACAAACCTTATTAACAGCAAAGGAGATGTCTGGACGAGAGAGAGTGACATACTGTAATGCACCCACAAGTTGGCGATACCGTACCGGATCCGAGAAGGCTGGACTGTCACCAAGAGACAGGGATGATGTTGTAGTACAAGGAGAAGGAACAGGTTTGGCCGACAACAAATTTGCACGAGCAAGTATATCCTGAATATATTTCCGTTGAGATAAAATAATATCAGAACCCTGACGCACAACCTCCACACCGAGAAAGTAAGACAAAGGGCCCATATCTTGTAAAGAAAAGGTGGCGCCAAGACGTTTTACAACCTGATCAATAGCCCTGTCATTGTTCCCTGTAAGAATAATGTCATCAACATAAACGAGCATATAAAGAAGTGTCCCATGATGTGAATATATAAACAGTGAAGGATCCGTTCTAGAGCCATAGAATCCAAGCGAACCAAGAGCCGAACAAAGTCGTTCAAACCAGGCCCGAGGAGCCTGCTTAAGACCGTAAAGGGAACGGCGAAGCAAACACACATGATCTGGGTAATGAGGATCAACAAATCCTTGAGGCTGCTGCATATACACTGTTTCCTGCAAATTACCATTTAGAAAAGCATTTTGAACATCTAATTGTCTGAGTGACCACTTCTGAGTAACTGCCAAAGATAAGACTGTGCGAATGGTAGCAGGTTTCACAACAGGACTAAAAGTTTCGTTATAATCAACACCCTCTTGTTGATTGTATCCCTTGGCAACTAAACGTGCTTTATATCGACTGACCGCCCCTGTTTGATCACGTTTAATCCTGTACACCCATTTGCAATTTATAACATGATAATTTGGATCACGAGGAACTAATGTCCATGTTCCATTCTTTAATAGTGCAGAGAACTCTTCGGCCATAGCCTTACGCCACTGAGGATTGCCATTTGCGTTGGTAAAGGTTACGGGTTCGGTTTCTGGCTCAGTGGTTGCATGATAAGCGGAAGGATTATATTTTTGTGGAGGTTTCACGTTTTGACGAAGGTGGCTGGGACGAGCACGATTTGAGTTAGGAGGCGGCTGATTTGAATCTGTTTGTGAGGTAGAAGACGGCTGAGTGGAAGTGGGTTGAGACTGATCCGTGGAAGTGAATTGATTGAATGCGGGAATTGTGGATGATGTGCGACGGGAATAGGTTCTTAGTGGTGGAGATGGAGGCTGCCCGACAGGAGCCGATGAGGAAGTTTCAGGAGGCGGCGGATCAGGAAGGTCAGCCACCGGAGATGCGGTTGTGTGAGGAGATGAAGGTGGAGATGAAGAAGCCGCTGCACTGGTTTGTGGCGGAGTAGGTTGGAAAAGTAGGACCATCCGGGTAAGAGGAGACATACGGATTAGAGGTGGGTGTAGGTTGTGTTGTTGGTTTAGATGGCGGTGTATGGAAAGGAAAGGCACTTTCAATAAACCGAACGTGACGTGCGATGTACAAACGTTCATGAATCGGATCGAAGCAGCGATAGCCATGATGGGATGGACTATAGCCTAGAAAAACACACGAGACGGAGCGGAAATCCATTTTGTTTGGATTGTACGCACGAAGATGGGGAAAGCATTGGCATCCAAAAACCCGTAAAAAGGATAAGTCGGGTTTAATTTTAAAAAGTTGTTCAAAAGGAGAAAGGTTGGCGGTGGTTCTAGATGGCATTCTATTGATTAGATAAACCGCGGTGTCATATGCAAAATGCCAAAAACGAGAAGGCACACGAGATTGGGCCATGAGAGTAAGGCCTGTTTCAACGACATGTCGATGTCGTCGTTCAACCGTGCCGTTTTGCTCACTTGTGTGAGGACACGAGATATGATGATTTATGCCAATTTGTTTAAAAAATGAAGAGAGTTGTCGGAACTCTCCTCCCCAATCGGATTGTACCGCTTTAATTTTAGTGGAGAACTGTCGTTCAACCATTATTATAAAGCGTTTAAAAGTGTCTAGTACATCCGATTTTTGTTTTATGGGAAAAATCCACATGAATTTTGTAAAATGATCAACGATTAGGAGAAAGTAATTGTGGCCATCAAATGAGGGTACAGGAGCAGGACCCCAAACATCACAAAAGAGTAGATCAAATATATTAGATGTTTTATAATCAGAAGGTGGTAAATGCAACTTTGAAGATTTTCCAATTAAACATGATTCACAATGAATGTTAAAAGACTTGTCTAGTACAGGTAAATCAAATTTTGAAATCATAGAACGGAATAAACTAAAATGAGGATGCCCTAATCGTTGATGCCATGTGGTTGTGGAAGCTTTATTTGCTGAAAATGCGACTTTAGGAACTGGCTGCGAGAACGGAAAGCGAATGGAGTAGAGCCCACCGTCACTTGGACCCGTGAGGAGGGTATGATGTGTAAACGTGTCCTTCACACAAAAAAAGGTAGAGTGAAATTCAAAATAGACATTGTTATCAAAGCAAAATTTTTGGACAGAAAGTAAATTTTGTTTGATATCTGGAACATGAAGAATATGCTTTAGGTGATAGGTTTTAGATGGGGAAAAGATTTTTTTGTAACCAATGTGAAGAATAGGAAGACCCTTACCATTACCAACGTGCAGGTTGTCCTCACCGAAGTAAGACTGGGCAGAATCGAACCCTTGCATATCTGGAGAAACATGTGAATTTGAGCCGGTATCTGTAATCCAAGATTGTGAGTTTTGAGACCTGAAATCAGTAAAGTTAGAGATAGGTTGCCTTGAACGAATAGTAGATGGATCCCTGTTTGGGCAATGGGTAGGAAGATGGCCAATGCCACACCTATTACACGACCCGTACACAGTGTTTTGATTTGATGCCCATGAAAACTGTGAAGAACCTCCTCGGTTCTAAGAAGTGCCCCTTGATTGAGTGAAACGACCACCACGATTGAAACCATTACCCCCACGGCCCCTACCACGAGAGGTGTAGTAGGCCGACGGGCTGGAGGAGGAGCCTCCATTAGAATTGGCCGTGGATGCAGAAGATGAAGATGATTGTGGTTGAAGCTGAAAACCTAACTTTGTAACAAGTTGTTGAAGACTTTGCAGTGTTTCATCAGGAATGGATGACGATGGTGTAGTATGAGCTGTAAAGGCATGGACCGGAGGAACATCAGAGATTGGCTTCTTGATCATGTACTCGTGATCAGCAAGAAGCGCAGGGAGTTCAGTGAAGACAGCAGTGTAGTCACGAGAAAAGAGAATCTGTTTGACTCCATTATATTCTTCACGTAAACCTGAAACAACAAGCATTAGTATATCTTTTTCATCCATAGGTTTACCGATGTTTGCAAGAGCGGTGGCGTATTCTTGTGCTCGATCAAGATACGCAGTTGTAGTTTCATCACCATGCATCTGTAAACGTAAAAACTGGGATCTGATAGTAAATTCTCGAGCCGATGTTTGTGGTGCATAGGTTCGGCTGAGTGCTTCCCATAATTCACGAGAAGTTTTTGTGGTCTGCACATGTTGAAAACACTTTTCTGAGATTGTAGAAGAGATCAGCATGCGGATGTGTGCATCATTCGATATCCATGCTCGATGACCAGGGTTAGGGACTGATTCAGATGTCTCTGAAGATGATTTTTCGGTTAAAGGAGGCTGGACCAGTTCTGGCGGGCAGGGTATGGAGCCATCAACGTATCCGAATAAATCGTTTGTGACAAGAAAAGGATGAATCATGGCCTGCCAATTGGCATAGTTTGTGGGTGTAAGGGTAAAAGCAAACTTGTGAGAGTTATTTGCTGTTTTATCTGCTTTGGTGAAGGGGGCAATCGGAGGTGTCATGGCTGAAAGATGGAGGACGATCGGTGAAGAAAGCCGATCGAAAAAGAAAGGTTAAGAGAGGCAGAGATGTTGGCGGCAATTAGGTTAGACTGGCTCTGATGCCATAATAAACAATGTAAACTGAATTTGTATTATATTGTGATGATAATTACATAATGAAAGATCTAGTATATATAGACAAGAAGAGGAAAACCCTAAACACAATTAACTAAGTTAGGGCCGGCCCAAGGCCTTAATGACTTCGGTTAATACCGAACAAAACGTAGACCAACAAAAAACGTACATAAAAATAAGCACGAAAACGTACTATATTTAACCCACATACATAAAATTTACTACGTAAAATTCGAGGGGGTCAAAATGACATATTACACAGTTTTTAAAAAGCTAATGGGGTGTAAATGGCAATGCTAAAAGTTGAAGGGTTGAATACACAAAAAGAAAAAAAAAATATGGGTCGGATGACATTGTTGTAAATATAGGCTATAGCAAAGAAAAACAATAAAAAATGAAGGTTGTGTCTTAGGTACTATTCCTTAGACACCCTCTTTTGTTATATATATACTGTAAAAGCATGTTTAGATAGCTCATCGGAACTAGTTTGTTGAGTGAAAAAACAAAAACATGTGTACCTGAATACTGCAGTCACGCTCACCAAAGTGAACAACGTTCCCAAATTTGTCAGCAAGAACCTGAACAAGCACCGATAGAAATCAACAAGTTGGTAAGTAAACGCCTATAATAACTTCCGTATTTAGTAAAGCTAAGTATAAAATCAAGAACATCTCCAATGTGTACAGTTGTACACTAATATACCACCTTCTTACACTATTTTAGTATAAAACTAGTAAAAATCCCCTCGTGTTGCGGCGGTACTTCAGTCGGTCACGGTTCAGTTAGTTGTGGTATCAGTACAATACCGACACTCGGTATACCAACTGAAAGGAAAAGGTCCAAAAGTACAATACCAACAATCGGTATAATTAACGAACGCAAGTTATTTAAAGTATACGGGTGCGATTGAAAGGTAAAAAAAACACACAAAAAAAGAAAAAACCACAAAAGAGGCTCATTTTAGTACAATACCGACACTCAGTATACCAACCGAAAGGAAAAACTCCAAAAGTACAATACTGACAATCGGTATAATCAATGAACGCAATTTATTTAAAGTATACGGGTGCGATTGAAAGTTAAAAGTACACACACACAAAAAGATGCTCACATTAGCGTAGATAGGCCTGCTTATTTTAGCAAAAGGAGATGGTGCATTTTAGCCCACCTCACTATTCACAAGCATGAACTTTGTTATATATATAACTAGGTTAGAACCCCGTGTATTACACGGGTTGAATAAATATAATTTTATGTATTAAATAATAAAACAATATACATCTTTAAAAACCTCATTTATTACCCGGGTTGAATAAATGTTATTTTATATACTAAATAATAAAAAAATTATATCTTTAAGAACCTCGTGTGTTGTATGGGTCGAATAAGTGTAATTTTATATTAAATAATAAAAAAACTTATATCTTTAAGAACCACACGCATTGCATGGGTTAAATAAATGTAATTTTACACATTAAATAATAAAAAATTACATCTTTCAAAACTCGTGTATTGTATGTGTTGAATAAATATAATTTTGTATGGTAAATGATTAAAAAAAAGTTATATCTTTAGAAGACACGTGAGTTACACCGGTTGAATAAATCTAATTTTATATACGAAATAGTAAAAAAAGTTATATGATTGAAAAAAAAACTAACGGTTATACTGGATACGCGATGAGTTATAGCAAATTAGCAACCATTTGAGTGATAAAATGTGGGTATCAATTCTAACAATTTGATTTATGAATTATTAATAAAATTGATATAATAATTTTTTAGCAACGAAAATAAAATTATATTATTACAAAGTTTGATTTTTGTGATAAATAATTTGATTTACTTAAAAATATCTTAAATTAACAATTTTTTACCTTAACTTTTTAAGAGGGGTAGGGGTGGTGATCACTCATCATTCACAACATCCAATCAAGTTCCGTCATGTTATCAACCATTATTTCATCACTCACAACCTTTTTTAGTGGAAATGGTCATCACTCACCACTACACCCAACAATTTCCCCCACAACCAACAATTTCCCTCACCACCCAATACCCCATCATGCGTGAAAAATACCACGCGTTATTAAATTGAGTGGCGGTGGTGCGAAAACATGTATAACGCGTTATACAAGCCCAACGCGGTGGAAAACACCTCCACCCCGGGTCCCCTAACTTAGCTGGTGTTTGTGTAATATCCATATAACATATCAAAATTTCGACTAATCAAACCTTCTAGTTATTTACTTCATTTTTAATTGCCGGCAACCTTTTAGTTATTTACTTATTTCTAAACTATAAATTTCTAAACTATAAATTATCAACAAATTTATGCTTTATGTTGTTGTAACATAGGCATTGAGAGTTTTTCAAAAAAGTTTTGCATTTTTTACTTTAAACCTAAAGATTTTAATCTTTTGCATTTAACTCCTTCGATTTTTTTTACTTTTAACAAAAAGCTTTTCATCTTTTGCAATTTAACCTCAACACTTTTTTTATTTTCAACTTTGGTTCCCCCATACTTTTTATCTTTCGTAAGTTTTTCGTTCTAAGTTTCGTAATAAATTTTTCGAATTAACACGCCACAACATGCGTGTAGGGTTCAATTTATAATCAAAACTAAAGAAGAGATACCATTTTTAATATAAAATGTATTGTTAAGCATCCTCTTTATGTTTTTCTAAAAGCAGAGTTCTAAATTTTGAAACACACTTGATATTGTTAATGATTTCTATACTTCCGTAAGCGGATAAACCTATCTTATAATTGTTGCCAAAATAGATGACGTCAGAGCAAAAATAATAGGTTTAATAAAATAGATAGGGGTAATATTGTTATTAATTAAAATCCATAATATAATAATTATATTTGTTTAAAAACAGTCTATAATATAATAATTATCTTTATTTGAAACAAATTATATCCATAATAAGTTGGAGATAGGCGGGAAAACAAAAAATAGATGACTCCAATGAATGACACGTGTCCCCCATTTAGTTTCTTTTATTATATGTATAGATATAACTAGTAGTTAACCCCCGCGTTGCGGGTACGGGGGTTCTAAAACCGTGCTAAATAGTAAGCAAACAACGATCAAAACTCGAAAAAATCATAAAACAAAAATGTAAACAAAGACAAACGTGAACTTATATCGCGAGCTAGCGTATAACGTAGACAAACCCGGTAAAAAAAACTATCGAGAAAGCTTTAACTTAAAGACCAAAAAAAAAAAGACATCCTATTCACTACAAGACAAACACTATTAGAAAAAAAAACCCACTATTCCTAAGATCCTACCCTAAATGTTATACAGTAATAGTAATGACTACAAAAGCTCTCCAATGGTTACACTCTAGCAATAATGCGATGAATATTAACACCCAAGTTACACCAAATTTAGTGTAATACTCACTACTCTAAAACTGAACAAGTTTCAATTTTAGCCCTTTGAACTAATGTATCTTTACGTTATATCCTTAATCATATTTGAATTAATTTATGTAATTGCTAAATATATAACAATAAAAACGATGAGTAACTTATATAATTGCTTGTAAGTTTCTCATTAACACCTATCAAATGAACCTAAGATAGATCTACAGAAATTTATATTTCTTTTGATACTCACTTATGAATTATGATTGTTATTAAACTCGCCCTCCCCATACCCTACTTTATGAGTGTAATTTTACTGGGAACAATTGATTGAAGATTAATGATTATTATTAAAAATGTATTTATGATTATTTAGTAATTTAATTTTTACATAACCGTAGACTAAATATAAAATAAATACCTGGAACTCAATGTGTCTAGGATTTTGAATATACTTCTCTAAATATACACCATCGTTTCCAAATGCAGCTGCAGCCTCACTCTGAGCTTGCTGTATTAAAAAATAAAAATCTTTTAAGAAACAAAAATAAAGAGAGCATTCTGAATATGATAACTGATACAATACTACATGTAACATCATTTAAGCTTGGTTTCTGGATATTAAAATAATACCTGCAACAACTTCACAAACTCATCACGTTCTTTTGCAAGACGCATTCCACGACCTCCACCACCTGCTGTAGCCTTCAGAGCATAAAAACTATATTAACATAAGCTTTCTATTAAAATCAGCTGCATTCACTCACTGTTTAATGTAGTTTAATTAGAAATATGAAAAACAAATTATGCTTTATCAGAATAGTATAAATGTATGATAATGTCTTCCATAGGCATCTGTTTTGAAAATAATATTACAGCTTACCTTAATCATCACAGGGAAACCTATCTCGTCAGCTAACTTGATGCCTTCTTCAGTGCTCTAACAAGACAATGAAAATATATCACATAAGGTTTTGACATAAAAAAGTTAATACGATAAATGATAATGCGATGTAAATGAATTAAATTACCTGTAATAGCCCATCACTTCCTGGTACGGTTGGAACACCAGCGTTCTTCATGGTATCTCGAGCCGTTGATTTGTCCCCCATAACACGAATGCTGTCAGGCTGCAAACAGATACATTAAACAATCTTAGATAAACTATTAACTAAGTGTGTGTTATAAGAGTAAAACAAACGGGTTTAGAACTAATGATTAAAGATGGACATAATAAACTACTTACATTTGGCCCAATGAAGTTGATCCCGTGCTCTCTACACATCTCAACAAAAACCGCATTCTCCGCAAGGAAACCGTAACCAGGATGCAACATTGTACATCCACGACTGATGGCAGCAGACAGAACATTGGGTATCAGCAAGTACCTGGTGAGAAAAAAGTGACAACTCAGCGTTCAATAATTTATAACCGACATGAAATGAATTAGAACTTCCAATAATATCGTGGTATGAAGATATGAAGATAGGTTGACTTACGATTGGCTGCTAGGTGCTTCTCCTATGCAAACCGCTTCATCAGCGAGTTTCACATGAAGTGCATCTTTATCTATAGTGGAGTACACTGCAACACAGGGGATCCCTAGCTCATGAGCCGTTCGAATCACACGCACCGCAATTTCCCCTCTGTTCGCCACCAGAATTTTTTCCGCACGGCAAGTAACATTAAGTGCTCCCTCACGTTTCCCTGAGCTACGAGCTTTCTGAGAAGACTGAACTCTTTGCTTTGGAAAGTTCAACTTGTTTCCCACCAAGAAGTTACACTGAGAGCTCTTAATTCCACTAGACCTCCCGACGAATAAACCCTAGAATTAAACATCACATGTAAAAGATTCTAATCAGGAAAACATACATACATACCAATGCAAATTCATTAACCTAGTAGACAGTCTAGTAACATGCATGCAAGTCAATCATCGAATTTGTATATACATTTCAAAACCAAACAGTGAAACATAGTTCTTAACCAAAGATTACATTGATTTGCTTTGAGAGTTTGAGGTGATCATTAGCATGCTACCAACTCACAAGGCCACAAGATTCAGCTAGATGGATTATCACAGAAGAATATAAACTTCTTGTTAAGGCGGCTAGGGCTTGTGGTCACCAAATATAGCTAACCTAGTAATTAACGTTCCACGCATACTCGCTTAGTATAACAGTTTTTTTTTTCTTTGTGGTTAATCAGAATGCATCTACATATAAACTACAATCCAAGCAATTACAAAACAGCTTTAACCAAAACAGCTTCTATTTCCTGAATAACCGATGACCAACCAAACATAACATGTCCAACGAAATCTAGAAAACGAATAAACTACAATCCAAGCAATTACAAAACGAATTCTTAAGTTTTTCAGGCAAATATAAAACTGTTCGAATTGCGTAATCATCAATTATTGACATCGGTAACCAACCTAAAGCAATTTGACTATAACTCAATTCGTAACAATCATAAATAAAAAAAAATCATATTCTTTATTCATTAATAAACAATTTGTTAGACCTATACACACAATAACTAAAACACACTACACACACATCAAAGATTCAAATCCAGTATACAAACTCACACAAAGCGTAACGCAACAGTTCATATCATGAAATGAGCGATAGAACAACATACCGGAGGAGAGGTTACTGGTTTACTGCAAAATGTAACAGCGGCTGAATCCATATCGTATATCTAACGCTGCAAAAACAACAAATAAGATCAAATTCAATCCAAACAACATTTATAGGTTCATCAACATAAGGTAGCGATGGAGTAACTGAAGTATCCGCGGAAATCTGGATCAAAATGAAGAATGAAAGAAGAGTGAGACTTGAATTAAGGAAACAACTCACTCGAAATCTAATGGTAGGTTGCCAAATTTAGAAGAAATTAGGCGGAGTGGTTGATGGAGAGAGAGCTACGAAGGTGTAGTAAAGAAGGCAGAGAGTGTCGATGAAATCTATACAAGTTGCTGATTGAATTCTCCGCCCAAATTCGGGGCTTTATAAATTGTTTTGGGAGTAAATTACAAAGTTTGTTTTACGTATGTCATTTGTTACAAAGTATGTCCTTTATCTTTAATAAGCTCAGAAAACATACTTAATATTTGTAAACCCTTACGTGTTATGTCCTTTAGCCCTAACTGAGTTAGTTTTTATAGATAAATCTGACCAGGTGGATCCTACATGAGGGTATTTTAGACATTTTACCCTAAATAAATAATTATGTTTAAAAAAATATATTATATATACATCAATGACCAGAACTCTCCTTCATCCTCTCTCTCTCTCTACCTCTCTCACACATACACACCCAGTACCATCTACACACCATCACCTCCACACCTCCACTGTCACCACCGCACCTCCACCACCGTCAACACCTCCACCACCATACCTCCATCATCAGCACTGAACTTCCACCACCGCACCTCCACTCCTGCTGCACAACCTCCACCACCCTCTCTATCTCAACTATCCTCCCTCTCTCTCTAACATCAGGACCACACCACCCACCCTCACCGGCCATCACCACCTGAAGACCACCACCACCTGCCACTACCACCACCTCCACCCACTTAATTCTATCACTGCCAAACAAACCCCAATCCGGATTCAAACATATCCAGATCTAAACTCCATCACTCCGTTCACCACTAAATCCAAACTCCATCACTCCGTTCACCATACGATTGATACTGAATTTGGAGTGATGATGTTAGGGTTTACAAGGTTCAAATTCCTAATGTGTACAGGGAGTAACCGAAAGAACAGGTTACCAGTTACATTTGTCACTGATGTTTTTTTTGTTACCCTTACTCTTTGTTCCTTCTTATCTGCGAAAAGTATCCATTCCAACGATGAAGAGTGAAGCAGTGGAGATCCGACAAGAAGATGGTGGCCCGGGCTCACGATGTAGCGGGATTCAGAGAAAGATGAGATCGATTATGGGTCTAGGTTTGTTAGCAAGGAGGGGAAAATCAGATCTGATTTGTTTGAAACGGATCTGTGGTCGTCAGACTTGTTTTGACTCTTGATAAAACCAATCAAAGCCTTAAATGGGTTCTTTTGGAAGAACCGACTCAAATGGCTTTGTAGATGGATAAAAGTTTTGGATTTGCTTGATACAGTGAAAATAGATTTGCTGAAGAAGAAAGTGAAAAGTCAAGTTTAAATTAGGGCTGTTGAAAAAGCTCGTGGCTCGGAGTTTGCTCGAAGCTCGCTCGGATTTAGCTCGGAAAAAGCTCGCTCGATTTGGCTCGGTTTAAAAGTGAGCCGAGCCGGCTTGGCTCGGTTAGAAAGTGAGCCTAGCTCGGCTCGGTTCAGCTCGCTTTGTAGCTCGGCTCGGTTTAGCTCGAATTATTTTACTTATAATAAGTTTTAATTTTATATACATTATAATATATTACAAAAAAACTGATTATTATTTACATGTATATAGGTTTGTAATTTGATATTTATGGCATATTTGAAGATTGATTACCATACTAATGAACTAATATTGTATTTTATTGAAATTAAAACTTATTTTGCGTTGTTAAACTTGATTTTGGTTTGAATTGTATTAGGTTGAACTTATTTTGAATATATTCTTTTAAATTATTGAATAATATTTTAGGCTACTAAATTTTAAGAGGTATATATTAGTTTTTTTTTATAAAATCGAGCCAAACCAAGCCGAGCCGAGCTAGCTCGGTTTAAAACCAAGCCGAGCCCGAGCTTAGATTTTCAGCTCGGTTTCAAATCCGAGCCGAGCCGAGCCGGGCCAGGCCAAGCTCGGGCTCGGCTCGGCTCGGATTTGAAACCGAGCTGAAAATCTAAGCTCGGGCTCGGCTTGGTTTTAAACCGAGCTAGCTCGGCTCGGCTTGGTTTGGCTCGATTTTATAAAAAAAAACTAATATATACCTCTTAAAATTTAGTAGCCTAAAATATTATTCAATAATTTAAAAGAATATATTCAAAATAAGTTCAACCTAATACAATTCAAACCAAAATCAAGTTTAACAACGCAAAATAAGTTTTAATTTCAATAAAATACAATATTAGTTCATTAGTATGGTAATCAATCTTCAAATATGCCATAAATATCAAATTACAAACCTATATACATGTAAATAATAATCAGTTTTTTTGTAATATATTATAATGTATATAAAATTAAAACTTATTATAAGTAAAATAATTCGAGCTAAACCGAGCCGAGCTACAAAGCGAGCTGAACCGAGCCGAGCTAGGCTCACTTTCTAACCGAGCCGAGCCGGCTCGGCTCACTTTTAAACCGAGCCAAATCGAGCGAGCTTTTTCCGAGCTAAATCCGAGCGAGCTTCGAGCAAACTCCGAGCCACGAGCTTTTTCAACAGCCCTAATTTAAACTTGACTTTTCACTTTCTTCTTCAGCAAATCTATTTTCACTGTATCAAGCAAATCCAAAACTTTTATCCATCTACAAAGCCATTTGAGTCGGTTCTTCCAAAAGAACCCATTTAAGGCTTTGATTGGTTTTATCAAGAGTCAAAACAAGTCTGACGACCACAGATCCGTTTCAAACAAATCAGATCTGATTTTCCCCTCCTTGCTAACAAACCTAGACCCATAATCGATCTCATCTTTCTCTGAATCCCGCTACATCGTGAGCCCGGGCCACCATCTTCTTGTCGGATCTCCACTGCTTCACTCTTCATCGTTGGAATGGATACTTTTCGCAGATAAGAAGGAACAAAGAGTAAGGGTAACAAAAAAAACATCAGTGACAAATGTAACTGGTAACCTGTTCTTTCGGTTACTCCCTGTACACATTAGGAATTTGAACCTTGTAAACCCTAACATCATCACTCCAAATTCAGTATCAATCGTATGGTGAACGGAGTGATGGAGTTTGGATTTAGTGGTGAACGGAGTGATGGAGTTTAGATCTGGATATGTTTGAATCCGGATTGGGGTTTGTTTGGCAGTGATAGAATTAAGTGGGTGGAGGTGGTGGTAGTGGCAGGTGGTGGTGGTCTTCAGGTGGTGATGGCCGGTGAGGGTGGGTGGTGTGGTCCTGATGTTAGAGAGAGAGGGAGGATAGTTGAGATAGAGAGGGTGGTGGAGGTTGTGCAGCAGGAGTGGAGGTGCGGTGGTGGAAGTTCAGTGCTGATGATGGAGGTATGGTGGTGGAGGTGTTGACGGTGGTGGAGGTGCGGTGGTGACAGTGGAGGTTTTAATATTGTTAATTTATTCTAATTATAAAGTGTTACACTTAAAGGTTTTAATATTATTTAGTTTCTATAAAATTTCATAGCTTAAAAAATTATACAGTTAATTACATAGTTAGTCCCTGTGGTTTACACAAAATAACATACTTAGGTACTAATAGTTTAAAATAACATTCTAGGGTATTAACTTTTCATTTTGTAACGTTTGGAGGTATTAACGTTATTTGAATGTTTAAAATCACATTTTATTAGTACATAAGTATGTTATTTTGTGCAAACCACAGGGACTAACTTTGTTAATACCCTAGAAGTTAATAGCTCCAAACGTTACAAAATGAAAAGTTAATACCCTAGAAAGTGATTTTAAACTATTAGTATTAAGTATGTTATTTTGTGCAAACCACATAGATTAACTATGTAATTAACTAAAAATTATACGTTTGAATCTTTGTCATTTATTTGCATAATTAGAACTTCTAGATGACTTGCACAGGTTCTCATTCTCTAAAGACTACAAATAAAGAGTCGAATTTGTACTTTTCTCGACCTTTAAATTTCTTTTTATTAAAACTTAGTTAGAGTTTAGCATTTTTTTTTTCTACAAAGAATGCAAGATGTTTAAAGTGATAACAACTTAGAAATAAAAGTTGATTACTATTATTTGTTTTCTTTCTTAATTTGTCTTTATTGTAATTTGTTTTACATTGTTAATAGTAATAAATCATCTAATATTTTGATCCGACAGATTATGACAACATGACAACAGTGGAATTACTATATGGTCTTTTTTATGAAATTAATAATGTTATTTTAGTTGGAAATTCTAATGTGTTGCCGTTATTTGGCATGTCATATAAGATGGACATAAAGTGTAGGATGTACAAATGATGGCGTATGGGTGTAAGCTGAGAAAACCGTCCACTGTACCAATCGCAACCCGCTACCTTAACTACCTGTACACGACAACCCGATAACCCCTCCCATCAGCGGTGTTACCCGCAACCTCTCTCCACTACATCTCCCCTTCTCTCTTTGCACACACGTTTGCAACTCTCTCTCTCTCATCTCCTCTCTTTGGCAAGCATACCTGCCTACCAGGTGCCACTGGCCCATCAGGTTCTACTATGCCATATGGTTCAGCAGATGTAGCGGAAACATTAGACGATGTTGATGCATCAATATCACAAGTGAAGGGGTCAATGTTCAGGAGATATGACATTGTTACATTGTGCGATTTTGAATGGAATAGAATAGAAATGAATATACTCGAGGAAGATAGCATGCCTCGACACATACAACTTCTTACTAGCTGGATCAAAACAACGATATCTTGTTTGTACAGTGCCACAACCTTTTAGACCACTGGCATAACCCAAATACACATAATACTGATTTATTTCACAATTTGTCTGGTTCACATGAGGAGGAAGAACAAAGCAAGTACATCGCAACCTATACTTACGATATATATTTTCTCAAAAGGAGACATCTCATAACTATGAGCACTAACAATCCGACTAGCAATCCGATCAATCACACGTTGGGCAATTAGGATTGTTTCTCACAAAAAAAAAACACCCGAAACATCAGGAAATATGAGACGCCCTTATTTTTAGTCGGTCAAAAACCATTACTTGAAAACTTATAAGTGTTCGCAAATCATTTCTCATTTAAAAACACATTCTTAAAACAACTATAAGAATATCCTAACATAAAACCCATAAATATAGTTTTCGAAACATTCAAATTTGTACATACCAACTTGTTTGCAAACATAAACTAAACGTTTGAGAACCCAACACAACTAAGAGTTTAGAACCCATAAACAACCAAAAACACGTTTTTAACCTGTTTCATGAACTTCATAACAAAAAGCAGGTGTATATATTCGTCTCAAGCTTGTCTTGACCTTAAGCAGAAGATTTACCTACATGAAATTCATAACAAGTTAGTAGAAATCCTATTTCCACTATCTTTCGAGTTACATTCTTCCTACTTATAACATTTGGATAACTATCCAATTACATCCTCTTTTGTACCATTAATACCATTATATTCTACTATCTTTATTTAGTTTCACAATTTCATTCATTTTCTTCTAATAGACATACTAGTATTCTATGGAGTTCATTCCACACTTCTACCATAAGCAATCCCCAAGATTTCATCTTCGTTACAACTAATCCAACTCTTTACACAAATGACCCGTTTCAATGGGTCAACTACACTCCTTCTTCATGACATAATATATGAAATATTCGACTTGTTCCATGTACTCCTTAAATACTACAAGTTAAAGTGAGTGTAAGCTAGAAGAAGTTATCTCGATCTTGGACCCCATGTTGTATCGTATTGCTTGATCCTTCTTCTTTCACTCCTATACTTGATAAATTCATACTTAGACTTCATGAATCCATTCTAACGTACTATACTAGTAAGACGATATCAAATCATCACACACATAGATCCTTACAGGGTCGTCCCCGACAATAATAAAAAAAACTTTTGGGCCTCGTGTGAGACAAAAAAACGGGGCCCCCTCCTATAATTGGTATTGATCAAATCATGGTTTTGTTCGGTATGGTACGATACGGGTACTCGATGTAAATAATAAATATTATGCCGAATAGATTTTTATAAGCATAAGTAAAATGTAATATACCAAAGTCATAATATTACATTATCAGATATAACACTCTTATATTTTACTTCTACATTTTATGATAAAAGTCACTTTTAAATGAAGGTATACCTGTAACTAGGTCAAAACAATAAAAAACAAAAAATGATGATGTAAAGATATATGAGCAATGTGCGTCATATTTACACAACTTAGAATTTATTAATGTGGAATTAAGAAAAAAGACAAAAAAAATGTTGGAAAGGATAGATGGGGGAATGGAACCTATTCCCATCCATTATTTGTTTCAATAGTGAACCAACAGACCGATAACCAATCATTAATTTGTATCTGAAATAAAACATTTTACCATTTAAAAGTTTGGAAAACTGAAAAAAAAAACAAATAATACGTGCAATGACGGGAACGAACTAGAGACATCAAGAATAAAATATGAAGCGTTTACCAATTGAGATATAGTAGGTAACGACAAACAATATTTACAGTATTTAGTAGTAGTATCAAATACAAACCACATTTCGTATACAAACTGTAAGGATCATTTAAAAAGTGTCATGTGCCATCCAACAAATTATAGAGAAATGATACAATAATAACCTAATTAATATCAATTATATTGAATTCCCTATAATTATGCTAACAAACAATTAATTCTTTATTTGGATCTTTCTTTTGTTTTCAATGTGCTGATATAATTCATTATAAAGAAAAGTGCTAATATCATTCACATATGTGCTAAAATCAATTATCTTGATTAATTTTCATGTGCTAATATAATTAAAAAGTGCTATTTTTAAGTATGTATCGTTTTAATATGTGTTAATTTAACTTTTTTTAAGTGCTAAGATCTGTTCTTTCAGTTTGTAGGATAAATATGGTTTGTACCATAAGTTAACCAACTCCATAGTATGTATACTATATAATAAATTTTAAAAACTTTTCGTGCCCTTAGAAATTTGGGCCTTGGGCCGTCGCCCGGCTTGGCCGGCCCAATAGCCGGATGTAGATCCTCACATTCTAACCATGATCATCATGAAGTGTTTATCACAAAATCACATAATTCACATTCAAGACATTTCATCAAACACTTGGTGGGAAACATTTCAAAAACACCTAAGAGGTTATATTTCATGGTATTAATCACCATAATTCCAACCAAAATCAAACACCAAGTATCATATATCATCATGTTAGCATATGAACAACTATGGTTCAACCCCCACATCAAAACCCACTTTAATCCACACATGCTTCTTTATTGAAAACTCTAATTATCATAAAATCTACATTTATGGATGTAACGTCTCGCTTTTCGCAGCTTTCTGTTTTTAGAAAGTTCATCTTGTAATTCTATTTTCGGAAACCCGTTTCCTTTGTAATCGTATTTTATTTTTCAAGTCATTGTAAATCCGATACTTGATCGTAATAAAATTGGTCCCTGTGAGAAATATACATCGTCTATACATGTTTATACATTGATACGTGCATTCATTTGATACACGATTCGTAATTCGCATAAAGGTAAATTTAAATCATCAACAACTAGCGTATAATCGTAATTCTTAAACATTCCATGCATGCAAAACATTTGGTTATTCGATTTCGAGACTTATACATATTTAACGCTTCATTATATGATACATACACATGTTTAAACATTCCAATAATTCACTTATTTCTTACAACAACAAGTTCTTGTTTACTTGTTTGTTTAACACTTTATTTCACGTTTTTATTCACATTAGACCTTGTATTATGTTAAACCAACATTGTTACATCATGACTACTTAACATGTAACACAAATATATAAGATAAGTTGTTAAAAAATATAACAAGCTGCCTTAACAACGATCGGACTCAACAAACCATCATCCAATCTTTTTTTTATTTAGTGATTACTTGCATTTTGACCTACCTTCATGTTGAATAAACAAAACTTATCCTAAATACATGATATGTAATACATATATGTGTTTTATAATGTTAAAACCAAAAAGAAAAGAAAAAAAAAAGCCCAACACAGCCTTGTGGCCGGACTCCTATGGCTGAAATGGTTTGTGTTTTAATTATAATCCTCCACTCAACCCTATAATATTAACTTGGTTAAGTGGTTAGTTAATTGATTCAATAAATATATTACACAACCTAACTTGCAACACAAAAAAAGGGGAATGTTGTTCGCTGATTAAACAGCCTTGCGGTCGTACCCTTGTGGGGTGTTTAGTTTTGTTTTTTTTTTACTTTTACCCACCAACTACTTGTATTAAATACCAACCACCTAAAACCTTAATTACTACACTATAAATACAACATGTATCCAGCCCTTTTTCCACTTTTACAACACTCTAAATCACTCAAAATCACTCCTAAACTCAGCTTGTTTCATCAGAATTTAAGCAGAAAGTTTTAGCTTTTCCAAGTGAGTTTCAACTCACTTCTTCTTCCATTTCTACCTTGTTCTTTCTTTTAAAACACTTGGATAACCTCTAGGAAGGTTTTCACAAGTTTGCTTCGGCAAACTAAGGTGAAACCTCACCATTTTTGGGGTCCAAAGTGCATATAAAATTCTGCTCATTTTTAATTCTTTTTATGTTCATGTTTTGATAAGAAACTTTGTGGAATTTTGTTCCCACCAAGATCACAACTTAGTCTATGGTTGTGGGTTTGTGTTTAGGGGATTTCCATCAAAGTTTTGGGGTTCAAACACCCATTTAAATTATGTTTATTCTTGTTAAATTAAGCTTGAATTAGTTAGTTCATTTCCTTAACATTCATGACCCTCTGAATCATCACTTTGATGATTTGTGTAGTGGTGAATCCTTATTATTCATGACCCTCCGAATCATCCTTGTGGTGATTTGTGTAGTGGTGAATCCTTGATGTTCATGACCCTTCGAATCATCCATGTGATGGTTTGTGTAGTGGTGAATTTACAAGGGGTTAAACCTCCATACTTGACATATATGATAACCTATGTTTGGACTTAGTTTAGGATGTTATTATTATTATTATTATTATTATTATTATTATTATATAACATATATGTAATTATATAAAAGCATAGCTTAGTTTGTGGTGTTAATCAAGCCATGATTAATCGCCATAAACCTAAGCTACCATGTCTAAGATCCTAAATAACTTGTTATGATTCTAATGGGCAATTTAGGACCCATGAAACCACTTACTATAGTGTCATAAACAAGCTCTTAGACTTAGATATTATTTTCATATATATGTATATATATATATATATATTTTCTTGATACTTAAATTCCAATCCGAATCCTTCATTCCAAATTCCTTGAAGTTACACGCCTTTGTTTACCCTTGTAGGATGACTCGGTGTTCCATCCTCAACAATCAACTCTTCACGGAATTACCAAGTGGAAGCTTGAAAAACCGTGAGTACACTTGACCCATTTTCCTTTTTACACAATTTGGGTTGTAACATGTTAACCTACAAATTACACAAAACACACACACACACACACATACTTTATATTTTCAACAAGCTTGCACGCTGCCCATCGGGGTCTTGTTAAGCTTTTATTCATAAATAGTCTCGTTAATTTTGTGGCGAGGGACACTTATAATTCTTGTGGACACTTGGGGTTTGACATTTAGTATTGTATGCTAGTTTACCTTGTATACAATTGCCATGTGGATTCGAGTAAATTCTTTTTATACTTATGCTATGTATATACAAACTTGTGTACTCGCTAATGCTTTTTCCTTGAACCTTTATTTTTAACATGTTACAGGTTGATGATGATGTTAAGGACGAATCTCTTTTGGTTGAAGATGTGCTGAAGGCTCTTATGGTCGGTGAAGACCACACACTTAATACTATAAAGGTAGTGTCACCATATCTTTAAGGCAAAAACAACTGCGCCAAGTTCAAGGTCGTGCGTAGTGTAGTTTTTCTCATGTATTTTGAGTTGCCTCGACGCGTAAGTGATAACCTTGTCTCATTGTATAAGGATACAACCAAGGCCAAGGTTTGAAGCATCGCAATACACGACGAAGTCGTCGTTACCATCGGGAAGTGCAAGGATAGGAGCATTGCAAAGCATGTCCCGGAGCATTTGGAAAGACTCCTCTTGTTCAGGACCCCAAACAAAAGGTTTCTCTTTTTGAGTCAAGGAGGTAAGAGGAATGGCGATTTTTGAGAAGTTGGAAATGAAACGACGATAAAAACCAGCTAGACCAAGAAACGATCGAATCTCAGATGGAGACTTAGGTGCAATCCAGTTCTTCACAACTTCGATTTTTGTAGGGTCAATGTGAATACCAAGTTTGTTGACAGTGTGACCAAGAAATTGAACTTCTTTTAACCAAAATTCACATTTAGAGAATTTGGCGTAAAGACGTTCAGCGCGTAAAAGCTAAAGGATAAGACGCAAGTGTCGCTCATGCTTTTCTTGAGTCTTGGAGTAGATGAGAATATCGTCGTTGAAGACGATCACGAAACGGTCTAAGTACGCTTTGCACACGCGGTTCATCAAATCCATGAAAACTGCAGGTGCGTTGGTCAAACAAAATGGCATAACCACGAACTCATAATGACCATAGCGCGTACGAAAGGTGGTTTTGGGTATATCTTCTTCGAGGACTCGAAGTTGATGATAACCATAATGGAGATCGATCTTGGAAAAGCAAGTCGTGCCTTGTAATTGATCGAAGAGATCGTCAATACGAGGAAGAGGGTATCGGTTTTTAACTGTAAGCTTGTTGAGCTTACAATAGTCAATGCACATCCGAAATGATCCATCCTTCTTCTTGACGAATAGAACGGCGCGCCCCAAGGAGAAGTACTAGGGCGTGTAAAGACTTTATCAAGAAGCTCTTGAAGTTGGCTCGAAAACTCTTGCATCTCTGAGGGTGCTAGACAATAGGGAGACTTAGCGACAGGTGTAACACCCCAATCGCGTAATACAACAACACGCGGCGGAAATATCGGGGAGTCACGTTACAAATTGCTCACAACTACTGGTACTAAATTGTTTCAATATTATTAACATCGTTTTACAAACAAAGAATACATGTAATTGTCTTTTGATTAAGAAGTCTAAGGCCCGAATGCAGTCCTATGCGTTGCATGCTTGAATAGTTGGAAACCTGAAACATATGTGAAAAATAGTCAGCATAAAAATGCCGGCGAATACATAGGTTTTGTTGGCCAAATAAATGGCAAAAGTTTGATATTGCAATACTTTGACAACTACAAGAGTTATCGATTTAAAAATAAATATTGAAGCCACGGAATGACAAAAGTTTAGTATTGCAATACATAATCTTGATTGTGAAAACTCGTGGCAAATATTTTTGTATATGGCAATATGATTATTACTAAGTCATTTTTATGCCATTTGAAATTGTACATCGTACTCTCGTTTAAATCATCGTAAAACTCGTTAATGTGTTATTAGAAATTCCATCAAGGATTAATAATAAATGTTTTGAAATTAATCAAAACTTATGTGGGTATTATATAAATCAAATCAATGATTTATAATAATACTTTAGACATCCTTCAAGGAATCTAGCACATAAAAATATGGGAGACTCTTCAAGAATTTGGATAATCGAACATCGAAGCAATCATACACAAAACCCTAATGTGATTTGGATAACGCTACAAGAATAATAAAATAAGAACACTTATATATAGGAAGTACCAGCGGCGTATCCACCATGTTCTTATTTTATTACACCCGTTTCGTTATCTAAATCACAACTACCACATAAACACATAATCGTCAATCAACTTGTAAACACGCATTAAAGTACACAATGAATCCAAATAAGGACTCCAATATTAGCACTTTAAACATCCCATGTATGTTTAGCTATGAAGATAGATAAATATTACAAGGATAAGGTTCTTGTCATATTGTCTAGTCGCATACGCATTAAAGTACTCAATGAATTCAAACAAGGACTCCAATATTAGTACTTTAAACATCCTACAAGTATCAATCTATAAGGATAAATTGATGCTAAAAGGATTCGATCTCGATCACATTGAATCATTGTATCACAACATTCTAAATCTTAATGGTGATTCGGGATAACGCCACGATGGGTAATACAATGAACACACTTATATATAGAAAGTACCCGCAGCATATCCACCATGTGTTTATTAAATTACTCTAGTTTCGTTATCTAAATCACCGACGATCTACACATAAACCATAACTGTCGTCCTGTAAAGTACTTCTTAAAAATCTCACTATGAAGATAGGAAGATCTAAGACTGCACTTCAAACATCCTATAAGAATCTAACTATGAAGATAGGTAGATCTTTTAAGGATTTGAATTAACATCATATTTGCATAATCGGAATAATACACATAAAAGCACTTAGTAAACACATATATGCCATACATTAAAAAAAACGAATCAGTTACACATATGAATCACCCCAAAACATTTGAAAACGGTAAAAGAGGGGAACTATGTACTCGCCTGGGATTGCGTGTAGGTCTTGTTCAAAAGGTATAACAAAGCTCAAAGGATCAAATGTTCAAGTGTCGAAGTGGTTCCTAGTGTAACGGATACTATGTTAGTGTATCGGGACACGAATCGAGGAAACGGATAGAATGAGGTATTGTAAACCAATGAGTGTTGGAACTCATGTGATATGTGTCACGGCCCCGACCCCGGTTTGACCCGGTCAGGAGCCGCGGGACAGGAACCCGTGGTATCAATGATGCGACAGCGGAAGATTTTACAGGATCTTTTTAAAACTCAAAATGCCCGATTTATTTTATTTCTTAATTCGGGATAAACCCCGTATTTTACAATAGAGGAATTTCACAAGTGAATTCCCTGATTTATTAAAACATGTTTATTCATTTTAACTGAGCCACCTCTTCAAGCTTGTTAGTGCTCCGTAGCACGTTTTCCTTGATTTACAGCAGGTCGCCTGAAACATGTTTTAAAAATATTTTATCAGCGGGGAAATGCTGGCGAGTCAGTCAAGTATGTAAAACGACACATTAGTTATCAATTACAGCATAAGAGCGATTGCAATGGCTTCTATCTTATTTTTATCTGGCGCCGTGTCACCTGGTGACGATGGTCATACCACTATTGGGTCTTTCCCCAAGTAGTGACGTTTATCACTGTTAGGATTTATTAGCCTAACCCGTGAGAAATTAGTAATGTGCACAATACCCCACTAGCCAGTGATTCAAGATAACCACGACTTACTCCCTGTAATTATAACATTTGAAAATGGAGTATTGTAAAATACTTTTGATAAAAAGAGAATGACTCACATTGTAGATTTATACGGACAGAGTTTAGCCTACTGATTAGCCTTGTAACCTAATTTAAATAACATGCACACGAACTAGGTCAGTAATTAATAAAGCATTTATGATAACTCATGAGATTAAACCCTCACAACGAATGACAAAGTGCGATACTTAAACATCCATCGAATTCACGACGAATGACAAAGCATAACCCTAATGCGGGCAGCACTTAAACATCCATTGGATAGTTTTAATCGATCGGACATTGAATCGTAGCAGCGATCGAGTTAATACCCTGTATCATAGCAGCGCCTCGCTATAATAATTGAAATTTCGACTTCAGAGCAGTGTAATTCGAGTTTTGAACTGAATTTTCGACATCAGAGGACTGCTCGTAGCCCAAGCTATTTATAGCTGAAATTTGAGGTTCACGCGGCCTGCGTGAGCCTCCTCTTGTTCTTTACGCGGCCCGCGAGGGCAGGCTAGACGTAGATTAGGGCTAGCATGTCACCACTAGACTTGCCACGCATGTGACACGTGGATCCGGACGCTTATCCGGTCAACCCATCTTTGACGCGGCCGACGTAAGACTAAGCTAACTCTTACGCGGCCCGCCTGAAACTCTAAAACTTTTGTTTTCTTGGTTTTTCATGTACAGTAGAGTTTAAGGGGTCCTGATTCTCACTTGGGGGTTAGTTTTAGAACATTTTTGAGTGTCCTTACATCCTCCCCACCTTATTTAAAATCTCGTCCTCGAGATTTACTGGAATAAGTGAGGATACTTTCGCTTCATTTCCGATTCCAGCTCCCAAGTGTACTCGGGTCCTCTTTTTGAATCCCATTTGACTTTGACAAGCACTAGTCGCTTGTGTTTGAGAAATTTGATATTTCTGTCTTCTATTTGCAGTGGTTTCTCTACAAATTTTAATTTCTCATTTACCTCTACATCTTGAAGAGGTATTACCAGAGATTCGTCAGATAGACACTTCTTAAGATTAGACACATGAAATACGTCATGTATTCCAGCTAACTCCTCTGGTAGTTGTAAGCGATAAGCAACGGTTCCTATACGTTGGATGACTGGAAATGGTCCTACGTACCTTGGACTCAGCTTTCCTTTCTTTCCGAACCGAACAACTCTTTTCCAAGGAGAAACTTTCAAAAGTACCTTGTCTCCAACTTGAAACTTAAGTGGCTTACGTCGATTATCTGCATAACTTTTCTGGCGATCTCGAGCCGTCTTTAGTCTTTCCTTGATTTGAGTGATCTTGTCGGTAGTTTCTTGCACAATTTCAGGTCCTGATAATTGACTTTCTCCTATCTCTGCCCAACAGACTGGAGTTCTACACTTTCGTCCGTATAGTGCTTCGAATGGGGCAGCTTCAATACTTGAATGATAACTATTGTTATAGGAGAATTCAATTAAAGGTAAATGGTTATCCCAGTTCCCACCAAAATCGATCACACATGCCCTAAGCATGTCTTCCAGAGTTTGGATCGTCCTTTCACTTTGTCCATCTGTTTGAGGATGGTATGCAGTGCTTAAATTTAGTCGGGTTCCCATAGCTTCTTGGAAACTTGTCCAGAAGTGGGAAGTGAAACGACTATCCCTATCCGATACAATGGAGAGTGGAACTCCATGTAAGGATACAACTTCATCTACATACAACTTGGCTAACCTTTCCATGCTAAAGGTTTCTTTCATAGGTAGAAAATGAGCTGATTTGGTTAATCGATCCACAATTACCCAAATCGCATCATTACCCTTTCTGGTTTTGGGTAACTTAGTAACAAAATCCATTGTTATAAGTTCCCATTTCCATATAGGCATTTCTAATTGCTGTAGTAGACCTGAAGGTTTCTGGTGTTCTGCCTTAACTTGTGAGAAAGTTAGACACTTAGAAACATATCTAGCTGTGTCCTTATTCATTCCTATCCACCAGAAATTGTTTCTTATATCTTGGTACATCTTATTGTTACCAGGATGCATAGTATACATATATTTATGAGCTTCCTCTAAAATTTTATTTCTTAACTCTCCCTGCTTAGGTACCCAAATCCTTTTCTTATGGAATCTCCAAATTCCATCATTTCCTTGCTCTAATTCTTTTATTCGTCCTTTCATTCCTTCAGCAACATCCTGGATTGCTGTTTCCTGAACATCCTTTAATTGTTCCATTAAATCTAACTGTAGATTTAATCTAAGAGTACGAACTCGTCGTTGTTTCTCATGATACTTACGACTTAAAGCATCAGCAACTACGTTTGCTTTTCCTTCATGATATTGAATATCACAGTCGTAGTCACTTAGGATTTCCATCCACCTTCTTTGCCTCATATTCAATTCTTTTTGTCCAAATATGTATCTTAAACTCTTATGATCTGTATAGACAGTAAACTTACTTCCATACAGATAATGTCTCCAAATCTTAAGGGCAAAAATTATGGCTCCTAACTCTAAGTCATGAGTTGTATAATTTTCCTCGTGCTTTTTCAATTGCCTTGATGCATACGCAATTACCTTCTTGCGTTGCATTAACACACAACCTAATCCTAACTTTGAAGCATCACAATATACTTCAAAATCTTCTGTTCCTTCTGGTAAGGCTAGAATTGGAGCATTGGTTAATTTCTGTTTTAAAATCTTCAAGGCTTCTTCTTGTTTAGGTCCCCATTCAAACTTAACTGCTTTACAGGTTAGCTTAGTTAATGGTACAACTATTTTGGAAAAATCCTTAATAAACCGTCTATAATATCCAGCTAAACCTATAAAACTTCTAATTTCCATAGCTGACTGCGGAACCTTCCATTTGGTGATTGCTTCTATTTTAGCAGGATCTACGTGAATACCTTCATGATTCACCATGTGTCCTAAAAATTGCACTTTTTGTAGCCAAAATTCACACTTCGAGAATTTGGCATAAAGTTTCTCTTTTCTTAGCAAAGTTAAGAGTGAATGCAGGTGCTGACAATGTTCATCCTGACTTTTGGAGTAAATTAGTATATCGTCGATAAAGACAATTACAAATTTATCCAAATACGGTTTACAGATTCTATTCATCATGTCCATAAATGCTTCAGGAGCATTTGTTAACCCAAAGGGCATGACTGTAAACTCGTAATGACCATACCTAGTTCTGAAAGCAGTTTTAGGTATGTCTTCTTCCTGTACCTTCAATTGATGATATCCAGAGCGTAAATCTATCTTAGAAAAATATCTACCTCCTTGTAATTGATCGAAAAGATCATCAATCCTAGGTAATGGGTATTGATTCTTAATTGTAACTTTATTCAAGTCCCTATAATCGATACACATTCGCATCGAACCATCTTTCTTTTTCACAAACAACACTGGCGCTCCCCACGGGGATGAACTAGGTTGTATGAATCCTTTGCTTAGTAATTCATCTAACTGCTTTTTCAATTCTAACATTTCAGTGGGTGCTAACCGATAGGGTGCCTTGGCTATCGGTGTAGTTCTAGGAATTAGATGAATTCTAAATTCGACTTCCCTATCAGGTGGTAATCCAGGTAGTTCTTCTGGGAATACCTCTGAGTATTCTGATACTACTGGAATTTCCTTAAGTTCCTTACTCTTAGTGTTAATGATTACTGAAATCATATACACCATTTCTTGTTTTCTTGAATAATTGGCCAATTTCATTACTGAAATGAATTTCATTAGCTTTCGTGGCTTATTTCCTGTAATCACCACTAATTCTACTTTGGGTGTATGAATTTCTATGGAATTCTTATCATAAAGAATTCGAGCATGATTGGCTACCAACCAATCCATTCCTAATACAACATCGAATCCGGCTAAATTCATAGGTAACAGGTTTGCAGAGAAATTATGGCCTAACAGTTCTATCTTTACTTCTCGCACAACCTTATCTATTTTAACAGAATTCCCATCTGCCATTTCGACTGTAAAAATCTGCCTAAGTCTGGTTAAGGGTAAATTAAGTGCTTGGCAAAATGAAGTATTTATAAAACTTTGGTTTGCACCAGAGTCAAATAATACTTTTTCATAAACGTCGTGAACTAGAAACGTACCAGCTATCACATCAGGAATTAGCTCTGCTTCCTGAGTAGTCAACTGGAAGGCTCTTACGTTCTTCTTGGTAGTTCCTTCTGCATGTTTGGTTTTGTTATCAGCTGGTTTGACCAATTTTGGGCAGTCTGGCCTAATATGTCCAGCTTCTCCACAGTTGTAACAGACGGTGGTTTTCTTCTTCCTGCAGTCTTCTTCTTGATGCCCCGGGATTTTGTAGAAATTGCAATATCCTTTGCATCTTCCAAAATGCTTCCTTTTACAGGAATTGCAAAATGGAACAGTGGAAGATTGCCCAGTTCTCCTTTCCTTGAAATTACTACGGTTACCCATACGAAATCCCTGGGTAATCTTTTGGGCTACTTCCTTTTACAAGTTTCTTCTCTTGTGCGTACCAGTTCATTAGTCAGAGTGTTAGCTAACTCCACCACATCATCGATCGTGCGGGGTCTCGCAGCCTTGACAATATTACGAATCTCGCCAATTAAGCCCCAAATGTAGCGAGATATAAGTACCGGTTCTGGCGAAGCCAGGGTTGGTACCACTCTAGCATACTCAAAGAATGTCGAAGTATATCCTCGACAATCAACGCCTACCATCTGATGATTTAGGAATTTATTGGTCATTTGTTCCTTTTCGTACTCGGGACAAAATTTTCTTTCTACAAGACTTTTAAATTCTTCCCAGTTCATAGCATATGCCACAGTTCTTCCTTTAGCTTGTAGAACTGTATTCCACCATTCTAGCGCCCGTTCTTTGAAAAGATGCGACGCATACATGACCTTGTCGTCCTCAGCACATTTACTTATCATAATTACTGCCTCGGTTTTCTCTAACCAACGCAGTGCAGCAGTTGCCCCTTCGTTACCTGCAAACTCAGCCGGTTTACAGGCAAGAAACTCCTTATAAGTGCAACCAGGTGTTGCAGCTTTCATTTTCTTAAGGAGTGGAGCTTGTTTCCCTCATAATCGTTATTAATATGGTTGCCGCCTCCGTTTATACTATTACTGAAATTATCGTCGTTTGTACGCTTGCTAGGGATATTTTGTTGAGGTGCAATTGGATTTCGAGCAGCAGCAAGGATTTCTGGAATAGCATTGGCTATTCCTTGAGCAACGATATTCTCGATATCTTGCCTATTTAAAAATTAATCCTCCTTGTGTTGCTCAGATTGATTTACTTCGTTAACAGGTTCATTACTAGCGTTTGCCATCCGGTAATTAATAGTGATTAGCATATAATAATTTAATAACTAAACATTACAAAATAATCGCACATAATCACATTAACACGTATAGCCAAAATTGTCGATTTTTCGACTTCCATTTTATATATTATGCATCCGTACACACTGTTATCTTACAAAAGTTTTATTTTTAAGTTATTTTACAGACATTATTATATTTTTATTACTATTATTATTATACAAACATAGTTTCACAACCACACTCCCCCTAGTCCGCTTGGTCTTTCAGAAATGATGTTCCCTTTCATCGTATTTCCAGGAGATTTGTTCTCCTATCTCCCGAATCTTATTCCCTGCATCCATTAGTTCTTCGTAAAATGGCGAAGTTCAGCTAAGTTTTCATTACTCATTGGTGGGTTTGGTGCAGGTTCTGGGTCGAACTGAGGGAAAAAGGTATAAGGATTATTTAGGAGGTTTTGGAATTGCCAATCGTTGGTCCACCATTCGTCCATTTCTCCTTGAGGTTGAGTGTGAATTAAAGGTTCTGGGATGGCTGGTTCCAGGTTTATTGGAAGTTGGGTTTCAGCAGGATAAGGAAAAATATTTGTATTGATAGGCCTAAGGATATCACAGCTTGCCAGTATGTGATCCAGTTCTTCCTGCAATGGTAATTCCTCAGCTTGCCTAGAACTTTCGCCAATTTCTATTCTTGCGGTTCTAGAATTTTTTCCAATTTCTACTCTTGCTTGCTTAGAACTTTCCTCAATTTCTATTCCTTTTCCTTTATCCATAGGATTTTCTATTTTGGGAATTTTCCTAGTTGCTGGTTTTCTTCTGCGCACACGTCTCCAACCTACAAATCTTCTTCTTTTATTAGGTTTTGATTTTTCCAGAGGTGGAGCTTGAAATTCCATAGGTTCTTCCACATCGGCCAAGTAACCAGTAAAATCTCTGGAAACTTCCACTTTTACGGGATAGAGATTGAGATTTTCTAGAGCTTCAGATAATTCATTCATGCTGTTTAGCATTTATGAAGAACACACACAAAATTTTAGGTCAAAAGTTTGTAAATTAAATTTTCACAGAATCACAAAATGGAATTTAAAATTTTAATATTAATTATAAATATCTAATAAACCATTTTATTGAAACAAAATATTTATTTTTAGTACAACTAATATTATTTTAAAGTTTCTGGCTAATAGATAATATGGGTGCTAATACTGGGTCAGGGTGTTGGTAGTTTAAAGTGTTGGTGCATGGAATGTCTGTTGACTTCGTCTGCATTAAGTCTTAGGTCTAGATAGGTTGAATGAACACACAATAGGGTTTAAATTAGGGTTTTATATGTTTAAACTTGTAGATTTCGCTTGAAAGGGTTTATGTGTGTTTCAAGCGAAATCAACACAGAAGATTTCGCTTGAAATGGGCTCAAGCGAAATCAACAGGTCTATAAATAGGTTGATGTGTGTGTCATTTGTAGGAGACTTGGTCATTGTATGAGAGACGAAGTGCTGCCGGATTTGTATCAGATTACATTGTACACGCACAAAAATCAATCAGAAAAGAAAGATTAAAAGGAAACTAGCTGTTATGACTTTGTTTACGTTGATTCCGCCTTCGTACTCAAAGATGAACTGCCTTAACTGACGTTTCAAGGTCGTAGAACGGTCCAACAAGTGGTATCAGAGCTCAGGACGAGGAGTTCATACCATTACAGCTTGATTCTACCAGATTTACTTATCTCTACTCACTTCTTCTCTTACTTTTCTGATTTGAACATATTTCAGCGGTGAAAATGACCTGAATTTGACATATAACAAGCGAATTAATGTGATAATGTAACACCTCGAAAATTCACGTCCTATAATGTGTAGACACGTGTCAAATGTTTAAACGTGTGAAAGAAATATTATAGAAGGACTAAAGTTGACAGTCATGGAAAGTATGTGGATATACGTATTCTAAATGTCAACAGTGAATAAATATAATGTACATTAACCCTACGGGATGCTCATACCTTCAAACGAATAAATCAGGGATCATACGAAGATAAAAGTGAGAGATTACAAACTACAGGGGTTAAATGTGACAACATGTTTGATTTATACCTCTGAGTGACCTTTTGACAAACCCGAAGCTTTGTAACGGTTAATTATGCTCACTAGAATGCACGGTTAAAATTTCATAAAGTTTCGTCAATGTATGAGAAAGTTGTGATCAAATTCGTTTACAAGGGTTAAAAGCGTTAACGTTGGAAGTTTGGACTTTTCGGGTGACAATGAAGTTAACCGGGGACTTAACGAAGTGGATATATATCTTAAAGCCCTTATAGTTCAGTTGTGAGGGATCAAAATGCAAGAAACAAGTGCCTTTACAAAGTTTGAAGAGCCAAGGACTGAAACAGCAATTAAATAGAATTTTGGCTGAACTAGACATGCTCGCGTAGCGCGAGCATGAAGCTTGAAGGCGTCGCGCTACGCGACTGCAACATCTGGACAGAAACATGTTTTCTTGGTCCCTTGTCTGCCACAAGCTTAGTGCATGCACTTTGATCGATTTTTCTTGCATATGCATGACCCCTAGACACCCCTACACACTAGTAACAAGTGTTGGATGATTGTGGTTGATGGTAGACTTGGTTGTCAAAGATTTATGGTGTGTGGAACCACTATATAAGACCCTTCATTGTCACAACAATTCCTCACACCAAAGTTCAAGCAATCTGATCATTGTGGAGCTTTCAAGCTGATTACAAGGCATCCTTAATCATCATTAATCATCTAGTAAGTTGCCTAACCCTTCTAAATTAATTATAGCTTAGTAATTAGCTTAAAAGTCAAACCGAAGTAACTACGGTTTGACTTCAGGATTAGTTAACGATAGCTCAGTGTTATCACGAATTAAGAGTATCGTTAGATAGGTAATTATATGGGTATTAAACCCTTATAAGGGCACGTACAAATTCCAGACCTATCTAGGTCGTTTGTCGGGTCAAACGTTGACCGAAAAAGTCAACAGAAATGCAAATTATGATTTAATGCACAATTAATGATCCGAGAGGTGTGTAACCTATTTTAACCTTAATATAACATGGTAATAAGTATAAAAACTTGTCTACGCTTGCCCGACTCGACAAATTTCTGTTTAAACCCGGTTCGGAACCGAAAGGCGCAAAACCTTGACTTTTGCTTTGACTTCGGTTCTGACCCGTTTTAGTTTGATTCGATGATGCCTTAGTGCTTCATTAGAGTAGGGTTGCATGATAGTATAAGTCTCCGTACTTGTTTCGTTGATTATCCGATTCGTTCGCGCGGTTCCGTTAAATGCTTAAAATGGACCGTAATGCCCTTATGACCATACAACGAGAATTTTGAAAATGTGGAAGTACAATAATCTTAGTTACTGATTATTAAATATGTACGTAAATTTTCACGTCAATCGGAAGTCTAGATTAGGAGATATGCGCATTAGCGTAAATAATAAACTCTTATTAACTAATCGGCGCGATTTGCGCATAGCCTATCTAAACCCGATTTTCGGTACCAAAACTTTTACCCACTAATGTTAAATAATATTTTGGGATTTTTGAAGATTTTTAATTATTTTTAAACTGGTCTTAAGCTAGGCTTATCGCCTTAATTCGGTTAATACCGAATTTACCCTTTTCGGTCATAAAATGATTTCTACAAGGAATTTTGACGCGAATCCAATTGCTACTGATTTTAAATAATAAATGTAATGTTTTGAGCCTGTTTAACTAATCAGAAAAACCCAGAATCGTATTTTTAATCGTACGTCGCTTAAAACGGGTTATACGTGTATTATACGCGTAGTTTAGGCTTAAAACTATTTTGAGACATACGGATTACTATCAACTAATATAATCTGTTAAAAATAAGTTGTTTACTGATTACTTCAGTCCCAAACATCAGGGTTACGTTAAATCCCTTTTATAGTCGTTAAAATGACCAAAATACCCCTACGGGGCATAATTAAGCATTTAACTCGTTTTGGGCATTATGGAAGGTATCATTATGATATCACAACATAATTTAAGCATATTAACTTAGGAAACCTGTTCGCGACCTATTCGGTTACCCGTTACGCGTTATTCGCGTTCGGATCGGTTTATGTAACTAGTTTGCATAAATTAGCCGAAACGGGTCAAACCTTATCCTTTTTATCTCAAAATCCAGAATGTGTTTAGTTTACCCATATTATACAAGTCTTCGAACTTGTCGGGTCTAAATCACATTCTATTCCGGTCTTCGCTTAATCATGCGTTTGAACCGTAAACCTTCGTTCCAGATTGCGAGCCCCAGTAGAAGTACTCGTGCTTGCTGATTAGAATATACGGCTGAGTATAAATTGCATTGCTAGCTCAGGTAAATACTTTTAACTTATTTTCCCTTATACGGGCTTGGGATACGGTATTATAAAAATACCGCTTGGTCGGGTGTAGAAACCTTTTAATCGGAGATGATTAAATTGCATAATCCCGTTTTAATCTGTATTGATTGATAACAAATAACATTGGGGGTTAATGACCGTGTCCTGGATATCCTTGGCTCATTTTAAAAAGTGAATGGCCACGACGTAAGCACAAGGTGTAGGCAAAACACCTCCTGTTGCATATGTATAACGTATACTCACTCGTAAGGGTATCTTCTTGTGAGATTATATTTGTGGTGTGTCGATTAATCTTGTCCGGCTTGTATTGTATAATCACCGGCCCTAAATGTTGGACAACCATGTAAATCGGATACAAGATTTTTATTAATAAAATTGTCCCAAGTATAAAAGATTAATTTTGCCTCTGTGCATTTTAATCAATGTGTCAAGATATTTTTGTGCCGTTTGCACTCGAATCATTTTTCAAACTCTTTTTCCAAAATGAGTCAGTTAATTGTATTTACCAGTGTAAACTGACGTATTTTCCAAAAAGGTTAAGTGACAGGTACTATGCGTAATTGGCTGGGAGCTCAGGGCGTCACTAGGGAATCTTGCCAGTTCTAGATGCCTAAAGTCTGTTGAACAGTTTTCTTTTATTGATCCGCCTGTGGATCCTTTACCTTCCGTTGTAATACTTTGACATTACTTATATTCGGAATGTAATATATTATCTTTTGCTTCCGCTGTGCATTATTATATTGTGTTGTTTGACCATGATGTTGCCAACTACGTCACGATACTCCCCCACCGGGCCCACCGGTGACACGTGGAAAATTGGGGTGTGATAGGTTGGTATCAGAGCCAACATTGAGTGAATTAAAACACTAGCTTTATGTGTTTAATCTCAATGACACAATTGCACATTCCTAAATCTTCTGAGTCTAGACTTAACATAGGAATATTCTCAATCCTTATCTGGGAATCTTTTCTTCCAAAATTTTCATATATATTGGATACGTCGCCAAGCGAAGAAGCCGTAATAGGAGTTCTCCACACCCGGAGCCTTGAGATGCTGAGCTTCGTACCGCGGCCAGGATGAAACGTGCAACCAAGGAGAAAGCATAAAATGAAGAAGAAACTCCTTTTGCTACAGATCGTTTCTTTGATAGTCCTTATAAGGACATATTTATCCTTCAGTCCCTTTAAGGACACATTATCCTTTCAAAGACCCGCTTAGGGCAACTCTGTACTTTTATTTTCATATAATGGATTGATTAAACTAAGTTTTCATTCTAAACATGAAATAGGAAATGATTGGAAAATAACATCCCTTAGAAGGGAAGTACCTACGGGCTATAATTAACGTCCTCTGAGACTAAAGACGGTGGTAGCCTACAGCTCCCTGTCAAGAAAAGGTAATGAACTTTGATTCACACCTAAATGCCTCGATCCCAGACGATCATGGCTTATAAATTAAACTTGTCCACGTGACTAAGCCTTTTGTGCTATTACTAAATGCCTCGATCCCAGACGATCATGGCTTATAAATTAAACTTGTCCACGTGACTAGGCCTTTTGTGCCATTACAAATTCATAAATTGCCCTGATTCTCTGAAATCTTGGCTTATAAATTAAACTTGTCTACGCGACTAGGCCATTTGTGCTATTATTAAATTATAAATTAGGATTTATGATAAAAATCCTGGATAAAATAAATATCCTTCTTTCCCTGCCAGTAGGCATTTTAAAGAGAATCTTAAAGGTGAAACCTAGCCTACGCGGCCGAGATGGTGAAACTTACCCAAGAGATTCAGATCCTTGTTAACACCTAAGAACGTGTTAGCACTCCTGACAAATGTGATTCGATAAAATCACAACGGTCATCCTATTATTAGATTCTTCCAATTTTCTTATCTAGCCTAGTGATTTAGAAATCCTGGCTTGTGTCATCCTATAAGATGATCACATTATAAACATCCAGTAGTGATGAAGTGCCTACGGGCTAAACTTGTTGTCCGAAAAGGCAACGACAGTGGTAGTCCTTGACCTCCTGTCCAAAAATGTTGGACCAGGTCCAAGCATAATAGTCGGTAGGATCCATACAATCTCGACTAATAGCATCTGAGAAGATGATCATATTATAACCATCCCTCAGAAGGGAAATGCCCACGGGCTATATCTATTGTCCTAAAAGACAAAAGACAGTTGAAGTCTACAACTCCCTGTCAAGGTAATGAATGTGATTCAAACCTTAATGCCTCGATTCTCTGAAATCATGGCTTACAAATTTAGAACTGTCCTTGTGACTAGGCCTTATGCGCCACTTTGATATCCTTAATGTTTCATAACTAGGATAAATTATAATGGAAAATACTAATTAAATATAACTAACAAGTTAACCAATTTGGTTTATATTACCATGGTAGATAAATCGTCAAAGATGATGATTCCATATTAATCTCTGAATAAATCATTGTTAATATTTATGTAGCAATCAAGCTACATGGCTGGATTAGATGAAGTTAACAGTCACTTGAAGGAGAGCAATGATAATACCAGAATTAATGTAACTGGAGCAGAACTGCAGGCAATAATAGATTATGCTGTTACTCGAGCACTTGATCGGCAGTATGATGAGTCAAATGATACCCACTCTAAGACTCTATCTGCGGCTAGTTGTAAGCCCCCTCTTAAAACACATGAGTCAAAGGAGGACGATGTTCATGACTTGTCAAATCAAAGGAGTATTCCGTCTAGACAAGTTGTGTTTCATCAAGAGGCACCAGTTAAGACCTGTTCATATAAATATTTTGTCTCCTGCAAGCCCAGAGACTTTACAGGAGAAAAAGGAGCCATCGATTGCATGACATGGCTCGATGAGATGGACGCTGTTGTTGACGTCAGTGGTTGTGCGGAGCAAGATGTTGTGAAATTTGTTTCACAATCATTCAAAGGGGAAGCGTTGGCATGGTGGAGATCATTGCTCCAAGCCACGGGAAAGGTTCTACTCTACAACTTATCTTGGGAGAAATTTGTTGCATTAGTCAAGGAAAACTATTGCCCCCAGCACGAGGTAGAAAAGATAGAATCAGACTTCTTGACTCTGGTCATGGAGAATTTGGATTGTCAGGCATATGTGACAAGTTTCAACACTATGTCCCGCCTAGTTCCTTATTTAGTCACCCCTGAACCTAAACGCATAGCGCGTTTCATTGGAGGCCTAGCACCAGAGTTAAAAGGGAATGTTAAAGCGTCTAGGCCAACCACATATAGGTCCGCGGTGGACTTATCCTTATCTCTCACCTTAGATGCTATTAGAATTAAGTCTATTAAGGCTTCTGATGAGGGAAGAAGAGAAAGAGAGGAGGAAAACTCTCAACGATATAACAAGAAGAAGAAGGGAAACTCTGAGCACGGGAAGAATTCCGAGTTTGGGAAGAACTCGAGTCAATCTGATAACAGACCCAAATGCAGTAACTGCAAAAAGCAACATTTTGGAAAATGTACAATAGACCCACGCGCTAAATTGTGTGGAATTTGCAAGACCAAGGGTCACAAAACCTTAGATTGCAAGGGGTTAAAGAACGCCACATGTTACAATTGTAACGAGGAAGGGCACATCAAGACCAACTGCCCAAAGCTTATAAAGAAGCCGGGAAAGGCTAGGGAAATAAGCGCATGAGTCTTCCGGGTGAACGCCAGGAGATGGTGCAGAAGGATAACTATATAGCAGGAACCAATATCGAGTATGGCAAACTCGGATAAGACAACAAGCAATCGCGCCATTGATGACGCGGCGCATTCTAATGATGCTGAAATTGTAAACCTTAGAATTTCCAAAGATGTTCTTCAAACTATGATAGACGCAGCCGTTGGAAAAGCTGTGAAGAGAGCTGTGAAAAAGTTAAAGGAGACCCATGTTGTTCGGTCCAAATTTTATCTAGGACCACATTTCCTTACTCATAAGAAGGATCTCGTTCATGCCTCTGATGCAAAGGATGAACTAAAAAGGAAAAGGAAGGTAGATAACTCCCAGAGTTCTAAGAAAAAGAACAAACAAAAGTCCGACCAGAAACCAGTATGTGAGACCTGCAAGAAGCGCCATTATGGGAAATGCAGGTTCGAACCAAATTCCAAATCACAGCCCAGGGCTTGTGGGATCTGCAAGGCTGAAGGACATAAAACGTTGGACTGTAAGGACATGATGAGTGCAGTCTGCTTCGGCTGTAATGAGAAGGGCCACATCAAGACTACGTGCCCTAAATTCGTCAAAGGAAATGCGGCTGAGGAAGTAAAGCCTAAAATTGAAAGAGCCTAAAATGCCCAAGCTAGTCCATAAATAATGTCATCAGGTACATTCCTTGGCATTTTTTTTCAGTAATTTAAATGCTAAGAGTTTTATTTTGGTTCAGATACCAGTAAATCCTTCATAAACTATAAGTTCAACAAGTTAAAAAAAAAATGGTGGAAATGGCCGTCCCCGGATTCGAACCCGGGTCTAGGCCGCACCCTTTCGCGCGCCTAGCCAACTGAGCTAGGTGCCTAGTTTGTGAAACTTCCATTATTAATTAATTATAAGCACTTGTACAATAAACTTCCTTATCATTGATCAATACTAATTTCTGCTAAGTATCCTGTTTTTAATACAGGCAATAATAAATCTTCATGAACCATAAACTTAGCAAAATTTTTATTATTATCCACAAGGTATAACTACCAAGGAAACCTTAGTAACCGATTCTTCTCGTATCGGCAAGAAATCCTTCCGAAGATCTAAGAGCACTCTTTCTTTGCATAGAGTACGACAACATATGTTATTTTAATTATTTTTCTTTTCTCATTGTTTTCTATCGCCTGCGAATGCCAAACTATGTTTGATAAAAGTGTCATATGAGGATTGACGTATCCTAGTGTGTCCCATATATTATTTCCATGTCTGATCAGCATGGAGGTTTAATACATGGAACCCCTAAGATATCCCAACGATCATATTGTACTAAAGTCGACTAGTAGTATTCAAAGAAGATATCCAAAAATGGAATTTTCTTCCCAAGTAAATGTTCCTGATTAAGGAATTCGAGGACTTATAACATAAAGGTGTCACTCATTTGACACGGACAAGGATGGATGAACTGGAACCTGAGATATGGAAAATCTCTGTAGCCTCCTTGTATCTTAATTATCTTCTCAAAAGATATCCCTGCTTACCTCCTGGAAGGCAGGTAGAATTAAGATTTGTCGCCCGCCGTGGGCTGGAGTATTGTGAAAACTCTATATTAATTATGGAATAAACGAAACCTTGAGTAAGTAGATTTTAAGACATAGGCTCATATAGCCAGACACAATATTCTGAGGGTGTTATATTATTAAATAAGAAAGACGGTTCATATTGCTTATGCATGCATGCCGCAACCCTAATTAGACAACGATTAAGAATTTGCCATCAGCTAACCAGGATCGTCGAATTGTTCGACTAACGACAAGGATTAGCTATTCCTTAATATTAGTTAAGTACTGGTTGGAATAACCATCTCACCTTAAGATAAGCTTCTCTATAATATTTGATATATAGGTATCAAGGCTACTCCCTTGAAAACCTTGTATAGATGGAATGATAAACGTTCATTGATAGGACAATAGTTGGTAAGTCCAAACATTAAGATCTGAAAATTTCATTATAGACAATCAATAAGATCACGCAAATTCATAATCATCAGTAAGATGCCAGTATTCGGCAGAAAATTAAGGATTATGAAAATAGCAAACCTCCTAAATTCTTATTAAAGAATAAGATTCAACAATAGATATCACCCTGGAAAGGAGTGATGCGTTTTGGGTAAGAAAGGCAAGCTGAGCCCGAGATACCTAGGGCCTTTCGAGGTTATCGAACGTGTCGGTTCAGTTGCCTATAAGCTAAACTTACCAGAAGAGCTCAGTGGAATTCACAATGTGTTCCACATCTGCAATCTGAAGAAGTGTTTCGTTGATGAATCACTGGTTATACCACATACGGATGTGCATAAAGATGAGAGCTTAAAATTTGAGGAAGAACCTTTTGTCGATTGAAGATCGATAGGTAAAGAAGCTTCGGAAGAAGCATGTACCTATTGTAAAGGTCAAATGGGGTGCCCATAGAGGTCCCGAATTCACGTAGGAGGTTAAATCCACAATGAAAGAAAAGTACCCTTACTTATTTCAGTAAATCTCGGGTCGAGATTTATTTTAAGGGGGTGAGGATGTAACACCTCGAAAATTCACGTCCTATAATGTGTAGACACGTGTCAAATGTTTAAACGTGTGAAAGAAATATTATAGAAGGACTAAAGTTGACAGTCATGGAAAGTATGTGGATATACGTATTCTAAATGTCAACAGTGAATAAATATAATGTACATTAACCCTACGGGATGCTCATACCTTCAAACGAATAAATCAGGGATCATACGAAGATAAAAGTGAGAGATTACAAACTACAGGGGTTAAATGTGACAACATGTTTGATTTATACCTCTGAGTGACCTTTTGACAAACCCGAAGCTTTGTAACGGTTAATTATGCTCACTAGAATGCACGGTTAAAATTTCATAAAGTTTCGTCAATGTATGAGAAAGTTGTGATCAAATTCGTTTACAAGGGTTAAAAGCGTTAACGTTGGAAGTTTGGACTTTTCGGGTGACAATGAAGTTAACCGGGGACTTAACGAAGTGGATATATATCTTAAAGCCCTTATAGTTCAGTTGTGAGGGATCAAAATGCAAGAAACAAGTGCCTTTACAAAGTTTGAAGAGCCAAGGACTGAAACAGCAATTAAATAGAATTTTGGCTGAACTAGACATGCTCGCGTAGCGCGAGCATGAAGCTTGAAGGCGTCGCGCTACGCGACTGCAACATCTGGACAGAAACATGTTTTCTTGGTCCCTTGTCTGCCACAAGCTTAGTGCATGCACTTTGATCGATTTTTCTTGCATATGCATGACCCCTAGACACCCCTACACACTAGTAACAAGTGTTGGATGATTGTGGTTGATGGTAGACTTGGTTGTCAAAGATTTATGGTGTGTGGAACCACTATATAAGACCCTTCATTGTCACAACAATTCCTCACACCAAAGTTCAAGCAATCTGATCATTGTGGAGCTTTCAAGCTGATTACAAGGCATCCTTAATCATCATTAATCATCTAGTAAGTTGCCTAACCCTTCTAAATTAATTATAGCTTAGTAATTAGCTTAAAAGTCAAACCGAAGTAACTACGGTTTGACTTCAGGATTAGTTAACGATAGCTCAGTGTTATCACGAATTAAGAGTATCGTTAGATAGGTAATTATATGGGTATTAAACCCTTATAAGGGCACATACAAATTCCAGACCTATCTAGGTCGTTTGTCGGGTCAAACGTTGACCGAAAAAGTCAACAGAAATGCAAATTATGATTTAATGCACAATTAATGATCCGAGAGGTGTGTAACCTATTTTAACCTTAATATAACATGGTAATAAGTATAAAAACTTGTCTACGCTTGCCCGACTCGACAAATTTCTGTTTAAACCCGGTTCGGAACCGAAAGGCGCAAAACCTTGACTTTTGCTTTGACTTCGGTTCTGACCCGTTTTAGTTTGATTCGATGATGCCTTAGTGCTTCATTAGAGTAGGGTTGCATGATAGTATAAGTCTCCGTACTTGTTTCGTTGATTATCCGATTCGTTCGCGCGGTTCCGTTAAATGCTTAAAATGGACCGTAATGCCCTTATGACCATACAACGAGAATTTTGAAAATGTGGAAGTACAATAATCTTAGTTACTGATTATTAAACATGTACGTAAATTTTCACGTCAATCGGAAGTCTAGATTAGGAGATATGCGCATTAGCGTAAATAATAAACTCTTATTAACTAATCGGCGCGATTTGCGCATAGCCTATCTAAACCCGATTTTCGGTACCAAAACTTTTACCCACTAATGTTAAATAATATTTTGGGATTTTTGAAGATTTTTAATTATTTTTAAACTGGTCTTAAGCTAGGCTTATCGCCTTAATTCGGTTAATACCGAATTTACCCTTTTCGGTCATAAAATGATTTCTACAAGGAATTTTGACGCGAATCCAATTGCTACTGATTTTAAATAATAAATGTAATGTTTTGAGCCTGTTTAACTAATCAGAAAAACCCAGAATCGTATTTTTAATCGTACGTCGCTTAAAACGGGTTATACGTGTATTATACGCGTAGTTTAGGCTTAAAACTATTTTGAGACATACGGATTACTATCAACTAATATAATCTGTTAAAAATAAGTTGTTTACTGATTACTTCAGTCCCAAACATCAGGGTTACGTTAAATCCCTTTTATAGTCGTTAAAATGACCAAAATACCCCTACGGGGCATAATTAAGCATTTAACTCGTTTTGGGCATTATGGAAGGTATCATTATGATATCACAACATAATTTAAGCATATTAACTTAGGAAACCTGTTCGCGACCTATTCGGTTACCCGTTACGCGTTATTCGCGTTCGGATCGGTTTATGTAACTAGTTTGCATAAATTAGCCGAAACGGGTCAAACCTTATCCTTTTTATCTCAAAATCCAGAATGTGTTTAGTTTACCCATATTATACAAGTCTTCGAACTTGTCGGGTCTAAATCACATTCTATTCCGGTCTTCGCTTAATCATGCGTTTGAACCGTAAACCTTCGTTCCAGATTGCGAGCCCCAGTAGAAGTACTCGTGCTTGCTGATTAGAATATACGGCTGAGTATAATTGCATTGCTAGCTCAGGTAAATACTTTTAACTTATTTTCCCTTATACGGGCTTGGGATACGGTATTATAAAAATACCGCTTGGTCGGGTGTAGAAACCTTTTAATCGGAGATGATTAAATTGCATAATCCCGTTTTAATCTGTATTGATTGATAACAAATAACATTGGGGGTTAATGACCGTGTCCTGGATATCCTTGGCTCATTTTAAAAAGTGAATGGCCACGACGTAAGCACAAGGTGTAGGCAAAACACCTCCTGTTGCATATGTATAACGTATACTCACTCGTAAGGGTATCTTCTTGTGAGATTATATTTGTGGTGTGTCGATTAATCTTGTCCGGCTTGTATTGTATAATCACCGGCCCTAAATGTTGGACAACCATGTAAATCGGATACAAGATTTTTATTAATAAAATTGTCCCAAGTATAAAAGATTAATTTTGCCTCTGTGCATTTTAATCAATGTGTCAAGATATTTTTGTGCCGTTTGCACTCGAATCACTTTTCAAACTCTTTTTCCAAAATGAGTCAGTTAATTGTATTTACCAGTGTAAACTGACGTATTTTCCAAAAAGGTTAAGTGACAGGTACTATGCGTAATTGGCTGGGAGCTCAGGGCGTCACTAGGGAATCTTGCCAGTTCTAGATGCCTAAAGTCTGTTGAACAGTTTTCTTTTATTGATCCGCCTGTGGATCCTTTACCTTCCGTTGTAATACTTTGACATTACTTATATTCGGAATGTAATATATTATCTTTTGCTTCCGCTGTGCATTATTATATTGTGTTGTTTGACCATGATGTTGCCAACTACGTCACGATACTCCCCCACCGGGCCCACCGGTGACACGTGGAAAATTGGGGTGTGACAGATAACTAATCCTTAAAAGATTTGGACTTAAATTCGATCGAATTCATATAAAAAATTTAAGTTTTCGCTTGAAAACTGTTCGTAAAAGATGACATCAGCAGATTTCGCTTGAAATATAGTGAAGATTTCGCTTGAAACTTGTGTTTGGTTGTCAATTTCGCTTGAAATCAAAGGATTTCGCTTGAACAGTTCAAGCGAAATTGATCTGATTGGATTTCGCTTGAATATCTTGGACAATACAAGCGAAATAGTGGATTTCGCTTGAAAATAGTTTGGATCAGATTTTGCTTGAGTGTAATCTTGTGATTTCGCTTCAAACTGTTCAGTTTCGCTTGAACATTATATAATTGTTGATTTCTCTTGAAGTGATTTCACTTCAAGGAATTTCGCTTGAACTTGCTGATTTTTCAAAACTTTAAAAATTTCTAAGTGTTTTGCTGATTATTTTTCAGGAACATACAAGATGGCGAAAAACGACGAACCCATTCCTTGGAAAGATAACCGAACTGAAGAGCAAAAATATAGATACAGAAAAATGATTGCTGAAAACAAAATCATTAGAATATCTCGTATCTATTCGGAAGCGAAGAGAGCAAATAGATGGGATCCGGACAGAGAGTGTTATCTTGATGAGTATGGAAATATTGCGATCGATCACAAAACGCTTGATATTGAAGCCATAATCAAGGAGTACAAAGAAGAGGATGATTATTGGCAGAAGAAATGGTGGGGAGATGAAGAAGAGAAAAAGAAAAAGAAAGAGTTAATAGATGAAATAGAAAGAAACTCAGAAAATATGAGTTTGGATGAATTTCTTGAATTAATCAAAAAGATTAAAGAAGGAATGACAAAGAATGAAGAATCAAAGAAGGATGAAACTTCAAAAAGTGAAGTTGTGTGCTCAAAATGCGAAAAATCAGAAGCAGAAAATGTCAATCTCTTGAAAGATGTGGAGAATTTGACATTGGAAAACAAAGCTTTGAAAGACGAGAAGAAAGCTGATGATGAACAGATTTTGGAGTTACGCTTGAACTGCGAAAAACTAAAATCTGAAAATGACAAACTTTTGAAGAATATTGAGAGTTTGTCATTAGAAAACAAAAATTTTAAAGATAAAATCAAAATTTTTGAAAATGAAAAAGTAAAAATTGAAAAAGAATTTCAAAGTCAAATAAAGATTCTTGAAGATGGGAGATCTGTTTTTAGCAAAAACAATATTGAAAAGCAAAAGGTAATAAATTCCCATCGTCAGACTATTATTCGACTTGAAAAAGAAGCTGAATGTGATAGAAAGAAAATCAAAGAGTTAGAGAATAAATTGAAAAGTTTTGTGACTTCTGCATCATATGTTTGTCCAAAACCGATCAATTCTGTTCCAATAAGTGACAATGTCACAAATTTTGACAAAGTCAAAATTGAAAATTGTGATGAAATATCTGATGATGAAAAAGAAAAGAAAAGAAAAGAAAAATATTTTTAGATTTACAAGAAAAATTTAAAAATACTGTTTTGCAATCTACTGAAACAGGTGAATGTTCTAAACAAAAACCTGTTAAGAAGAGTGTAGAACAGAAACAAAAAGTTAAAATTTTGAAAAATTTTAAAAATGAAAATAAAAGCTCATCAGATAAGTCATTCAATCATTATCAAAAATCACAAAAATCTAAAATTGAAAACTCACAAAATGTTGGTAATAAGTGGTGCAGGTTTGACCACAGTGCTTCAAAGCCAAAACCAATTTTCAAGAAGAGTGATGATCACCACAAAGCCAGACTATGTTATGATCTAAGTATATGGTGTGAAAGTGGTGAATGGTACGATAACAGAGTGTGTTACACATGTGGTGTGAGAGGACACATTGCTGTTAACTGCCAGAATTGGAATTATGAAACAAGAAGATGCTATAATTGTCAAATCAGAGGACATATTGCCAGAGATTGCCCAAGGAGATCGATGGGAAGATTGAGGGTTGAATCTCAAAGAATGGCAAAGAATCCAGTCAACGTCAAGTCCCATGAACAGAAGGTTCTAAAATCTAAAGTTCAGGATCAGACAATTCAAGAAAAGAAAGTTAAACTTTCACAGGGGCAGAAAGACAGACTGCGAAAGAAAAGGAAGAAGGCGAGAGAGTATCTCGAGAAGATTTTGTCTTCGGGTTCACCGGACAGATTGAATAAAAGTTCTGATGAATCAACTCACTCGACTGCAAAGCCAAGTAAATTGAATTCTTTAGATGCAAATCTGAGGACGAAAGAAGAAAAGAAGAAGAAGAAGAAAATGGTCGGCGATGAATCTGATGTGTTAAAGTCAGACAAGCTACCATCAGGCAATGAATCTGACAGGTCAAAGTCAGACAAGCCATGTTCAGGCAATGATTCTGGTTTGTCAAAACCAGAAGAGCCATCTGTTGAGGTAAAAACTGTCAAACCCAAGGCTGGTCAGGCTTGGGTGAATTTGTTTAAATGAAAAACCTGACTTGCCGGAGTTCCCAGGTTGGTAAGCGTGGAACATGAATCGGCACATTTCTTTAGAAATTTCACTCTGGTGATATTTTGTTTTACAAGTGGTAAATCAGGGACATTAATTTGTACTTGATTTTCTACATGTGGTATTAGTTGTTGATAAGGGTCTTAAATGTTAAATTCTTCAAAATGGTTGAAAAAGAACAAAGTGATGAAGTAATCCCCTAACCAACAAGTGGTTTGTTAATTCAACAAAACTAATTTTCCGGAAAAACCATTTGATTAAAACAAACTTAAGTGTTTTGAAATCTAAATGGGAAAATAGTTTGTTGACAGGGGGAGTTCTGATTGTTTATACCTAGTGAATGGCGAATTGAAGTGATTTGATATCAGTTTGTCACTTTCCTTGTAAAGTTTGTTTTCAAATTTTCCTTGAAAATCAAAATTGAAACATATTTTGATTTTAGGGGGAGAAAAATTTTAAAAAAATTAGAAAATTTGAAAATGCCAAAAACATTGAAAAAGCAAAAATGAGTTTTGTTGTGAAAAAGAGGAAATGATAGTACATCAGTAGACGATCACAACATGCTAAAGATATGGAATGTTAAAAAGTGATAAACGGTCTCACTGATGATGTGTCAGTAGGTTTTTGCACATTCAGTAGATTGTGACGAGATATAAACCTAAATTCAAACTTGCTTATATCGTGGGTAACATCTCTCGGATATATGGGTAACCCCCGAAATCTCGTTTGAAAGGTCTCATAATCTGATATACTAGGTTTTTATACTCAATGATGTCTGGGGTATTATTCTAGGACTTCTGCTGAACGGTAGTTCTGACATAGTCCTCGAATAATACTTTCCGCAAATGCTTTGAAACATAAGCATCACCCTCAGCATATATGATAAGACAATAAAATTGCTTAGCAATGCTGTTGTAAAAAAGATCCTCTAAAGGGGACACACCCAAAAGTTGAGTCATGATCTCTCTGCTGAACGGTAGTTCTGACCTGAGCTCTCATGATTCTTCATAAATTATTAACCCCTTACAGATATCATTGGTGTTATAATTACCTGTAAGACTGAATATTGGGATATGGATACGGGAGTATATTCTGAGGTGGGATACGTGATTAAGTTTAAGTATCTAAGACATTAAATTCATATCTCGAAGCAGTTGAACTTTGTGTGAAAATTTAAGTGGATCAGTATACTGACAATCTAAGTGAATTGTTTAGAACTTAAAATGATTAAAGCTTAACGGTGCTTGTGATTTGTCTCATGAACTGATATGATCCTCTTACACAAACTCACAAAAATATTGTTTGTATATATTTCTTTATTGTATTTCATTTAAAGTTTTGAAAAATTCAAAAAGATTTTCGACAACTGATGTTGAAGAGCTGATATTCAAAATTCCAAGTGCTAAACATGATGAACAGGATTGGGAGAGTTTGTTGAAAACTTTGAATTTCATATACAAATATTTTGAAAGATTGTGTGTTTAGTTAATCAAGGTCATTCATTTGAACTTAATGTAACTAGTATGTTTGTTGAATTGATGATGTCTACCAGTAAGTTTATTAAATTCAAATGTTATAAATTTGTGAAACTTATGTTGAGGTAGAGGATGTGCAGGTTAAACAGGTTTTTGGACTTCATCATTCCCACGGAAGCTAAATGTTAAAGTTTGAACCAGATATCTCCGATTCTAGCATATCGAGAGGGGGAGTCTGTGAAAGGGGGAGTCTGGATCAACAGTCAAAGGGAAGATGGAAGTTAGATTCAGGTTGTGATTCTAAACCTGTGAAGAATGTTTTTGATGAAAAGACAAAGTTGTAGAAAAGACCAAGACTGAAGACTCAGGAGCTGAAGACTTCGTCAACATCCAAGGGGGAGTCTGTTGGTGCATGGAATGTCTGTTGACTTCGTCTGCATTAAGTCTTAGGTCTAGATAGGTTGAATGAACACACAATAGGGTTTAAATTAGGGTTTTATATGTTTAAACTTGTAGATTTCGCTTGAAAGGGTTTATGTGTGTTTCAAGCGAAATCAACACAGAAGATTTCGCTTGAAATGGGCTCAAGCGAAATCAACAGGTCTATATATAGGTTGATGTGTGTGTCATTTGTAGGAGACTTGGTCATTGTATGAGAGACGAAGTGCTGCCGGATTTGTATCAGATTACATTGTACAAGCACAAAATTCAATCAGAAAAGAAAGATTAAAAGGAAACTAGCTGTTATGACTTTGTTTACGTTGATTCCGCCTTCGTACTCAAAGATGAACTGCCTTAACTGACGTTTCAAGGTCGTACAAATATTTACTGCTACTGTAGCTAACATATAAAGATTTGCCCATTTTTCATCTAATTTATCTTCCCATGGTGGGTTGTTACCTATTTCCTGGGTCTCTTTTATTATCACCTCTTTGGTTTGTAACTTCCTCATTTTCTCTTGACTTTTTCTAATAATCAAACTTCTTTTATTAGGGGAAAGTGGTTTCTCATACTGTGCCTTTCGAACAAATATTCCCTCCTCAGTATCTGCTGAGTATCTTGAGGAATTTGATTGGGATGAAGTTCCCTTATCTTTCGGTAAACTATCTAATTTAAGATAGATATCCGACATTCTCTGCTTACCCATACTGTAACTAACAAGTAGCCAGTTAATAAAGCACATAATCACAAAATGGTAATCAGGAAAATAAAGTATATTTAAATACTTAATAGGCTTAAATCAGTGGCTCTTTCAGTAGCTCTGATACCACCTTTTACTGTCACGGCCCCGGCCCCGGCCCCGGTTTGACCCGGTCAGGAGCCGCGGGACAGGAACCCGTGGTATCAATGATGCGACAACGGAAGATTTTATAGGATCTTTTTAAAACTCAAAATGCCCGATTTATTTTATTTCTTAATTCGGGATAAACCCCGTATTTTACAATGGAGGAATTTCACAAGTGAATTCCCTGATTTATTAAAACATGTTTATTCATTTTAACTGAGCCACCTCTTCAAGCTTGTTAGTGCTCTGTAGCACGTTTTCCTTGATTTACAGTAGGTCGCTTGAAACATGTTTTAAAAATATTTTATCAGCGGGGAAATGCTGGCGAGTCATTCAAGTATGTAAAACGACACATTAGTTATCAATTACAGCATAAGAGCGATTACAATGGCTTCTATCTTATTTTTATCTGGCGCCGTGTCACTTGGTGACGATGGTCATACCCATCTTTGACGCGGCCCGCGTAAGACTAAGCTAACTCTTACGCGGCCCGCCTGAAACTCTAAAACTTTTGTTTTCTTGGTTTTTCATGTACAGTAGAGTTTCAGGGGTCCTGATTCTCACTTGGGGGTTAGTTTTAGAACATTTTTGAGAGTCCTTACAATATGGTTTAACAAAGCCTACATTCTAAAACGGAACCTAACCTAAGTGCTTACGACTTGTTATGACCCGCTAAGGTAGTCTATGCTACTTTAACGTGTCATTCGCGCGAAAGCGCGTTCGAGACACCTAACTAGTCCTATGACAATTATTATATGCCTTAACATATTCAATTATGTTGTATAATCAGTTTAGATGTCAAAACATGCGTTACATATGCTTAAAATGAAATTATGCGCAAAAAGGGCATTTTGGTCATTTTCCTAAGGCATATAAACTACCTATCATACAACAAAGTAGTGTAAGTGACCATAAGGTATAACCTCAGATGGTTATTCCCTATACAACTATGGTCACAAATATGTTTGGTCGGATCCTAATGATCGACCAAACGGGTCGGGTTTGAAAGTTTAAGCGGTTGTTAAGACCGCTTGATTTACGACCCTAAACATGCACTATACTAAAAGTGACGAGTTAAACATGTTAAAACATGTTTAACTAAGTTAGAAAACAGGTTTGATATCAAAACAAAGTGTTTGATACCCGAAAATAGCTTCGTCACAAAATACGCATAAACACGTATTTTGACCGAAACTTTGACTTGTCACTTCGACTAATCAACGTGGTAATCAGTAGGTATTGTCACAAGGGACTATAACCATCGTGATTACTCTCACGTTGCAAAGTTCAAACGAACTTTTTGTTGACCAAAGACTGGTCAAAGCAGAAAGTCAAACACTGTTTGACTTTCATGCTTGAAATGTGATATCTGTGCTTGTGTAATCATTGTACAAACTCTGAACAATTCAATATCAATAAAACAATGTGTTTTGATCCCAATATTTGTTATTTATGTTTGACATTTTGCACGTTTTGATTTTTGATCGATTTTAAACTCTATATCGCTTTCTGGAAAGTTATACGCAAACTGATGCGTAAACGTAATCAGTTTAACGCGAAAAACACTCCGGAACATCAACATAAGCTTAACATACCTTAAATAACCTTTACATAACTTAGAAATAAGTTTTAAAGGGTTTGGTATGGCAAAAACAAGTTTGTTCGCTTACAGGGACTATTTGCGTCAAACTGCAATAGTCTGCCGTTTCGTATGGAAACGTACATTCCGGAATATGATCATAAGCTAAACATACCATAAATAACCTTAACATAGCTTAAAAATAAGCTTTGAGTGGTTCGGTGTACGAAAATATGCTTATTTGATCATACAGGGACTAAAAGCATCAAAAACGGTGTAAGTTTGCATTTACGCGCATATCTTACGTTCTGACCACCTCCGGACATCCAAAAATTTTTTTAGACACTAGAATATTTTATTTTAGTGATCGGAATGCAAAAATACCATTCGTCTCTTAATTTAGATCGTTTTTTTCGCGTTCGTTCGAGTTTCGTCGTAATTAACCGAACAACGTGACCGTACGACCAAACGAACCGACATCCGTTTTATTTCCGAGCATATTTTGAGTCCCCTATACTTTAACCTCACTATAGAGCCTTGAAAATGGCTTAACGGGGGTTAAATGTGCTAAAAATCAGCTTTAGCACGTGCAAGGACCAAATATGACAAAATTAAAACTGTTGTTGAACTGAGGGGAGGTCGCGGGCCGCGTAGACAGACCCCATCTCTTACGCGGGGCGCGAGAGAACCCCCAGTGGTAGAAAATTCATTTTCAGCAATCTGTTGCAAATCCAGGGGCTGTTCTTGCAATTCCTTTGTGTAATGACCAAGTTAACACCTCTCCAAGCAAAGGATAGCTGTCATTTACACATGTATGGCTAGGATTTCTTACTTGGTGGCCAAACAAACACTTGTAATGATCTTACAAGTTCACCACAAGTATAAATAGCTTGGCCATTCATTTGTTTCATTGCTCATTCTCATTTTGGAACTCTAAGTGGAGGATTTCATGCTAAGGAGCCACCTGCCTGAGTTCTAAGATCATCCTTCTAGTCTTTGAACACCTTGTAAGTGTTCTTTTATGGCTTAGTAGTTATTTTCAGCTATTTAGAGCTGAAAGTCAAACTGTTTGACCAACAGTTTGACTTTTGGTTTTGACCATAAATTGGTCAAGTCAAAGTTCAATTGAACTTTGCAACGTAATCGTAATCACGATGGTTATAATCCTTAGCGATTATACCTACATATTACCACGTTAACTAGGTGTAGTGACGAGTCAAAGTTTCAGTCAAAATGCGTATTTACGCGCATTTTGCAACGGAACTACTTTTAGGTATCAAAACACTTTGTTTTGATACCAAATCAGTTTTCTAAGTTAGTTAAACATGTTTTGACATGTTTAACTCGTCACTACTAGTTTAGTGCTTGTTTAGGGTCTTAAGTTAAGCGGTCTCGACAACCGCTTAGACTTTCGAACCCGACCCGTTTGGTCGATCATTAGGATCCGACCAAGCTTATTTAGTGATCATAGTTGCACAGGGAATAACCTACTGAGGTTATACCTTATGATCACTTAGGTTGGTTAGTTATTTGTTAAGTAGTTTACATGCCCATAGAAAATGACCAAAATGCCCTTTTGAAGCATAAATCCATAGTTTGCATATGTGATCGAGTTTTTGACATATAATCTGATTTAGTAACATGTTTAGGCATAATTGGGCATGTAAGACTTAACTTAGGACATAGATAACCATCCGACCTTAGGTTTACACAAACGACGCGTTATAGTAGCTTAAACTACTGTAACGGGTCGAAACAGGTCAAAAGCACTTAGGTTAAGTTTCCAATCAGAATGTTAGCTCTATTAAATCATGCCATATGAGTTCAAATACTCATTTGATTTATAAAACATCATTCTATCCTATCTCCCGATTTAGGATCCGATTATTAACATAGTTACCTATATTAGGTGCCGTTTGATTTCGTGATCCTTGAAGCTTTATTTGGTCTTATTCTCAAGACTAATAGGCAATCCCAAGTGAGTACATAGTCCCCTCTTTTACCGCTTTCAATTATTTTGGGGTGAAACACTTACGCTTACATGTTACTTTCATGTTTTCATTGCTTTTATGACATAAACATGATAGTTTCACCTAGTACACATATAGTACATGATTTCCCATTGTGTTTTGCTATGTGTGTTTACTGAACATGCTAGCACATTGATTTCATAAACATTTCTGCTATGTATGTTTACTTAGCATGCTAGCACATTGATTTCATGAACATTTCTACTATGTATGTTTACTTAACATACTTAGTACATTGTTTTCACATGCTACATTGGTTATGACATTTGGTATGTTTAATCGGGACAATAATACATTCATTAACATTGATCACGCCGCTCGGTAGTATGTAATGGTACCATAGGACTTGACAAATCCCGTTTCCGACTTCCTAGGTTTGTTTGGAAGTTGGAAATGACAGAATCCGATATACATAACTTGATAAACCTTTAATTCGTTTAAGGGTTTGTCCAAACAGTCGCAAGGCTTGAATGTATGCGATAAACATTAGTGCATAAATGTTTGTATCTCTAAAGCATTGTTTTCTGCAAAACATAACATTTGATTTAAACTTAGGTTTATTCAAAAACATTGTTTTGTACATGTTTCCTATGGGGTTGAGTAAATACTATTTATTCACCATACATGACATTTGTTTTTTCATGGACATTATCATATAGTTTGAGTGGATACTTTCTACTTGCTATACATTACATTTGGGTATACATGACATAGTTTACACATGACATTGAACATGGTTTACACATAAACATTTTGACATTGGTTTTAAACAAGACATTTTGGTTGATTATTGATAATTGACTTATATAACGAGGTTATGTGTTATATGATAAAAGCATGGTGGATACGCCGCGGGTACTTCCTATATATAAGTGCTTTTATTGTATTACACATTGTAGCGTTATCTAAACCACTTTGACATGACATGAAACATTTTATACAAAGACACGACATTATTTTACAAATTACATATTTTATACAAATTCATTTATACTTGGTTATTCATTTAACCACGATATCCTTTTATATCATCTGATTTTCACATCGATTTTCATATGATTTTATAAAAGAAAACATTTTACAAGGTTCATGACTACATTTTTGTTAATCACTTCTTTTAACTACAAGTCATGAAACCTGCATAAACAAAACCTATGTATCTCACAGGCATTTTTATGTTGACGTACCTGTTTTTACATGTGTTTCAGGTGCTAATGCATGATGATGTTTGTGCTACACTTAGGCGGACTTGGGCCTTAGTGACTTAAAAGATAGTTAATTATGTTAGGTTTTCGTTAATTCATAAGACAATGTAAACTTTAATCCTAATAATACAAAACTTTAATTACCATGGTTGTTGAAACAATAATTCTGTCGCTCCACTCCCCGACGTTTCCGCCGCGGTTTATTGTTTTACGCGGTCGGGGTGTGACATGAAATGCATAAAAAACATGAAAGAAGCTTACAAAAGGTCCAAGCAAGGAAGAATTGATCTAAATGCTCAGGTATGAAGCCTTAGCTTCAACTTAGAGCAGATTTGATCAATTTGTGTGAAGAATGAATGAGAAACCCACTTCTATTTATAGTAAGTTTGGATCAAGGAGATCATTCCAAGTGTTAAGAGGTTTAATCTTGACCCTACACTTGTGGAACATGGTTTCTAATACAATAGGAGCTTTAAAACCAGTCCATAGTATTGAAAAATTAGCATAAAAGACCCTGAAATTCAAGCCAGTTGCTGAAACAAGGTTTCTGCCCAGATAGGGCCATTGCGTCGAGCGAAGGCAAGAGACCTTAGGTGTCGTGCAACACTACGGCTAGGCTGCTAGTTTCAGAATTTTACAAAACAGGTCCTTGCACACTATTTAGTGAATTTTTGACGCGTTTAAGCCCCGTTAACCCATTTTCAAGGCTCAACAAGGATTTTAAAGCATAGGGGACTTGAAACATGCTTGAAAACATCTCGGATGTCGGTTCGTTTGGTCGTACGGTCACGTTATTCGGTTAATTATGACGAAACACGAACGGACGTGAAAACGATCCAAATTGCGCGACGAATGGTATTTTTGCATTCCAATCACTAAAATAAAATATTTTAATGATTACGAAAATTTTTGGATGTCCGGATATGTTCAGAACGTAAGATATGCGCGAAAATGCAAACTTATGCACTTTTTGACGCTTTTAGTCCCTATTGATCAAAAAAGCGTATTTTTGCATAACGAACACTATTTCTAAGCTATGTAAAGGATATTTAGGGTATGTTTAGCTTATGATCAAGTTCCGGAATCTGCGTTACTATACGAATAAGAAGACTTTAACATGTTTCACGCAAATAGTCCCTGTGATCGAATAAACTTGTTTTTGACACACCAAAGCCTTCGAAACTTATTTGTAAGTTATATAAAAGTTATTTAAGGTATAATAATCCTATGTCACTATTTCAGAGTGTTTGTTGTGTTAAACTATTTACGCTTACGCATCAGTTTGCGTATAACTTTCCAGAAAGCGATTTAAAGCTTGAAATTGAACTAGAATCAAAATGTGAAATTATCAAACATAAAAAGCAACATTGAGACCAAAAACACATTTTTTCTTTGATAAAAGATATTGTCCTACTTCGTGCGGTGCTTACGGAGTACAAGTGTCACAACGGGCGTAGCGCAAGGCACTAAATCGATTCGAAAATCAACAGAACGTGTAGGAGGCGGACCAGGAAGATCATCGGGAAAAACATCGGGAAAGTCGCGAACAACAGGAACGTCACTTATGCTTGGGCCTTTGTCCTTCTTTTCCACAATGTGGGCGAGAAAGGCGAAGGTACCTTTGCGCAAGCACTTGTTCGCTTGAGTACACGGCATAAGCTTGAGACCTTGAGAAGGTTTCTCGCCATGGACATGCAAGGAATCACCATTTGGAAGAGGAAGATGAATGAACTTGTCGGAACAAACAACTTCAGCACGAACTCGCCTAAGCCAGTCCATACCTACTATAACGTCGAAACTACCCATTTGCATAGGTATGAGATCAATTTGAAACGCATGATCGTTAAGATTCAAAGAACACTTAGAAAGGACGGAATCGACAGTGATGGATTTACCATTTGCGACTTCGATAGCGAATGATCTTGGTAACTTAGAGCGTTTACACTTAAGCATAGGTTCGAATTCTGTAGATACAAAACTCTTATCGGTACTAGTATCAAATAAACACGAAGCATAAACATGGTTGACATGAAACGTACCAGTTATAACATCGTTGGCATTCTGTGCCTGAGTGGCAGTGATAACGAAAGCTCTACCTCGAGCTTGTTATTAAGGCTGTTGTTGTTGCTGTTGTGGTTGTTGCTAAGGTTGATTGCGTTGGGGGTAAACGTTAGCGGGATGATTAAGATCGCCACACTTGAAACATGCTCGCACAGGAGCGGCTTGAGGTTGAGCTTGGTTCAGGGTAGGGTTTGCAACAATAGCCTGGTCTTGGGTGGGTTTTAGGTTAAGGCGACATCGATCAGCGAAATGCCCAAACCTGCCACAGGTTGCGCATTTGTGACATGGGGTGTTCATAGGATGGTGGTAAGAGCATTGGTTACACTTGGGCCATGGCCTAGTGTGGTTCCTTTTTTGGGGCTCAAGGTTTGAGGTAGCGAGAACTGATTGTAAAGGTATCGGGTTTTGCGGAGTAACAACCGCACAGTTCTGACTAGAAGCTTTCCGCTTCTTGTTCTTGTTTTTCTTGGAAGGCTAGAAGGGTGAGGGTTCAACGGTGGTGGTATCGGTGGTAGCTTAGTGTGCGCTCTTCGATGGAGTCTTTTCAGAATTCCTACGAATGACGCAGTTGTTGTTAAGGCGAGCGGCCAAACGGAAGGTATCCTCAAGAGACTTTGGAGAAGCGGACTCCACGAGGTTCATGAAGGAGGTAGGAAGGCAGTGGATGTATTTGGTAATGGCCTTGTCGACAGTATCGACCTGACCAGGGCAAAGGATGCTGAGTTGCTTGAAACGAGAGGTGAGACCATCGTTTTCATCCCCGACTTGCTTAAGATTCCAGAACTCATGTTCTAGTTTCCTAATTTCGTGTGGAGGACAGAACTCATCCCTCATAATTGTAACACCTCGTAAATTCATGTCCAATATTATATTGACACGTGTCCTGGACTTTAAACGTGTAACGGATTGATTAAGAGGGACTAAAAGTTGACAACAAAGAAAGTATATGTATATAAGGATACAAAGTGTCAACATTTGATAATTATGCCTTTCAACAACCCTACACAATGTTTATACCCTTGAACGAATGAATTATGAAGCATATGAAGCCGTTTGTGAAAGAAAGTGAGAGTTTACAAACCGCAAGGGTTAAAAGTGTCAACATGTTTAATTCATACCTCTGAGTGACCTTTTAGCGAACCCGAAGCTTTGTAACGATTAATTATGCTCACTAGAATACGTGATAAAAATTTCACAAGGTTTCGATTCCGTATGAGAAAGTTATGCTAACATTCGTATGTAAGGGGTTAAAAGCATCAACGTTGAAATTTAAGGCTTTTCGGGTGATCATAAAGTTAATCAAGGACTTAATAAAGTTTGGTTATGTCTTGGAGCCCTTAAAAGTCAATTTAGAGGGTTAAAAATGCAAGAAATAAAGTTAAAACCACTTTAAAAAGGACCAGGGAGCAAAAGTGCAATTTCTGAAACCTTTTTAACCTGACCCGGGCCTCATACCGGCCGCGTAAGACCTGTGTGGTCTTCTACGCGGGCCTCCTGGAACCACCAGCGAACAAAAACAAGCACAGGTGTCTATTCAGCCCATTTAACCGACTCAAAGGCCTGTAAAATGATACCAGGGGCTGTGCAAATGGGAATACATGCAATAGGGACACTTGGGCATGATCTAACATCAGTTGTAGACCTATTTGTCATGATCTTGATGAATTAAACCCACTATATAAGAAGCACACTTGTTGCAACTTTTGGATATTCACTTGAAATCATTCTAACTGCATTTCTGGAGATTTCTGGAGCTCAAGACCAACTGCTAGTGATCATTAGTCGTGCATAGGACTTCAGTAAGTGTCCTTAACCTTTCTTAATTCAGTTCTACTTAGTTTATTAGCCTAAAGTCAAACCGTCGTAATTAAGGTTTGACTTCGTGATTAATTAAAATTTGTCCAGTCAAATCTCGAATTGAAATTACCTATGAGTTGGTAATTCTGTGGGTAATAAAACCTTAAAAAGGGTACTCTCTGATTCCCACTCTAACTAGGTCAATTGTCGGGTCAAACTTGTTTATAAAAAGTCAACAGAAAGCTAATTTCAAATAAACGCATAATTAACAATGTAGAAGCCATGCAACCTGTTTTATCACTAATATGTAACACCCTAGTTTCTATTTAACAGTTTTACATGTAAATACCAAAAATTAGATGTGTAGTTAAGACTACACATACTATAAAAATATGGATTTATTAAAACTTTTCGTAAATAAAAAGTTATTCGACATAACGTGATCAGATTCGTCATTTAAAATTTATGACGATGCAATGTGCGGAAGCATGTATCTTTATCGTGTTCGGTTCTTCGTTGAGCTTGATCGTCTTCCAGCATCCAAAGAGTACCTACATTTCATAAACATGAAATGCTTTAGTCATACGGGGTTTAAAACTAATCTAAACGAGTCCGGGAAACAAAACTGATTAAAATATATATTTTTATACAGGGAATTACGGTGGACACCGTAATTTACGGTAGCCCCTGAATATAAACTTTTCCACCGTAAATCAGGAGGTTTGTGGCGTAAGGATTTTAAGGCTACCGTAAGTTACGGTGCTACCGTAACTTACGGTGGCCTCTGCAGAATTTTACAAGTTTGCCGTTTTCTAAAACGAAAACCTTCATAACTTTTGATCCGCTTGTCCGTTTGACCTACCGTTTCTTCCTACGTGTTTGTAATTTGATTCTCCATCATATGGATTTAAAATCCAACATCCGGATTAACAAAATTTAAGACTTTTAAGTCTTAGGCTTATTACCCTTTTTACCAAATTTTGACCCGTTCGATTTTTATCAACAAACAAGTTTGTTTGACCCTTATTTCTCATAAACCTATTAAATTCAATGATGTTTAACATATTAGGTTCCGATTACAGGTTCATATACCTTCTTAATCCCATTTTCACTCATATGCTTATTTTGACCCGTTAAGGGTATTTAAGCATATTTTAAGCACCAAACGCTTTCATTCGTTTCTAAATACATATGTCCACATTTCTTTTCAAATGACCTCCCACCACAACTATATTTGTGGTGGATTCAATGTGGTGATTTATATATTACAAAATTTACCCTTCAAATTATTATTTTACGGCAAAGACTCTTTATAGAGTCATTTGACCAATATTTTACATCTTTCGCTTTTCATACTTATTCAAAGTATTGACTTGATTATAAAACTCGTTTTCAAGCGACTTCTAAGGGTTGCATGCTTAATTTCACTTACAAGGGCGTTTTGGTCATTTTTAACCCTTCTTTTACGACGAAGGGCTTGCTTAAGCCATGCACGCCCAAAATCTCATTTTTTTTAACCAAATCTTGTTTTCAAAACACTCTGTCTATAATTTAAATCCTTCGGTTTACCTTTTTAAGGTAACTGATTTTCTCTTTTTACTTTACCTAACTCTCATAGAACTTCAAGTTCTAAATGATGAGTTTATCTATTATACATACCTGGCTCGGATCAACTTATTAACCCGATTTTAATACCTTGCTTTGAAATCGCTAACTAAGAAAAATGCGAGTACCCATTGGATATCTATTCCTGTAAGCACATAACTCGACAAAAATCATTAGTCGATATTGTCAAAAGGTGATGTCTACACCTTTTGACCCGTTTGGCCAAATTGACCGATTATATTAGCGAGATGACATTTATTACCACCTCGTATATATGACTCGCTCCGATTTACACCGTGCGGTCACTTTACTTATAATTCTATTTCTTAACACTTTTTGGCCTACTATGGCTTACGTCATAATTATCTTTTTCGTAACACGACAAAAGGATATTTTGAAATATATGACTAGTGTAAGATATACTTACCTTGCATCCGAATTACGCTTTTCCTTCATACTTGCTTCGTTTGACCCGCTTCCTTTCCAAGCCTCCACCTAGCTTGTCAAGCGTCAAACTATCATCATAATTCGTAAGACGGTTATATTAGTCATCATTAATTATGACTATTCCATCTTACGTATTTTTTATCAAAATTATCATTTGATCTTATTAATGGTCGGTTTGACTTTTTAAAAGTCAAATCACCAATTAACACATATGATTGCACTATCAAGTTCACAAGACTCAATTAGGCACATTATCAACACTTAGTTCTCATTTAGGCATTTTAACAAACACCTAATGTGCATAATTTTACATATTTACTAACTAGTTCATAACTAATTATTTTCACCAAGATTTACATCAAAATCTAACCTCTATGTCTAGTGTTCATGACTTACATCAAGAACTTATATCATAACAATCAATATTCATCAATTTAACACTCTAATCTGAGTGTTCACCATATTGTCAATAAACCCACTTAGCACATAATAGGGTAATTATCAAACCCCTAGTATTGACACCAATTCATCAAGTTTTTCAGCTAGGGTTTGTTTCTAAACGAAGATTTCATCATAATAACACTCATAGATTCAACATTGATTTCAGAATTTCGATTATGATTGTTCATCATAATCTCAAAGTATCACTAAATCATAAAATTCAACATACCTTATGATCCCCACGACTAGGTGATCATTAATACGTGTTCATGCATCCGATTCGGGCTAGATTTGACCTTCAATTTTGTTGATTTGTTGAAGTTAGGGTTTGAGCTTGAGAGCTCTTCTTGACTCCTGTGTTTTGTACGACCAGAACACACACAAAGGTGTGTGTTTTGGTGTTTTTAATTTTAATTAATAAAAACCCATTTTCTCACTTTAACCATTTTAGTCCCTCAACTTTACCCAGGTTTATAAAGGTTACTACATCAAGTTCCTCATTATTTTTAAAACACTAGACTAACTAGGTTGACAGTCCTAGTTATTTAGTGGGTTCCGGGAGTTATAACCCGTTTTATCTTAAGTCCCGTTAACTCAGGCTCTTATAAACTTAATTCCTTAAAACTTTGATTCGTTTGAATTTAATATTAGGATTTCTTATTTAAATCCAAATATTTACCGGGTTATTTTTACTACTAACGGTACGTTACCCGTCTTTTAGTATTAACGGAGTTTGATTACCAAACCCGTTTTCGGGGTGTTACATAATATAACTTGGTAATTAATGTAAGAACATGCCTAAGCATGTTCAACCCGACAATTTTCAATATAAGCTCGGTTCGGAACCGAAAGTCGCATAAGTGGACTTTTGCTTTGACTTTCAGTTCTGACCCAATGTAGCATAGTTTAGACATGCCTTAAAGCTCTATTAGGACCAGGTTATAGATTAGTGTAACCCTCTGAGGTTATACAACTTGTTTCATTAGTTATTCGAATCATATGCATGTTTCCGTTATATTCCTAAATATTGACCATAATGCCCTTTTGACCTTAAAACATGAATTTTGAAAATATGAGAGGACAATAATCTTTATTACTGATTTATAAACATGTCCCTAAATTTTCACATCAGTTTGAGTTCTAGATGAAGAGTTATGCTAAATAGCGTAATTAGAAAGCTTTTTGTTAAATAAACGGCGTAATTAGCATGAAGCCTATCTAAACCCAATTTTTAATACCAAACTTTTTACCCACTGATGTAAAATAATATTTGGGATTTTTGAAGATTTTTATTTATTTTTAGGCTGAGCATAACATAGGGTTATAGCTTTGATTCGGTAATTGTCGGTTTTGCCCTTTTGGCCTATAAAATGAGTTTTACATATTATTTTGATACCAAGACTTTTACTACTAATTATATATGATAAATAAAATATTTTAAGCCTTCTGGAATGATAAAAAATAAGCTTTTCTTATAAAACCCGGAAATCGCTTAAAACCGCCTTTTTACGCGTTTAAAACGCATAGTATGTATTAAAACCATTTTACTCATATAAGACTTTATACCTACTGATGTTTTAAGCAAATTTTTATATTTTAATAGTAAGCAAAAGTTTTAAACTCATATTCAAATTTTGACCTTTAAAGCTAATGTGAAATTTCGAAAATGCCCCTACGGTGCATAATTTGGTTATAAAAGGTAAACTTCACATATATGCCATACCCTACTGTTATGACTTATAAAAATAAGTATTTTTACTGAATATATCAGACCTGAAACTCAGAATTTTATTTAAACTCTTTTATAAGCTTTAAAATGACCAAAATACCCCTACGGGACATAATTTGAATTTAAATTCGTTTTGGGCATATTGGAAGGTATTTTACTGATATCACAACATATTTAAGGCATATTAACTTAGGAAACCTGTATATGACTCACTTGGTTACCCGTAACGCATTATTCGCGTTCGATGCGGTTTATGTAACTAGTTTGTATAAATTAGCCGAAACGGGTCAAACCTTATCATTTTTATCTCAAAATCCAGAATGTGTTTAGTTTACCCATATCATACAAGTATACAAACTTGTCGGGTCTAAACCACATTCTAATCCGGTCTTCGCTTAATCTTGCGTTTGGAACCGTATATCTTCCTTTAAAACTAACCGGTCTAAGTTTAGGCTTAAATTAAGACCCGTTAGGAATCTAATAGGTTATTAAAACCTTCGTTCCAGATTAGGAGCCCGGTAAAAGCTACTTGCACTTGCTGATTGAATACGGTTGAGATAAATTTGAATATTTGCTCAGGTAAATACTTTTAACTTATTTTCCCTATACGGGCTTGGGATACGGTATTATAATAATACCGCTTGGTCGGGTATGTAGTTGTTTAAATCGGATTGTGATTAATATATTTACATAACCCGTTTTAATCTGTTTTATTTGGTATATGGCCCTTGGGGGGTTAATGACCATGTCCCGGATATCCTTGGCATCATTCATTGAAATGGCCACGACCTAAGCACGGGGTGTAGGCATACACCTGACAGTTGCATATGTAAAAATTGGTAACCCACTTTAAGGAATCAACCTTGTGGGCATTATACCTGTGGCGTGTCAGTTAAACTTGTCCGGCTCTTCTAACCGGCACTGACGGACGACAAATAAGTAAAACTGTATACAAGATTATTTTTAAATAATTGTCCCAAGTTATAAAAGATATTTTGTGACGTGTGCATTCAAACTAATTTTATTAAACTCTTTTCAAAATGAGTCAGTTAATTGTATTTACCAGTGTAAACTGACGTATTTTCCAAAAAGACTAAGTGCAGGTACTAGACGAAATAAGCTGGCTACTCCTGGCATCATTAATCAAGTCCTGCAAGCTCTAGTTGTTAAAGTCTGTTGAACAATGATCTTTTTATCTTTTGATCCGCCTGTGGATCCTTTACAGTCCGTTTGTAATTCTTTGATATTACTTTTTATTCGGTTTGTAATGTGATTCATCTTTTGCTTCCGCTGTGCATTTAAATTGTGTTGTTTGACTATGATGATATCAACTACGTCACGATACTCCCCACTGGTAATACGTGGAAATTCGGGGTGTGACAGGTTGGTATCAGAGCCAACATTGAGTGAATTAAACACTAGCCTTTTGTGTTTAATCTCAATGACACAGTTTGCATATTCCTCGACTTCCGAGTATAGACAAAGAACTTAGGATTAATCCAAATTTGTTTTATTTCTAACTTTGTCCATTATATTTCTTTGTTGTCCTTTTGTTTGTTTTGATAGGTTCAAAAAGATGCCACCAAGAATGCGAGGGAGAGGTAGAGGCATTGGGCCACTCGTCGCCCCCAACGATCACGAGGCTGGGCCATCGCACCAGCGAACTCCATCGGATTCCTTAAGAAAAAGTCCTCAGGAAAACTGGAGGACCTCTTTAGATCCTGCGAGGCGTTCAGTCTCGCCGAGCTCCTCGCCTTCTTACCTAAACTCTTACGGGCCTCAGTCGGAAAATGAGCCTCATAACTCACACCATTCTTTCATACCCCTGCAAAACTCCAACTCACCTTTCAACGACCCAACACCCTACTTCCAAAGCCGGTTCAACCCGACAAACCTAATTAATGAACCAATGGGTTACAACCCATTGAGACCGGAGGACCATTTCTCTATGGATATGGACGAGGATCCGGAGCCTGCCTAACCGCCAACCGGAACGCCTACTCACCCCATCGAGATTTCGGATGGGTCACCCTTTCTTGGATCACCTACGAGGCGAGGTTTAACCAGATCGACTGGGTGTTTACTCCCAGTTACCACTCATCGCCGCAGCAGCAACATCCCTCGGAGGATTCGCGCTTTGTAATGGTTACTCCACCGCCACCACCACCAGTGCAGCAACAGCCTCCGGAGCCACCGAGGCGTAGGAGATCAACCGCACGGATGTCCGTGCGAGGGGGAGTCTGAATCAGCACTCCTCAACCATCTAGTGGCAGTCATTATCCGCCACTATACGAAGACCCACAGATGGGTGGGCCTTCGAACCCTGTTACTGAAGTGGCGTCTGCGCCAGTCGCACCGCCACCAGTGGGCTTTAACAACCCAATTCCTACATACGCCGGTTCAGCGGCGTACAACCCATTTGAGCAGCCGGCCCACACCAACTACAACTATGCTGAAGTTGACCCCTACCTCGTGGCGGAAAACTACAACGCTTATCATCCCGAGGAGCCCTTTGGAGTCCCATATCAGATTGGGTATCCACCCTATGGGTACCAATACCCGACACCTCCTCAACCTCTGCAACATCAGCAGCCGCCGCAACCACAATTGATACCACCAGAACGACAGCAGTAGGTTCTCGAAATGTTGAGCCAGGTTGAGCGGGAGGTCGAAGAAGAGCGTAGGAACAACCGTGGATTTTTCAAGGGTTTGGCAAGCTTAATCAAGGGGAAGAGCAAAAAGGATCATTAAATCCTTTATCTATTTATTTGTATTTCTTTAATGTTTAATCAGTCCCTGCGTGGACATCTATTTCTGTAATCAGTCCCTGCGAGGACTTGTAGTTTTTGTTTAGCCCCTGCGTGGGCATGTCTTTTCAGTTTAGCCCCTGCGTGGGCAAGTTATTTTAGTTAAAGTCCCGTTTAGGGCAAAATGTACTCATTATAAATTTAATGGCATGTTATAATTTAAATTTTATTTTGTCATTATATGCATAAATGTAAAATGTATGAAATAAATAAAATTCAAAATATGTCATTCCTTTTACAAGGTCTGCCTTTAAATATTAAATAAGAATCTTAAAGGGTATAACCTAGCCTGCATGTCATTATAAGACCTGGCCATAATGGTAAAACCTGTTTAAAAAGAGATTCAAATCCTTGTTAACATCTGAAAACATGCTAACATTCCTGGCTAACGTGATTCGTAAAATCACACGTGTCATCCTTACATTGGATTATTCAAAATCATTCTTTATTATTTAAACATCCATTTGTGATGTAGGGCCTACGAGCCATAATCCTTGTCATATAAGACAAAAGACAGTTGTAGTCTACGACTCCCTGTCAATAAAAGGTAATGAACTATGATTCAAGCCTTAGTACCTTGATCCTATAAGATTTTGACTTATAAATTAAATTTGTCCCTATGACTTGGCCTTTTGTGCCATTATTATATTTAATTATAACTAAGGGTTATTAATGAAAAATCCTGAATGAAATACTTAATAAATTAGCCAATATGGTTCTTTAATGCCATGGTTAATAAATTAATAAGATGGCAAATCTATTATAAACTTCTAAGAAGTCATTGTCATCATTTTATATAGCAATCAAGCTATATGGCTAAGTCTGAAGAAGTCAACAGTCATCCAAGGGAGAATAATGATACCACCAGGATCAACGTAACTGGTGCGGAACTTCAAGAACTGATTGATAATGCTGTTACCAAGGCCATAGATAGGCAGTTTAATGAGTCAAGCGGTACTCGAAGTAGGACCTTATCAGTACCCCATTCTAAACCTAAGACTCACTCTGAGGCTCATAGTAAGCCACCCACTAAACGTGATGGATCAAGGAAGGATGACGATCATCACTCCTCAAATCAGCATAGTGTTCCGTCGAAGAAGATTGAGCTCAAACGAGAACCACGTGGTAAGTCCTGTACCTACAAATATTTCGTCTCCTGCAAGCCCAGGGATTTCACTGGGGAGAAAGGGGCTGTGGACTACATGACATGGTTGGACGAAATGGATACCGTGGTTGACATCAGTGGTTGCGCTGATAGGGATGTTATGAAGTATGTGTCTCAGTCGTTTAAAGGAGAAGCACTAGCCTGGTGGAGGTCTCTAATCCAGGCTACTGGGAAGATCCCATTGTACAATCTGTCTTGGGATCAGTTTGTTGCACTCATCAAAGAGAATTACTGCCCTCAGCATGAGGTCGAAAAGATTGAGTCCGACTTCTTATCTCTGGTAATGAAAAACCTAGACTGTTAGGCTTACCTTACTAGCTTTAACACCATGTCTCGACTGGTTCCATATTTGGTAACACCAGAGCCCAAGCAAATTGCTCGTTTCATTGGGGGTTTAGCCCCAGAGATCAAGGCCAGTGTCAAGACATCACGACCTGCTACTTTTAGGTCAGCAACTGACCTATCTTTATCCCTTACCTTGGATGCGGTCAAGCTAAGATCGCATAAGAACTCGGAGGAAGGTAAGAGAAAACGTGAGGACGATAACTCATGACGGTCTGAGAAGAAGTTTAAGGGAACCACAGACCACAAGAAGAAATTTGGGTCTGGCAAGAGTAGTCAGCAAGCAGATGAAAAGCAAAGTGCAAAACCTGCCAGAAACATCACTTTGGAAAATGCAGGTTTGAATCCAAGTCTCAGTCAAAACCATCTGCATGTGGGTTATGCAAATCAAAGGAGTACAAGACGATAGAGTGCAAGAAGATAAAGGAAGCAACGTGCTATAACTGTAACGAGAAGGGGCACATCAAAACCAACTGCCCTAAATATGCCAAAAAGCCTGAAGAAGTCAAGAAGACCAATGCAAGGGTCTTTCGAATGGATGCACGAGAAGCCGTTCAGGATGATAAGGTGATCACAGGTACGTTTCTCATCAATGATGTTTATGCAAGGGTATTATTTGATTCGGGTGCGGATAAGTCATTTGTAGATGATAAGTTTTGTAAGTTGTTGAATCTGCCTGTTAGAACCCTAAGCATAAAGTATGAGGTTGAATTAGCCGATGGTACCTTAGAAACCGCATCAACCGTGTTAGATGGATGTTTCATATCCATTAGAAACCACTCTTTTCCATTATCCTTACTTCCTTTGAAATTAGCTGGTTTCGACATAGTAATAGGCATGGATTGGTTATCTCATAACCAAGCCCACATTTTTTGTAATAAGAAACAAGTGGTGATCAAGACTCCGTATGGTGAGCCGCTTACCATACAAGGAGATACTCAGTATGGGTTGCCTAAGCAAGTGTCTGTGCTTAAGGCGTCAAGATGTATGAAGAAAGGTTGTGTCATTTATATGGCGCAAGTGACCATTGATGAACCAAAACCAAGAGTTGAAGACATCCCTGTCATTTCTGAATATCCAGAAGTATTCCCTGAAGAACTACCAAGTTTACCCCCAGATAGGCAAGTGGAGTTCAGAATCGACATAATACCTGGAGCAGCACCTGTTGCAAGAGCACCTTACCGGTTAGCCCCAACTGAGATGAAAGAGTTGAGAACTCAGTTGGATGATTTGTTGGCAAAAGGATTTATTAGGCCTAGCTCATCTCCTTGGGGAGCACCAATTCTGTTTGTAAAGAAGAAGGATGGATCGATGCGTCTATGCATCGATTATCGTGAGCTAAACAAGGTCACAATCAAGAACATATATCCATTGCCCAGGATCGACGGTCTGTTCGATCAATTGCAAGGGGCGAGTTATTTCTCCAAAATCGATTTAAGATCAGGCTACCAACAACTGAAGGTTAAAAATGAAGATGTACACAAGACTGCATTTAGGACTCGTTATGGTTATTACGAGTTCTTAGTGATGCCTTTTGGGCTCACTAATGCACCAGCAGCATTCATGGATCTCATGAATCGCGTTTGCAAACCCTACTTGGACAAGTTTGTCATTGTCTTCATTGATGACATTCTTATTTATTTGAAAAATCAGACTGATCATGAGAAGCATCTTCGTTGTATCCTTTCACTGCTTCAACAAGAGGAACTCTATGCCAAGTTTTCAAAGTGTGAGTTTTGGCTTCGTGAAGTCCAGTTTCTTGGACACGTGGTTAGTGAGCGTGGTATCCAGGTGGATCCCGCTAAAGTTGAAGCTGTCATGAATTGGCAAGAGCCAAAGACGCCCACATAAATTCGTAGCTTTTTGGGTTTGGCAGGATACTATAGGCGATTTATTGAAAACTTCTCAAGGATTGCTGCACCCCTAACCTCACTAACCCGCAAGAATATCAAGTTTAATTGGGGTCCTAAGCAACAAGAATCCTTCGATATTCTTAAACAGAAATTAAGCAATGCTCTTGTGTTGACATTGCCTGAAGGAATTGAAGAATTTGTGGTTTACTGCGACGCATCGCACACTGGCATGGGATGTGTGCTAATGCAGAAAGGTAAAGTTATTGCATACGCTTCCCGACAACTAAAAGTGCACGAGAAGAATTACACCACCCATGATTTGGAGTTGGGTGTCGTTGTGTTTGCACTAAAACTTTGGAGGCATTATTTGTATGGTACCAAGTGTGTGATCTATTCTGATCACAAGAGCCTTCAACATCTGTTTAATCCGAATGATCTGAACATGAGACAGCGACGATGGATGGAGACACTGAATGATTATGATTGTGAAATCCGGTACCATCCAGGCAAAGCGAATGTGGTCGCCGACGCATTAAGTAGGAAGGAAAGAGTTAAGCCCATAAGAATCAATGCCAAGAGCATTGAATTAAAGAACTGTTTGAATGAAAGATTGTTAGCCACTCAAAAGGAAGCCGTATTAGAAGCTAACTATCCTAATGACAAGTTGGGAGTAACTGCCGAGCAGCTATCTTATGGAAAGGATGGAATCCTAAGATTAAATGGACGAATATGGGTTCCAACCTATGGAGGACTACGGGATGTTATCCTCTAAGAAGCCCACAGTTCCAAGTATTCCGTTCATCCTGGAAGTGACAAGATGTACCAGGATTTGAAGGCAAATTATTGGTGGATAGGCTTGAAGAAATCTATAGCTACCTATGTAGCCAAATGTTTGACGTGCGCACAAGTTAAAGCTGAGCACCAAAAGCCGTCAGGTTTGCTACAACAGCCTGAACTTCCCACCTGGAAGTGGGAAATGGTGACTATGGATTTTATCACCAAGTTGCCAAAGACGAAGAGAGGAAATGATACTATTTGGGTTATAGTGGATAGACTGACTAAGTCAGCCCACTTCTTACCTATTAAGGAAACACACAGCTCAGATAAGTTAGCTCAGCTGTACGTGGATGAGATTGTATCTCTCCATGGAGTGCCAGTGTCTATCATCTCTGATAGGGATACGAGGTATACATCGCATTTATGGAAAAGCTTTCAGCAATCCCTAGGCACTCGATTAAATTTCAGCACTGCATATCATCCTCAAACAGATGGTCAAAGTGAACGTACTATACAGACACTCGAGGATATGCTACGAGCTTGTGTTATTGACTTGGGAGGAAGCTGGGATGATCATCTTCCATTAATCAAATTTTCATACAATAATAGTTATCATTCCAGTATTCAAGCTGTACCTTTTGAAGCTCTGTATGGAAGAAAGTGCAGAACGCCCGTTTGTTGGGTAGAAGTTGGAGATGTCCAACTAACAGGACCTGATATAGTCCTAGAGACGACAGATAAGATTGTACAGATACGAGATCGTCTCAAAGCTACCAGGGATAGGCAGAAAAGCTACGCAGATAAAAGGCGTAAACCTCTAAAGTTCGAGGTTGGTGATAAAGTGTTACTAAAAGTATCACCTTGGAAAGGGGTAATGCGATTTGGCAAGAAAGGCAAGTTAAGCCCAAGGTATATAGGACCATTCGAGATCATCGAATGTGTCGGAACAGTGGCTTATAAGTTAAATTTGCCTGAAGAGCTCAGTGGTATTCATAATGTATTCCACATCTGCAATCTGAAGAAATGTCTAGCTGATGAATCACTAGTCATACTGCATACGGATGTGCACATAGATGAGAGCCTGAAGTTTGTTGAGAAACCTTTTTCGATTGAGGATCGACAGGTTAAGAAGCTTCGAAGGAAGCATGTACCGATTGTAAAGGTTAAATGGGATACCCGTAGAGGTCCCGAGTACACGTGGGAGGTAGAGTCCACAATGAAAGAAAAGTACCCTCATTTATTTCAGTAAATCTCGAGGTCGAGATTTCTTTTAAGGGGGTGAGGATGTAACACCTCGTAAATTCATGTCCAATATTATATTGACACGTGTCGTGGACTTTAAACGTGTAACGGATTGATTAAGAGGGACTAAAAGTTGACAACAAAGAAAGTATATGTATATAAGGATACAAAGTGTCAACATTTGATAATTATGCCTTTCAACAACCCTACACGATGTTTATACCCTTGAACGAATGAATTATGAAGCATATGAAGCCGTTTGTGAAAGAAAGTGAGAGTTTACAAACCGCAAGGGTTAAAAGTGTCAACATGTTTAATTCATACCCCTGAGTGACCTTTTAGCGAACCCGAAGCTTTGTAATGATTAATTATGCTCACTAGAATACGTGATAAAAATTTCACAAGGTTTCGATTCCGTATGAGAAAGTTATGCTAACATTCGTATGTAAGGGGTTAAAAGCGTCAACGCTGAAATTTAAGGCTTTTCGGGTGATCATAAAGTTAATCAAGGACTTAACAAAGTTTAGTTATGTCTTGGAGCCCTTAAAAGTCAATTTAGATGGTTAAAAATGCAAGAAATAAAGTTAAAACAACTTTAAAAAGGACCAGGGACCTAAAGTGCAATTTCTGAAACCTTTTTAACCTGACTCGGGCCTCATACTGGCCGCGTAAGACCTGTGTGGTCTTCTACGCGGGCTGCCTGGAACCACCAGCGAAAAAAAACAAGCACAGGTGTCTGTTCAGCCCGTTTAACCGACTCAAAGGCCTGTAAAATGATACCATGGGCTGTGCAAATGGGAATACATGCAATAGGGACACTTGGGCATGATCTAACATCAGTTGTAGACCTATTTGTCATGATCTTGATGAATTAAACCCACTATATAAGAAGCACACTTGTTGCAACTTTTGGATATTCACTTGAAATCATTCTAACTGCATTTCTGGAGATTTCTGGAGCTCAAGACCAATTCCTAGTGATCATTAGTCGTGCATAGGACTTCAGTAAGTGTCCTTAACCTTTCTTAATTCAGTTCTACTTAGTTTATTAGCCTAAAGTCAAACCGTCGTAATTAAGGTTTGACTTCATGATTAATTAAAATTTGTCCAGTCAAATCTCGAATTGAAAGTACCTATGAGTTGGTAATTTTGTGGGTAATAAACCCTTAAAAGGGCACTCTCTGATTCCCACTCTAACTAGGTCAATTGTCGGGTCAAACTTGTTTATAAAAAGTCAACAGAAAGCTAATTTTCAAATAAACGCATAATTAACAATGTAGAAGCCATGCAACCTGTTTTATCACTAATATAACTTGGTAATTAATGTAAGAACATGCCTAAGCTTGTTCAACCCGACAATTTTCAATATAAGCTCGGTTCGGAACCGAAAGTCGCATAAATGGACTTTTGCTTTGACTTTCAGTTCTGAGCCAATGTAGCATAGTTTAGACATGCCTTAAAGCTCTATTAGGACTAGGTTATAGATTAGTGTAACCCTCTGAGGTTATACAACTTGGTTCATTAGTTATTCGAATCATATGCATGTTTCCGTTATATGCCTAAATATTGACCATAATGCTCTTTTGACCTTAAAACACGAATTTTGAAAATATGAGAGGACAATAGTCTTTATTACTGATTTATAAACATGTCCCTAAATTTTCACATCAGTTTGAGGTCTAGATTAAGAGTTATGCTCAATAGCGTAATTAGAAAGCTTTTTATTAAATAAACGGCGTAATTAGCATGAAGCCTATCTAAACCCAATTTTTAATACCAAATGTCTTACCCACTGATGTAAAATAATATTTTGGGATTTTTGAAGATTTTTATTTATTTTTAGGCTGAGCATAACATAGGGTTATAGCTTTGATTCGGTAATTGTCGGTTTTGCCCTTTTGGCCTATAAAATGAGTTTTACATATTATTTTGATACCAAACCTTTTACTACTGATTATATATGATAAATAAAATATTTTAAGCCTTCTGGAATGATAAAAATATCAGCTTTTCTTATAAAACCCGAAAATCGCTTAAAACCACCTTTTTACGCGTTTAAAACGCATAATATGTATTAAAACCATTTTTCTCATATAAGACTTTATACCTACTAATGTTTTAAGCAAATTTTTATTTTTTAACAGTAAGCAATAGTTTTAAACTTAGATTCAAATTTTGACCTTTAAAGCTTATGTGAAATTTCCAAAATGCCTCTACGGTGCATAGTTTGGTTATAAAAGGTAAACTTCACATATATGCCATACCCTACTGTTATAACTTATAAAAATAAGTATTTTTAATGAATATATCAGACCTGAAACTCAGAATTTTATTTAAACTCTTTTATAAGCTTTAAAATGACCAAAATACCCCTACGGGACATAATTTGAATTTAAATTCGTTTTGGGCATATTGGAAGGTATTTTACTGATATCATAACATATTTAAGGCATATTAACTTATGAAACCTGTATATGACTCACTTGGTTACCCGTAACGCATTATTCGCGTTCGGTGCGGTTTATGTAACTAGTTTGCATAAATTAGCCGAAACGGGTCAAACCTTATCATTTTTATCTCAAAATCCAGAATGTGTTTAGTTTACCCATATCATACAAGTATACAAACTTGTCGGGTCTAAACCACATTCTAATCCGGTCTTCGCTTAATCGTGCTTTTGGAACCGTATATCTTCCTTTAAAACTAACCGGTCTAAGTTTAGGCTTAAATTAAGACCCGTTAGGAATCTAATAGGTTATTAAAACCTTCATTCCAGATTAGGAGCCCGGTAAAAGCTACTTGCACTTGCTGATTGAATACGGTTGAGATAAATTTGAATATTTGCTCAGGTAAATACTTTTAACTTATTTTCCCTATACGGGCTTGGGATACGGTATTATAATAATACCGCTTGGTCGGGTATGTAGTTGTTTAAATCGGATTGTGATTAATATATTTACATAACCCATTTTAATCTGTTTTATTTGGTATATGGCCCTTGGGGGGTTAATGACCATGTCCCGTATATCCTTGGCATCATTCATTGAAATGGCCACGACCTAAGCACGGGGTGTAGGCATACACCTGACAGTTGCATATGTAAAAACTGGTAACCCACTTTAAGGAATCAACCTTGTGGGCATTATACCTGTGGCGTGTCAGTTAATCTTGTCCGGCTCTTCTAACCGGCCCTGACGGACGACAAATAAGTAAAACTGTATACAAGATTATTTTTAAATAATTGTCCCAAGTTATAAAAGATATTTTGTGCCGTGTGCATTCAAACTAATTTTCTTAAACTCTTTTCAAAATGAGTCAGTTAATTGTATTTACCAGTGTAAACTGACGTATTTTCCAAAAAGGCTAAGTGCAGGTACTAGACGAAATAGGCTGGCTACTCCTAGCATCATTAATCAAGTCTTGCAAGCTCTAGATGTTAAAGTCTGTTGAACAATGATCTTTTTATCTTTTGATCCGCCTGTGGATCCTTTATAGTCCGTTTGTAATACTTTGATATTACTTTTTATTCGGTTTGTAATGTGATTCATCTTTTGCTTCCGCTGTGCATTTAAATTGTGTTGTTTGACTATGATGATATCAACTACGTCACGATACTCCCCACCGGGCCCACCGGTAATACGTGGAAATTCGGGGTGTGACAATAATTTTCTTCAGTTCTACCCAGGGTAAGGCGTGGGCTGCATTGTTTCCTGTCGTGTTACGCTCAAAGGTCCACCACTCGAGAGCTCTCGAGCGGAATACCCCTGTAGTGTTCAGGGTGCGCAGGTTGTCAAGACAACCACTTTGGAGGAAGGTAAGCTTGATAGCATCAAACCAGGTTTGTAAGGCAGTGGCACCATCTTTGCCCGTGAACTCCAGAGGTTTACAGGCCATGAATTGCTTAAACAGGAATGGTGCCTTAGTTGTTTCCACCTTTAAGTCAATAGAGGCATTTTCAGTGGAGGGTTGGATCTTGCTTACGATGTCAGGTATGACTCTGGCCATTTGCTGGGCCATTTGTTCAGCGATAAGACCCACTAGCTCTTGTTTGGAGATGGAATCGGTGTCGTTGGAGTTCTTCTTCGAACCTGAGCGTGACTTCTTCGACTTCTTGCCAGAGTTTGGAGAAGACATCTAGAGATTCGAAATAGGAAGAAAGGATGAGACTTGATCATAATTTAAAATAAGTTTTACATGTATAAGCATGTAAGTGTTCACGTATCACGTATGGTTTCACATAAATTGCATGTATTCAACAAACAATAAAACGTATGAATGCGTAAAGGAGTATAAATTTAGTTTGTTCATGAGAATTATTATTGTTTTTTATTGCGAGAGTCGTGCGAATCGTGTAACGGTTTTTAAATAAACGAAGGTATCAAGTATAAAATCACATATAAATTGAATTAACATAAAAGAGAGGCTCATAAAACATTGGATTGTTTCAGGTTTAGAAACGTTAACTATTCCAAAGTGAATTGAAAGTCCTTTCAAATTAGGGAATCGTGCTCTGGCCTATAGGTAAGATACTCTCATCGAGAAGCGATTAACGGTATCTTACCCTTCCAGTTACTACACGTCCCTAATCGATTGAAACAATCGAAACTTTGGCGGGATTGAAAATTGAGGAATGGGACTTAATCGATTAGATGCGGGTTTCACCCCTAACTTAACGATTTCGTACCCTAAGTGTGGTTGGTACTCGTCGTGTCAAAATTTACTTTCGACACCTGACGAGGGTCCACTAGAATTCGAATTGGAAATTTACCATCAAGATGTGGATTTCACTCCTAACTTGATGGCGTAATTTTAGGCAAAATAGAATTAGCGGAATGAGAGTCGTTTACCAAATTGTGGGTTTCACGTCTATTTTGGTAAACTCGTATCGATTGTATTATGAGTGTCTTCAAGCCTTCAACGTGTATTGTGTAAAATGTCTTAGGAAAGACATGTTGTAAATATTTAAGACAAAAAGAAGAGAGAGAAGCAGGAAGGAAGAATAAAAATTTTAAACAACTAGCAAGAATGGTCAAAAGTATGGTACCTACTATAGACTAGGTCGAACATGGCAATTCTACCTAATTCCCTATAGTTATGGCTCTGATACCAATCTGTCACACCCGAACCGATGGCAGAATCATCGGAGTGAGATGAAATAGATTGCTCATCACACATAACACTATTTGCGACAGTATTTATGTTTAAAACCAATTTCATTAATAATCATAAGTTGTCAAAATACATTGAAGGAAATTCAAATACAATAACCAAAAGACAAGTACAACAAGTTCAACATAACAAAATATTCAAATCTAGTATTTCTTGTGCGTTTCTATGTCGTCCCTACTAAAAGGAACTGAAGATGCATCGACGTCATTGGGTAGAGTTGTTAAATGACTACGACTGCAAAATTCGCTACCATCCAGGAAAGGAGAATGTAGTGGCCGACGCACTCAGTCGTAAAACTCATGTCGAGGGTATTCGTTGTCTTCAACTCATCAACGATCTTCAAAACCGCATTCGTGAAGCTCAATGCACATCTGTTAATGAGGGTAACCTCTACAATGAGATGCAATGTGGTGCCGAAGAGAGTCTTGTGTCTAAATTCGATGTTATTCTATATCATCTCTATCGTATCTGGATTCCAAATTGTGATAACCTTTGAGACTTTCTGATGAAGGAAGCACACAAATTGAGGTATTATATTCACCCTGGTGCTGATAAGATGTACCACGATATGTGTACGTCCTATTGGTGGCCTGGAATGAAGAAAAATATCGCCACCTTCGTTTTGAAATGTCTCACTTATTCAAAGGTTAAAGCCGAACACCAACGTCCCTCTGGTTTACTCGAACAACCAGAAATTCCTGTCTGGAAGTGGGAGAGCATTGCGATGGGCTTTATCACTAAGCTTCCTCGTACTTCTTCAGGTCATGACAGTATTTGGGTGATCATTGATCGATTGACCAAATCCGCTCACTTTTTCCCCATCCATGAAGATTACAAGGTCGAGATATTGGCTCGTATCTACACGGATGAAATTCTTTGTCGTCATGGTATCCCCATTGACATCATCTCTGATCGTGATGGTCGCTTTATGTCTCGTCTTTGGCAAACTTTTCAATCCGCTATGGGTACTCTTCTCAACCTTAGCACCGCTTTTCATCCTCAGTCTGACGGACAAACCGAGCGTACTATCCAAACTCTAGAGGATATGCTTCGTTCATGCGTCATCGATTTTGGTGGCAACTGGGATATGCACTTGCCATTGATCGAATTCTCGTACAACAATAATTATCAAGCGAGTATTCAAATGACACCTTTCGAGGCATTGTATGGCCATAAGTGTTGTTCGCCTATTTGTTGGCATGGGATTGGAGAAGCTCAAATCACCGGTCCCGAGATTATACAAGAGACGATGAAAAAGATTTTACAGGTTCGAGACAATTTGCTGAAAGCCAGAAGCCGACAAAAGAGTTACGCCGACTGATGTGTGCAAATTGCAACATATAAATTACATCAATTGAGGCATAAAACTAACCCTTTTTTAGTACTAATGTTGGAAAAAGTGTGCTTTTGTCTTCCTTTTGTATTTTCAGGATTAAATGAGCTCAAATTAACAAAAGAAGCAAAAAGACATCAAAATCTAACATAAATACAAGAAAAGGAACAAGACGTGACATGCCCGACCCCACGACAACATCTTCCCAAGCAAAACAAGATAATAGAAGACTGAACACGCCCCGTGCTCAGCCAGCACGGGGGCGTGCCCAAGTGTCAGCAGAAAAGACAAAGTGGTAGAAGCTTCTATTGCCCACCACGGGGCCGTGCTCAGCGGACACGGGGCCGTGGTCAACTATAAGATTCGCACAATCCAGGCAAATCTTCATAGTACAAAGATTCTTCTGCACACGGGGTCGTGCTCAGCGGACACGGGGGCGTGGTCAACTAATAAGACAAGCTGCAATAAATGAAGAAAGAGAAGGATGTGGACACGGGGCCGTGCCCGAGCTTCTGTTCAGCCTATAAATAGGAGTGCTTGGCTCAAGCTCAAACCATCCCTTGGCACACCACCTCTCTCACACTTCACCCACCACCCACCACCACCATAACACCATCATCCACCACCATCATCCATTGTCCATCGTAGAGTGTGTGAGTCGTCTCGGGATCCAAGATTGATCGTAAGAGTTCTTGACAATCAAGGCCATGTTTGCCTAAGTCTCTTACATCACTTGGTGAAGACAAAGTGTCTAGTGTAATACTTTTTATTTCTAATCTTTTCGCACTTTTTACTTGGTTTTGTATTAATGACTTTAATAACTAGTTGCTTATGTTGAAGGTGATCTTTCCTTATCGTTTGTCCGTGGTGTCTTGGCATTATTTTACTGTCTATATAAAATAAAAGATTTTCACCATTCATATCTCCACGGTCTATATGGAGGTATGTTGGCTACCTGGTCGGGGGTTAAGGGAACGGTTTGGTAAAGGTCTTGCCATTGTTCAGCGTTTAGAGGTCCTGCAATGGACCTGGGTCAAATTTAGTAGGACCTCCTTCAATACTTAACGGTATTGGATGGCGGGGGTCCAAACTCTTTGATCCCCTCATAAGTTAACTACTATTAATACTATAACCCGGCTATTTAGGATTGTATCCCTGCTGACTCAGACTACTTAGTCGAGGGTAACGTCACCTCCAAAAGAGGGGCCTACCATAATTTGCATTAATAACTTAATTAATTATCTTCCAATAATCCACCCTTTTAGGATTGTATCCTTGCTGACTCAAACTACTGGGGTGAGGGTAACGTCACCTTCAAAAGAGGGGCCTACTACAATAACTAAGATAATCTCTTAAATAAGTGCAAAAGTGCGGAAATAATCAAAGGTTACACTAGATAAGAGTCGGAACCAAGTGATTCATCTTGTCTATTTGTTTTCTTTTTATTTTATTTTTCAGCATTTTAGTTAGTTTTTATTTTTCTTAGTTTAAAACATTTTTCTAAACTTTTTATTTTGATTAGACGTTGAGGATAAACCGGTACTTAAAGCTCTTGTGTCCTTGGACGACCTCGGTATCTTACCAACACTATACTACGCTCACGATGGGTGCACTTGCCCATATGTGTGTTTAGTGTTAGTGAAATATCGTGTTTTATAAATTTAAAACTTGGCTAAAAATAAGTGTTAAAGGGGCTTAAAATATACATCTAATATATATAACACTTCACACGCATCAAGTTTTTGGCGCCGTTGCCGGGGACACAAGGATTTTAAGAAAGCTTAAAATCGACGGCCTAATCTGTTTTTCAAAACTTTTTTAAAACGCGCGCACATTTTTCTGCATTTTAGTTTAGTTTTGCATTTACAGTAACCTGTACACGGGGCCGTGTTCACTGAACACGGGGCCGTGCTGCACTTTTTCATAAAAACACCCAGTAACAGTAGCTTGAACACGGGCCGTGCTCACTGAACACGCCCCGTGCTCAACAAAATCAGTAAACTTAATTAAAACGCCCAGATACAGATCCTGAACACGGGGCCGTGCTCACTGAACACGGGGCCGTGTCCAGCCTCTGTTTACGTTTTATTTCTGTTTTCTGATCTCGAGACTTGGTTGTGGTCTGCTGAGTGATTCTTATGGATCAATACTCAGGAGGTTACAACTACACCTATGAGGAGGATGATTATAGGAGTAATTATTGCACTAATTGTCGTAACACACACTCGGTTCAATATAGTCACTCATATCAACCATCCAATTCATACACCTACTATGAGGAGCCCAGGTACGAGCCATCGACTTCATACACATCCTATGAAGACCAAAGGTATGAACCTCCTCCCTCATACTCATATTTTGATGAACCAAGGTATGAGCCTTCTTACTCATACTTTGAGGAACCAAGAAATGAGCCACCACCTTCGTATACTTACTATGAGGAACCATGGCGTGAACAACCCACCTCGTATGTGTATTATGAAGAACAAAATTACGAACCTTATCCATCATATACTTACAATGAAGGACAATGGTGTGAACCATCTACTTCACATGGGTATTATGAGGAACAAGGGATCGAACAACCGGATTCAAGCTTTGAAAATCCCGATTCTTTTTCTATAACCGAAGTGACCGATATGATATTAGAACACATTAGAGTTATCGATCGCTATATAAAAGAATCTCGCGCAAGGGAAGAGGAGTCCCGCGCAAGAGAAGAATTAAAAAATGAAGAGATAACTGAAAGTGTAAAAATGGAAGAACAAATAAGTGAAAAACCGACACATGAGTTAAACAGCGAAGAATGTGAGTCCGATAACGTTAAAATTCAAGAAGAGTCTAATTTTGAAGAAATTAATCTCTTATCACCTTCTTTTGAAAATCATTCTTTAGTACCCACTCATGCTAAGTTTTTAAAAGAGTTAAACACTAACACTAAAATTGACGAAACGGTAAGTGTTAAGTTAACTAATGATCAAACCTCGCTAATAAAAGAAGACCCATTTGAAATTAACATTACACCGGTTCCATGTTTTTTTTCAAAATTCATTTATTAGTAATGTCACAATCGATAAAGATCTTTGTGTTAACATAATGCCTAATTACATTTTCGAAAAATTAAGTATTAGTGAGTTTTCTCTACTTCAAATACCCATTTTTCTATCCAATCAGAAAGTAATAAAATCAATCGGTATAGTTGAGGATGTCTTGGTTCAAACAAATCAAATGGTAGTTCCCACCGACTTTGTCATCCTCGATGACGCTCCTCTAGTGTTGGGACGACCATTTGTAAAAACCCACGAAGCTTTGAAAAACCGGAAGTACAACAATCTACCTCTTCAATTAGGGGCATTCAAAAAAAGTGTCGACCTTGAGCGATCAATGAAATATCCATTCGGCAATGACGACCCCCTAATTGAAGATGAGCCAGAACCACCTGATAAGGTGGGTCTAGCCAAGGACCCTTATAAACGTGGCGCACCACGGAGGCATTCCGCGGAACTATCCTTAGTTTTAGATTAGTATAACTTTTATATTTTCTAGTTTAGTTTTAATTTTCTGGAATAAAACACACTCGGGATGGTGAAGGATGATAAGGGAAGCTTGAACCAACACCCCATACACAAAAACAGAGCCTCCCGACGATTTTTCTTCATTACAGCAAGTTCAGCACGGGGCCGTGCTCACCCCAACACACCCCGTGCCCAAGGTTCTGTAGAAAATGCCCAGTTCAGGTACCTGGACACGGGGCCGTGCTCACTGGACACGCCCCTGTGCCCAACCTTCTGTTTACTTTTGGTACGGGCAGTCTGGACACTGGGTCGTGCTCAGCCAACACCACCCCGTGTTCAGCTACCCAGTACCATAAAATCTTGTTTTTAACCCACTTTTACACATTTTAATCAACCGAAAAACTTATTTTTGGGACACATTGAGGACAATGTGTAATTTAAGTGTGGGGGGGGGGGGATGCTAAAACCTTGAATCATGCAAGTCCTAATAACAAGCCTTACACAAAACTCTATTGGAACCGCTAATCACCCCAAATTTTTTCAAAAAAAATCATTTTTTTACTTGTCTAGGTTTAACTTGGGAATTTCAAATTCTAAAAAGGTTATATTTTTACAAATTTACAACCGATAGCGTCGTGATAAAAAGAACTAACATAAGAAAATTATGAAAAGGCATGACAAGCTTAGTTAAAATTTGATTATATATACTTGATCACATAAAAACCCATTTCCACAAAAGTGAGTTTTGAGCCTTTATTGAGCATACAAATACATATCATTAAACTAAATGCTCATTTTTCGTTTCTTGTGTGAATAGCCGCTTGGTTCTTACAACTCTAGAACTTGCCACGACGATACATTCCCGGTCCTTACCAACTTAAACCCGAGTAAGTAAATGATGGAGGCATTAGGACTAACCCTTTTTATTTCTACACCATTATTTTTCTTTTTTTTACCACCTACCCAAAATCCCCCTAGTTAACCCCTTTGAGCCTAAACCTTTTCATTTCAAAACCCAAAAATAAACACCCTTTCACCCACCAAAACCTTTTTTATTTTTTAACCCTTTGTTTTAGTAACAAGCTCGGTTTTTCTTATGACTTTCAAAAAAAAAAAAAATTGATGATGATGAAGCGAAAGAAAAATAAACAAACAAGTTTATCAAAAATAACTTTGTTTGAATAATGGCTTCATCAAAATAAAAATTAAAAAAAAAAGTCTTACGAAAACCGACGCTTTTTACGCCTTTCGCCCTTTTACTAACCACTAACCCAACCACCTACCTTTAACCCAAGCCAAACCCTTCACCCCAAAAGTCCTCTTGATATTTACAAAGGTGTATAGTTAAAAAGGAGGAGGATTGATTGCTTGGCAAGCTTATGGTAGGAGTAAGTTCCATGCCGCTCTCGAGTGATCCACTAAAATACATCTTCGGCCGAGTGTTGAGTGATCCCCCGTGAGGTATGTGAACTTGTATATAAGTGGAATTTTAAAAAAGACATGTTATGCCCTAATAAGTAATTTATCTTATGAAATGTTTTAAATAAATCATGACGAATAGGATTGTAAATAAATAAAAATAAAACTTAATAAAGAATATTGGAAGTCCCGACACTCTACGACAAGCCCAAAAAACCTTCTCTTCTACCCATTCCATTTGGGAGTGTAATAGCCACATATTAAAGAGTTTTGCTTGAGGACAAGCAAAGATTTAAGTGTGGGGGTATTTGATGTGTGCAAAATGCAACATATAAATTACATCAATTGAGGCATAAAACTAACCCTTTTTTAGTACTAATGTTGGAAAAAGTGTGCTTTTGTCTTCCTTTTGTATTTTCAGGATTAAATGAACTCAAATTAACAAAAGAAGCAAAAAGACATCAAAATCTAACATAAATACAAGAAAAGGAACAAGACGTGACATGCCCGACCCCACGACAACATCTTCCCAAGCAAAACAAGATAACAAATGACTGAACACGCCCCGTGCTCAGCCAGCACGGGGGCGTGCCCAAGTGTCAGCAGAAAAGACAAAGTGGTAGAAGCTTCTATTGCCCACCACGGGGCCGTGGTCAACTATAAGATTCGCACAATCCAGGCAAATCTTCATAGTACAAAGATTCTTCTGCACACGGGGTCGTGCTCAGCGGACACGGGGGCGTGGTCAACTAATAAGACAAGCTGCAATAAATTAAGAAAGAGAATGATGTGGACACGGGGCCGTGCCCGAGCTTCTGTTCAGCCTATAAATAGGAGTGCTTGGCTTAAGCTCAAACCATCCCTTGGCACACCACCTCTCTCACACTTCACCCACCACCCACCACCCACCACCACCATAACACCATCATCCACCACCATCATCCATTGTCCATCGTAGAGTGTGTGAGTCGTCTCGGGATCCAAGATTGATCGTAAGAGTTCTTGACAATCAAGGCAATGTTTGCCTAAGTCTCTTACATCACTTGGTGAAGACAAAGTGTCTAGTGTAATACTTTTTATTTCTAATCTTTTCGCACTTTTTACTTGGTTTTGTATTAATGACTTTAATAACTAGTTGCTTATGTTGAAGGTGATCTTTCCTTATCGTTTGTCCGTGGTGTCTTGGCATTATTTTACTGTCTATATAAAATAAAAGATTTTCACCATTCATATCTCCACGGTCTATATGGAGGTATGTTGGCTACCTGGTCGGGGGTTAAGGGAACGATTTGGTAAAGGTCTTGCCATTGTTCAGCGTTTAGAGGTCCTGCAATGGACCTGGGTCAAATTTAGTAGGACCTCCTTCAATACTTAACGGTATTGGATGGCGGGGGTCCAAACTCTTTGATCCCCTCATAAGTTAACTACTATTAATACTATAACCCGGCTATTTAGGACTGTATCCCTGCTGACTCAGACTACTTAGTCGAGGGTAACGTCACCTCCAAAAGAGGGGCCTACCATAATTTTCATTAATAACTTAATTAATTATCTTCCAATAATCCACCCTTTTAGGATTGTATTGTGACACCCCGTTGAAACGTTCTCACTTACACTAGCTTGACAGTGACTGCCTTAACTTTCGGGACGAAAGTTCCTAAAACTTGGGGATAATGTGACACTCTAGGTTTTCCCGAGCAAATATCTTGTATTAGCATTATGTGTATAAACGTTATTAAATGTTAGTGCGTGTTATCTCGATGATTTTATGTGATCCTTGTGCTAAGTGTGATGAATGTATGTATATTATATATGTATGTGTGTTATATGAGTGGGCCGAGACCCCAAAAGGACCCGACTCGAGACCACCCTCGGTCTCGAGTGAACAATAAACACTCGGGCCGGTTGGGCCATGCAACCTAGAAGCCCACCCGGAGACCCCTAACCCACTCGAGATATAAAACCCATGCCCAAGCCCTCCTTCTCTCATTTGACACTCCCACCATTCACACACCCTCCTACATTCCTCCAAATCACTAAAACCCTAGCAAATCAAGCTCACCTCCACTCTCCTTTCTCTCTCGGATCAAAACCGGTGATAACAAGGACTCTCGGTTCAAGCTTAGGATCTTATTTGGAAGCTTATTCATCCTATTCTCACACCTTGAAATCTAACCGGTTAGTGGTTCCTTGCTATGTAGAGATGAAAATGTTATATATGTTTGCTTGTTAAATTATATGCATGTTGAATATGCCTTTTCTTGTATAGTTGATATTATGATTGTTGTTTAAGTAAAGTGCATGTTGATCTATTGGGTGCTTGGTTAAAATGGTTTTTTTTTTATATTTAGTATATGTGATTCTTGACCATGAAATGAATATGTGTGTAAGATGAACCGTGTGGAATAAATGATGGTAATTGTTGGCTGAAAATGCTTTTAGAATTGCAAGTATAAGGTCTAGGATGACATGTTTCGGGTCGGTTTTGAAGGATTATGCATGATGGGTAGTTTGTATATATGATGAACAACATGAACATGAGTTGAATGTGCTTTGAATATTTGAAAAACTTACTGTTTGATCCGTTTTGGTTGATGGTTAAACAAAGAAACATGTTTAAGAAATTCTATTGGATAGTACATAGTTACATGAAATTGCAATCTCATTGGTTAGTACATTGGAACAGAGGTTCTAGAAGGATTCTTGTGCACGTATCCAAGGTTGCGACTCGAAACCTCCGGTTGCGACTCGCAACCAAGACATGACAACTCGAGACCGCCCGGTTGCGACTCGCAACCAAAACATGACAACTCGAGACTACGGCGGTTGCGACTCGCAACCAAGACATGACAAGTCGAAACACCGGTTGCGACTCGCAACCAAAACATGACAAGTCGAAACACCGGTTGCGACTCGAAACTGTGTGTTCTCGAGTCGAGACCTCCTGGTCTCGACTGGGCTGCTTGTCTCCGTTATTGGGCCAAGGACGTGTGGGCTGTGCATACCGTCCTATTTGGTTTCTGTGATGCTGTTAACTGTTAATGTGATCTGATAGGCCCAATAACACTTATGATTTGTATGATAGTTGTTGATGTTCACTGTTTCACTACTACGTATCAGAATAGGCCCGATAACTTGCTGGATAATCATGTGTTGTGTATGCTATGTGTTAGTTATGTGTAGATTACACGTGAATACTTGTACCCCAACTTGACCTGTATTGGTGACCATGCTAGGACGTGGTGACCAACGTGATTGACCAAGTAAATAATCTACCGAGCAACCCAAGGTGAGTTCACACACTAAAAGCATGCGTCCCAGGGAGGGACACGAACCAACAAAATAATGTTTTCAAACTAGTAATTTCCGGGGGAATATGCAAACGGTACTCTTGTACTACTACATCCGGGGTAGATACGTTTGGGTATTATTTATAAATCACAACTAGCAACACTAAACGAATCTCTATCACATTAAGTCCCTGCTTATAGTACCGATTAATCGCCGGGGGCGAACGGGTTATTAGTTGATAGCGCTATTAGGTTTGACAACCTCACACCGTGACCGGGGGAGATCGGGCGTGAACTATAGACCTTGCATCTCGGTCAATGACGATAGACATTGACCTGGGGCACCAAATCTTCTCGTCAACAGTTTCGGTAATTCAAGTTTAGTAGCTTTCATATGGGGTAGCTCCCCATGACGTGATTATAAATGCTTTACCTAAACAACCTACATTCTCTTTTTGAAAAGCTAAAACTGGACATCTCGTGAACTCGCCAACATTTCTGTTGACACCCTACTGCATGCTTTGCAGGTACCCAGTGACTCAGGAGTTTGCAGCTTGGGAAGTGTAGTGGTCGCCTAAACCCGCATGTTGGGTTCTAATTAAATTGAATTATGAACTTTGTTCAAACTATGTTACCTATGCTTCCGCTACTTACTTAACCGTTATTTGGACCTAAACATTTGAACTTTAAACTATGGTGTTTACTAACCATTACGGTTGGTGATCATTCTTACTATTATCCAATGCTCAGTATAATTGGTGGCTGGATCCTGGTCGGTCACGCCCTCAAGCGGTAGTACTCCGCAGGTGGAATTTTGGGGGTGTGACATGTATCCTTGCTGACTCAAACTACTGGGGTGAGGGTAACGTCACCTTCAAAAGAGGGGCCTACTACAATAACTAAGATAATCTCTTAAATAAGTGCAAAAGTGCGGAAATAATCAAAGGTTACACTAGATACAAGTCGGAACCAAGTGATTCATCTTGTCTATCTGTTTTCTTTTTATTTTATTTTTCAGCATTTTAGTTAGTTTTTATTTTTCTTAGTTTAAAACATTTTTCTAAACTTTTTATTTTGATTAGACGTTGAGGATAAACCGGTACTAAAAGCTCTTGTGTCCTTGGACGACCTCGGTATCTTACCAACACTATACTACGCTCACGATGGGTGCACTTGCCCATATGTGTGTTTAGTGTTAGTGAAATATCGTGTTTTATAAATTTAAAACTTGGCTAAAAATAAGTGTTAAAGGGGCTTAAAATATACACCTAATATATATAACACTTCACACGCATCACTGACAAGCGTCGCAAACCTTTGGAATTTGAAGTAGGTGACTTTGTACTTCTCAAGGTATCCCCTTGGAAGGGCGTAGCTTGTTTTGGTAAGAAAGGGAAACTCGCACCTCGCTACGTAGGTCCCTTCAAGATTCTCGAAAGGATTGGCAAGGTTGCATATCGACTGGACGTACCTGAAGAACTCAACAATGTTAATCCTACATTTCACGTCTCCAACTTATAGAAATGTCTAGCTGAGGAAGGACTTCAAGTTCCACTCGAATATCTTCAAATCAACGAGACTTTGCACATCGTGGAGAAACCTGTCGAGTTCATGGATCGAGGAATCAAACAATTGAGGTGCAATCGAATTCCTATCGTCAAGGTTCGATGGGAAGGAAAACGTGGCGCTGATTTTACTTGGGGACTCGAAAGTAATATGAAGGCTAAGTATCCGCATCTGTTTGTTGCACCTTCCTAAATTTCGAGACGAAATTTCCTAAAGAGGGGAAACTGTAACTCCTCGCTTTTCGCAGCTTTCTGTTTTTCGAAAGTTCATCTTGTAATTCTATTTTTCGGAAACTCGTTTCCTTTGTAATTGTATTCTATTTTTCGAATCGGTGTAAATCCGAGACATGATCGTAATAAAATTAGTCCCTATGAGAAATATACATCGTCTATACATGTTTATACATTGATATGTGCATTCGTTTGATACACGATTCGTAATTCGCATAAACGTAAATTTAAATCATAAACAACTAGCGTATAAGCGTAGTTCTTAAACGTTCCATGCATGCAAAACAATTGGTTATTCGATTTCAAGACTTATACATATTTAACGCTTCATTATTTGATACATACACATGTTTAAACATTCCAATAATTCACTTATTTCTTACAAGAACAAGTTCTTGTTTACTTGTCTATTTAACAATTTATTTCACGTTTTTATTCACATTAGACCTTGTATTATGTTAAACCAATATTGTTACATAATTACTACTTAACATGTGAGACAAATAGATAACATAAATTGTTAGATATATATATATATAACATGCTGCCTTAACAGCGATCGGACTCAACAAACCATCATCAAATCTTTTTTTGTCTATAGTGATTACTAGCATTTTGACCTACCTTCATGTTGAATAAACAAAACTTATCCTAAATACATGATATGTAATATATATATATATATATATATATATATATCTATATGTGTGTGTGTGTTTTATAATGTTAAAACAAAAAAGAAAATAAAATAAAAAGCCCAACACATCCTTGCGGCCAGACTCCTATGGCTGAAATGGTTTGTGTTTTAATTATAATCCTCTACTCAACCATATAATATTAACTTGGTTAAATGGTTAGTTAATAGATTCAATAAATAGATTACACAACCTAACTTGCAACACAAAAAAAAGGGAATGTTGTTGGCTGATTAAACAGCCTTGCGGCCGCACCCTTGTGGGGTGTTTAGTTTTGTATTTTTTTTTAACTTTTACCCACCAACTACTTGTATTAAATACCAACCACCTAAAACCATAATTACTACACTATAAATACAACATGTATCCAGCCCTTTTTCCACTTTTACAACACTCTAAATCACTCAAAATCACTTCTAAACTCAGGTTGTTTCATCAGAATTTGAGCAGAAAGTTTCAGCTTTTCCAAGTGAGTTTCAACTCATTTCTTCTTCCATTTCTACCTTGTTCTCTCTTTTAAAACACTTGGATAACCTCTAGGAAGGTTTTCACAAGTTTGCTTCGGCAAACTAAGGTGACCTCACCATTTTTGAGGTCCAAAGTGCATATAAAACTCTGCTCATTTTTGATTTTTTTATGTTCATGTTTTGATAAGAAACTTGGTGGAATCTTGTTCCCACCAAGCTCAAAACTTAGTATATGGTTGTGGGTTTGTGTTTAGGGGATTTCCATCAAAGTTTTGGGGTTCAAACACCCGTTTAAATTCTGTTTATACTTGTTAAATTAAGCTTGAATTAGTTAGTTCATTTCCTTAACATTCATGACCCTCCGAATCATCACTTTGATGATTTGTGTAGTGGTGAATTCTTATTATTCATGACCCTCCGAATCATCCTTGTGGTGATTTTTGTAGTGGTGAATCCTTGATGTTCATGACTCTCCGAATCATCCATGTGATTGTTTGTGTAGTGGTGAATTTACAAGAGGTTAAACCTCCATACTTGACATATATGATAACCTATATTTGGACTTAGCTTAGGATGTTATTATTATTATTATTATATAACCTATATGTAATTATATAAAAGCATGGCTGATTTGTGGTGTTAATCAAGCCATGATTAATCGCCATAAACCCAAGCTACCATGTCTAAGATCCTAAATAACTTGTTATGATTCTAATGGGCAATTTGGGACCCATGAAACCACTTATTATAGTGTCATAAACAAGCTCTTAGACTTAGATATTATTTTCATATATATATTTTCTTGATACTTAAATTCCAATCCGAATCTTTCATTCCAAATTCCTTGAACTTACACGCCATTGTTTACCCTTGTAGGGTGACTTGGTGTTCTTTCACGGAATTACCAAGTGGAAGCTTGCAAAACTGTGAGTACACTTGACCCATTTTCCTTTTTACACAATTTGGGTTGTAACATGTTAACCTACAAATTACACAAAACACACACAAACATACTTTATATTCTTAATCCGTTATACATGCTACTTGTTATACTTAGGTTCATGCTAGATTCATACTTTGCTACATATCATTAACTTAGCTAGCCCAAACTTAACATATATAGCGCTATAGGAGTAGCACGCCGCCCGTCAGGGTCTTGTTAAGCTTTTATTCATAAATAGTCTCGTTACTTTTGTGGTGAGGGACACTTATAATTCTTGTGGACACTTGGGGTTTGACATTTAGTATTGCATGCTAGTTTACCTTGTATACAATTGCCATGTGGATTCGAGTAAATTCTTTTTATACTTATGCTATGTATATATAAACTTGTGTACCCGCCAATGCTTTTGCGTTGAACCTTTATTTTTAACATGTTACAGGTTGATGATGATATTAATGACGAATCTAGTAGGGTCGACATAGAAACGCACAAGAAATACTAGATTTGAATATTTTGTCAACATTGAACTTGTCTTTTGATTGTTGTATTTGATTTTCCTTCAATGTATTTTGACAGTTTATGATTATTAATGAAATTGGCTTTGAACTTAAATATTGTCGCAAATAGTGTTATCTGTGATGAGCAATCTATTTCGTCTCACTCCGATGATTCCGCCATCGGTTGGGGTGTGACAACAGAAGTTCAAATAGCAATTTCCAACATAATCTATGTATAGATTCCCAAATAATTGAGCAATTTCACACTAGGCTTTCACAATCAAGAGCAAACCAACAGAAAACATCATACATGATAATTCTACAACTTACCTTGGGTTTTGGTGCTACTAAATGCTTACAATATTCAAACTGTTACACCCCGACCACGTGGAACATACAAAACGTGGCGGAAATGTCGGGGAGTGTTGTAACAGAATTAATTGTTTCAAATCCATGGCAATTGAAGTTTCGTTTTATTGATCAATTATGAGAGTTTACAATGTTTATACAAGAAACAAAGGGTACATAATATAAGTTAACTAGTTATTGTCTCGTTTTAAGTCGCTAAGGCACGAGTCCATCCTAAATGTAGCATGTATCAACAATCATTGCAAAGCAGTACCTGAAACATGTGTAAAAACGAGGTCAGCAAAGAAATGCTGGCGAATACATTGGTTTGGTAGGAGTGTCGAAATCATGGCTAATTTAGACGTTGCAATACTTTATTTAAAAACCTTGTTTTGAAAAGAGTACAATATTGCAACTTAATTAACCAACTCAAATCAAGCGGGTTATAATTTGTAAACCTCGTAGCCATGACTCTTAACCCAAAAACATTTGTTTTAGTAAATTATTTGAAAAACAATAAATGAGTTCAGATGATATGTATAATAAGAAAATAATGCATGATTAAATGAATAACCATGTAATTATGAGTTTGTATAAGATAAGTTGTTTGTAAATAAATGTCTTGTGAAAAGTATGTTATTTGTATAAAATGTTTATATGTATCAAACTGAAATGATTCAAATAAACGCTGCGATATATGTAATACCATACAAACACTTATATATAGGAAGTACCAGCGGCGTATCCACCATGCTTGTATCATATTACACACGCATCGTTACTTAATCACTTATTCAAACCAAACCATCAAGATGTAAAATGTTCATGTCTAATGTAAATCATGTAATAAGTATTCAATGTGATTTGTATAAATACATGTAAGATTAAACAAATAACCTTATAGTAGCATATTAACAGTATACTTTGGATTTGTAAGTAACATATTAAACTATGTTTTGGTTTCATATATAACATATCAAAATATGCTTTAGATGCGATAAATAACATATTAAACTATGTTTTGGTTTCATAAATATATGTTGGTTTTGTACAATACCACACATGAGAGTATATTCAACTATACTTTAATAGTGTGATTTAAGAATTCATTCAGACCTAGTGCATCAAAATACACCTTTGAGACTATAGGAATACCACAAAGGAAATCCCTATTTGGATGGAGCAACAAATTGGTTTCAGACATTCCATGACAACAGGAATGCGGTGTCAAATCCTATAGCGCTATATCATACTAACAATCGGTCTGGTGAACATAAAATAAGTACAATTCAACAATTTATTTTATGTTCTTTGAGAAATCAATGTTTAAACTATAATTAGTCATTCAGTTTGTCAAATGATAAGTAATAACATGTATAATCAATTATACTTTTGGAATCATGAAAATAACAGATAGGTACACATGCTTCACCCCAAAACAGTTTAGAAAACAGTAAAAGAGGGGAATAATGTACTCGCCTGAGATTGCTCAGATGTCTAAAGATAACCACCAAGTAATGCTAGAGATCTCGGAATATCAAACGGCACCTAATATAGATAACTACATTAATAAACCGGACCTAAATCGGAGGATTTAGATAGAATGAGGGTTCGTAAACCAAACGAGTATAGAGACTCGTGTCATATGGTTTAACAAAGCCTACATACTAAATGAAACCTAACCTAATTGTTTTCGACCCATTACGACCCGTTTAGGTAGCTTATGCTACTTTAACGCGTCGTGCGCGTGAAACGCGTTCGGACCGTCTAACTAGTCCTATGACAAGTGTTATATGCCTAAACATGTTACATAATCAGTTATGTGACAAAAGTTTAGGTTACATATGCTTAATTACCAATTATACATGAAAAGGGTATTCTGGTAATTTACCTAAGGCATATAAACTACCTATCATACAACTACTTAAACGATGTGACCATAGGGTATAACCTCGGAAGGTTATTCCCTACCTACTAAGGTCACCTAAAGTATTTGGTCGGATCCTAATGATCGACCAAATGGGTCGAGTTCGAAGGTATAGGCGATTTATTAGATCGCCTACCCTACGACCCTAGACAACGTGGTAATCAGTGGGCATAGTCCCAAGGGACTATGACCAACGTGATTACAATCACGTTGCGAAGTTCAAACGAACTTCGCATTGACCATTACTGGTCAACGCTGAAAGTCAAACAAAGTTTGACTTTCTGACTCGAAAAGCAGTAAAAATAAGGAAAAGAACGAAAGAATACTTACGAAGGGTCCCCGAATGCTAATCCCGATCCAAGAACTCAGGTATGAAACAAAGGTTTCAACTTAGAGCTCTCAAATCAGAATTCTTGTAAGAAATGAGGTTGGGGTGATGGGGTATTTATAGTTTTCGGGTAACCGTTAAGATCGTTTGTCGAATATCGTGCCTTAATCGTATCCGTACAAGTGTCGGAAAGTTGTGGTGGCTAAAAATGATGCTTATCAGCTGAATATGCAAGTTGTAAATGTGTGGTTGTGGTTAAAACAGCTGGTACACGCTGACTGTTCGTTCTGATCTGTTCTGGGAGTCTGACGCGGGCCGCCTAAGAATGTTAAGAAACTGAGGCGGGCCGCCTAGCTGTCTGATCAGCAAACTTCTTGCAGAATTGACAGTTTTGGTCCCTGCACGTGTTTAAGGCCATTTCCGACACTTCTAAGGCCCGTAAAGCCAACTTTAAGGCCCTAAAATGTTGCCTAAACATTGTGGACATGAAACATGCTCAAAAATATGCCGGGTGTTGGTTCGTTTGGCCGTACGAACGCGATGTTCGCTTAATTACGACGGAATGCGCACAAGCGCGAAAAACGATCCAAATGACGAAACGAATGGATTTTTGGCAAGCCAAACACTAAAGCATAATATAGTCATGCTTACATAAATTTTTGGATGTCCGGATGTATTCAGAACATAAGTTATGCGCGAAAATGCAAACTTGTGCACTTTTTTTGACACTTTTAGTCCCTGAATGACCCAAAAGTTTATTTTAGCATACCGAACCCCTCAAAGCCTATTTCTAAGATATGTAAAGGATATTTAAGGTATGTTTAACTTATGGTCATGTTCCGGAATGTCTGTTACAGTTCAAATTGGCATACTTTCGCAGTTTGTCAAGTTTAGTCCCTATAAGCGAATTAACTTGTTTTTGCCATACCAAAGCCTTTAAAACTTATTTCTAAGTTATGTAAAGGTTATTTAAGGTTTGTTAAGCCTATTTCACTATTCCGGAGTGTTCGTTGGATTAAACTGGTTATATTTACGCTTCAGAGCGCGTATAACCCTCCAGAAAGCGATTTAAAGCTTAAAATCAAACAAGATTTGATATGTGTAAAAGATACACATAATTTTACAAATCCCAAGTATGAAATACAATATTTCATTGGTTTGGCATTTGTTTGACGGTTGAAGTGACACAGGTGTTACACAAACATGCAAGAGAATTACCATCAATTTAATCATGATCTTACTGAATTTTGACAATTTGATCCAGAGAGGATTCTCTCTCTCTCTCTCTCTCTTCAATCGACACGCACACATGCAACAACCTGCATTTTTCAATTTCCTTCTTTTCAATCAAAATAACTTTCTATATTGTTCAATTTTAGTCCCGTAAATTTTAATATGTTTCTCTCTTACTTAACTCACTTAACTTTACTATTGGAAGTAACCGTTTACACATTTAACTAGGTTTGTCATCCTTTGCCGAGAACGGCTCAGGGTTTTAACGTCGTTTGGGTGATCGTGGATAGATTGACTAAAAGTGCTCACTTTATTCCTATCCCCGAAACATTACATCCGAAAAGATGTCTAAGGTGTACGTAAATGAAATCATAGCACACCATGGAGTGCCGGTATCGATCGTGTCCGACAGAGATACCCGGTTTACTTCGAACTTTTGGCATGACTTTCAAGAACAAATGGGTACTAAATTGTTAATTAGTATGAGGTATCACCCTCAAACCGAAGGGCAAAGCGAGCGAACAATTCAAACTTTAGAAGATATGTTTTGGGCATGCATTATTGATTTTGGTGGTCGTTGGGACGCTTATCTACTGTTAGTCTAATTTTCATACAACAATAGTTACCATTCAGGTATTGGTATGGCCCCGTATGAAATGCTTTATGGTAGAAAATGTCGAACCCCGGTATTGTCGCAACCCCTGCCCCCTATCTGTCCCGGGAACGGGCGGCCGCGAGAATCAGTTTTGGTGGTATCGGTGCTTATCATTTTGGCAGCGGAAATTACATCAGGACCGTAGTTAGGAAATATTTTATCAGAGTAAATACCACACTTTCATAATATTAAACACATGGGAAACTCCCAAGTTTTAAGTACACACATTTTCATAGGGATAAACCCTATTTTATTTAATAAAAACATCTCTTTATTTAGGTAACTTTTATAGCCACTTTTCCAAGCCTTCAGTGCTGTCCAGCTGGCTTCTAGTTGGCTTTCACATTTTGTTACCTGAAACGCGTTTAAAACCATTTTGTCAGTGGGAAATATTGGTGAGCGAATCCCAGTTTAATCAATAAGAGTTTTATCATTTAACAGTATTGAGAGCGATTACAATGTTTATTTCTACACAATTACTCATTCAGTATTGTCAATCCTGACTGGTGGGTCATATTACACATTGGCTAACTCTTTGTCCAAAGGTAACGTGTTCCACATTTTGTATACAAAACCCCCAACATACCAGCAGTAATTGAAGAACTACAAAGACTCAATCACTGCTAATTATAATTTAAAATAAATAAAGGTTTTGTAAAATAATTTACAAAAAGGAGATTACTCACATTGTTGTCTTAGGGTTTTCTTTAAGGATTCCCTGGTGATTATCTATTAATTACACAAATGCACACGCGTTAGTATAATAACCCAATATTTACATTAGTAATACCCTTCCCGAGACGACATTCCAACAACTACGTCGGGCAGAACTACGAGAGTCGTTACGGAACCCTGGATCAATCGGGCAGCGTATCTAATACGTAACCGGGGTTATGATACTTACAACGAGGCAGAACTTCGTTATTTAGGGGGGTATTATACCCGAGAATAGTTTTAACCATGTGGAAATTCGAGAGAGAGAAAAGAAATGAGCGATCTGGACTGAAGGCCGATGGCCTCCATTTATAGGGCTGATTTCTCAGTCCCTCGTGGCCTGCGAAGGATGTAGCCAAAGGCTACGCGGCCCGCGACATAGGGTCCGTAGGCCCTAGCTGATCCGGGTCACCGCTCTAGCTTCGACGTGTGGCTACCACGTGGCAGCTCAGGGTCTTGCCTCGTTGATGAGCGCCCACGGCCCGCGTAAGAGCAAGCTTAGGTCTTTGCGGCCCGCCAAAGACTACTAAAAATGTTTTTAATTAATTTTAATAAAAATAAAGGTATTCGGGGCCCGTTTGCATATATGGGGTGTATTTTGGGACATATTGGGACACTCTAAATATTTTTAGGGGTGTCAAAAATTATTTAGGAGGGTTGTTATAGGTATGTTGGGGTGAAGTGGGCCCTCGTGAACTCGCCCACAAGGATGTGGTTAGACCCACAAATGAGAGAATTGATACAGTTCGGGCTCATTTAAAAGCGGCACAAGACCGACAAAAGTCTTATGCAGATAAAAGACGAAGACCCATCGAGTTTCAAACTGGTGATAGGGTAATGCTTAAAGTATATTTGTGGAAGGGAATTATCTGATTTAGAAAAAGAGGAAAGTTGAGCCTGCGGTCTATTGGGCCTTTTAAAATCATTGATCGGGTGGGTAAAGTAGCTTACCGACTAGAACTACCGGAAGAATTAAGCGAGATACACAACACGTTTCACATCTCCGAAAGTGTTTGGCCGATGAAACGACCTACATTCGCTAAGCCGACATAGAAGTGGACTATAAACTTAATTATGTGGCAAATTCTATTGCAATTCTTGACCGAAAAGTCAAAGGCTTAAGGAATAAAGAAATTGACCAAGTAAGGGTCAAATGGGATCATCGGAATGGATCAGACACCACTTGGGAGTTCGAAGAAGAGATGAAGAGACTATACCCTTCCTTATTCGGTACGTATTCTAGTTTCGAGGACGAAACCTCTTTAAGGAGGGTGGACTTGTAACACCCAAAAATATTAAATTATAAAATATATATGTACATATATGTATGTATGTATGTATATTTTTACATAATTGACCAAGATTAACTAACCTAGTTAACTAATATATGATTGAATGATGAAAATAAATAGTTAAAACCTTTAAAAGAAAAAGGGGAACAAAGAAGAGGGACTAAAATAGTAAATGAGGGAAAACTAGTTTATTTATAAAACAAAAAAAAATTTAAAACACAATACACCGGTAAGGGTGTGTGTGCGGCCAGAAGCAAGAAAAAATAGGGGGGAGAACACAAAACCCTAAAACTCATCAAATTGATCAAATTGAAGGTGAAATCGAGTCTTATAATTGTGCATAAACGATGATTATTGATCACCTATACTAGGGGATCATAAGTTATGTTGAAATTTAACATTTGATGATGTTATGAAGATTGGTGAAATTCTTAATATTGCAATTCTTGCATAAATGGTAGGAATTAAAGTGAAATAAAGGTAGTGTAGATGCTTAGAATCATCATACTTGCTAAATTCATGAAATGATCACGTGAACAATGTGTTAGGGTTAAATAGCACATGTATGTGTAAGTGGGTTTTCGTGAGAGTATGTAATACATGAAATATGATGAGTAAATGATGTATTGGAAGTATGATAAACTGAAATTGGATGTTACATTGATCATATTGAGAATACTGATTTGATGAAATTAGAATGTATGGTTAAATAGATGTTTACTTGAATAAATAGAAGTAGCATAAAAGTCATGCTCATAAGGTGTTTGACGAAATGCTTAGATGAAAGATTTGATGTTAATAATATATGGAATTATATATAAAGAGAACCTTGCGATTGATCATTGGCAAATTTATATGCCATAGACTTGAATTATGAGTTCCTAATAATAATTGGGTTGCACTACTTAAGCAACTCGAATGGAGCTTCGGAAGGTCAAATCGGGGCGGATATGCGCTTAAAAGGAAAGCTTTAAGGTACGTGGCTTTATGCTTCGTAGGATTTTATTTAATGATTTTGTAATGATATATGTTGAATAATGAAGTTGTACTAGAGAAATTCGGTTCATTCATAAGTGATGGATTTCATACGAGTGAACCGAGTGAATAAATAGCGAATATTGATATGTTTGGTTTGTTTAAAAGTGATGGTTTTCACATAAACAACCTAACGGGTCAAAATAGCAAATATGATATGTTTGGTTTGTTTTAAAGTGAAGGATTTCATATGAACAACCAAACGGGTCAAACGAAGTCTTAACGCATACCGGAATGAGTGCGTGAAATACGACTTCGGTATAAACCTGGTTGATGGGTAAGATTATGAATATAAGTGTAAACCGGGTAACGGGAACGCGGACTATAAACCGAAGGCCTCGAGTAATGAGTCATAATCGGAAAGAGTGAATTCTTAAAAAGAATTTGGATTTAATTAAGTTAACTCATTAAACAGGTGAACGGGTCGAATAAGTGTAAACACAAACCGTGGAATAGATGCGTAAAATGTGAGATTATTACTCCGGGTAATGGGGTAAAGTAACAAAAGAATATATGTGTAAAAAGGATATGAATTCCGTAAGCTTTATGCTACAACATGAATACGGGTTAAATAATTAAGTATACGGATTTTGGGAATCGATAGTGTAAAACATGTTATTATGAATCCGGGTTATAGGATTACAAGTAAAATATGTGGACAAAGGTTTTACGATCAAATAGGGACAAGTTTCGAGTAAAACGGGTAAGTATTCAGTGAGATACGGAGCTTTTATTGAAAAAGGGGTAAAACAGGAAATGCGCACAGTAGCTAGCTGCCGTAAGCTACGGCCTGCCAGCCATAGGCTACGGCAGGTCCTTCTTGGTCTTCCTCATCAGCAGCTTGCTGCCGTAAGCTATGGCCAGCTAGCCGTAGGCTACGGCAGGCCTATCCTGGAAATTTCTTGCTTGTTTGCCGTAGGCTACGGTTCCTCAACCTTAGCCTACGGCGGGGTATTATATAAAAAATGTTTTTTTGTTGCATTTGATTATCCAGGATATGTAGATATGTTTTATACTTCGTATAACCAACGTATATTATGGTCTTTATTATTTAGGTGTTTACGAGGATGTTTTGAAATGAAGATCAAGCCTACCGAAGAACCGAACACAACTAAAGATCAAGTTTTCGCGTTTTTCTTCTTTCGTCTAGCAACAAATCAAACTTTGACCACATGTTTAAATATCTTGAAATGCTTATGTAATCTTGTGCAGTTCCTAAAATTGTATGGACATGTATTTGCATTATAATATATATATATATATAAATGCAAAATTTTATAAATTTTAACTTAAGTAAGTTCGTGTCTTACATGTTTTGGTTGGTTTTGACGTAGTCTTTGTTGGCTTTGTATTTTTAGTATTGGTTAGCCGCAGACTGGCTTGTATTTTCTATCAACAATTCTTTTTAGATTTTTTTCGTTGGTCGTTATAAAAAATTGTTCAAAGACCAATGAACTTCTAATCACTCACATCCAAGTACGAGGGTTGTTTAGTAATTAGTTTAATAATAGTTTAGATGGCGGTTACAAAATACAAGAACTAAAGGTGGCAAACCAGAAGATGATAACCACCACCCCAAGGGTTGCGAAACCCCTTGGGAGGCACCTCTTGATCGATCGGCAACCACAAGGAAGGAAGGGACGCGACTATTGAATCCTAGAGACGCACCTATTCACGTTTAATCACATCCACATATTCAAGAGACGCATGTGTTCGTGAAGAGACGTGTCTATTCACTCGCATCCATTAGAAACTATAAATAGGCTTAGAATTCACTTGTAGTTTTCATTCCATTGTATTCAAACCAGAATCACTTATACTTTCACGTTCAATATAGTTATTCGTTCGATTGTTCGTAGTTTATCATTGTGTTCGTGTTCATAAGGGTTCTGACAAACAGTGGTATCAGAGCACATGTTTCAAGTCTGGGAAGAAGAAGAAACCGATTGGCACATCATAACCAGGTTCTCTCGAATTTATTTTTTTAGGTTTTGTATTCGTTTCAAAATTGAATTACAGTTTGATTAATTGACTGATTTCAATAAAATTTCGTTTGTTTGAATTCGTTTTTTGAAATTCAATCTCGGATCAAATCTATTTTTTCAAAAAGAACATAAAGTATGGTTTAGAAAGGAACGAAATTCAAAACCAATAGCAAGTTAGAAATTCGAAAAAATCCTGTGTGGTACGAAAATCATGTGTGGTACGAAATCCTGTGTGGTACAAAATCCTTCTTGGTACAACCTTCGTGGTACAAAATCCTTCTTGGTACAAGACCTTCGTGATGGAAAATCCTTCGTGGTGCAAGAACCTTCGTGGTTACAAGACTTGTGTGGCAAAGCAAGCAAGAAAGTGCAAAGACTTGTGTGGCAAAGCAAGAAAGAAAGACCTGTGTGGCAAATCAAGACCTGTGTGGCAAAGAAGACCTGTGTGGCAATAAAAAAAACCTGTGTGGTGCAAGCAAGAAGAAAGATTGAAGTAAAGCAAGGAAGATAGGAAAGAAAAAGTCTAAGAAAGCAAGTCAGAAAGGAAGTATGTCAGGAAAAGACGACAAAGAAAGCACATCAATGTCAATTCGCGAGCAAGGAAATATATCCCTTTAATGCCCAAAGTTGACTGAATCGAATTACACTCAGTGGGCAATCCTGATGGAAACAATCTTAAAGGCATATAATCTTTGGGATACAATTGTTTAAAAGGAAGGGGTAGATGAGAAGAAGGCACATACAACGAAAGCAATGATCTTCCAAACGTTACCATGAGATATCCTAATGCAAGTTGCGCAATACGAAAGTGCAAAGGAAGTTTGGGATGCAATCAAAGTTCGATATCTTGGAGCCGATATGGTTCAGAAAGCGCGTCTGCAAACTTTGAGAAGTGAATTAGAAGCCTTAAAGATGGGAGAAAACGAAACAATAACTAGTTTCGCAAGCAAGTTGGGTGGTATAAAATCCAAGTTTAAAACCTCGGTACCACCATTAAAGATAAGAAGATTGTAAGGAAATCACTTATCTCTGTTCCGAAGAAGTTTCTACCGATTGTGGCATCCATCGAGCAGTATTCAGAAATAGATACAATGACATTTGAAGAAGCAATGGGTAGGATCACGACATTTGAAGAACGCCTAAAGAGCCAAAACGAACTGGAGAATAATAATCTGTTAATGGCAAGTTCAGACAATCATTCCGGGAATTGGCATCATGGAAAAGGACGTGGCGATCAAAATCATGGTAGAGGACGTGGACGAAGTTCGTTTAGATGAGGAAGAGGACGAGGACGAAGTATGGATTGAGGAAATAAGGAAAAGAGCGAGTTAAAGTGTTATGAATGCGATGAATTCGGTCAGTTCGCATACGAGTGTAGCAAGCGAAAAGATGAAGAAAATGAGAAGGACGAAAAGGCACATCTTACATTGGAAGAAGAACCAATGCTACTGCAAGTTAAGCAAGATGAAAACCTACAACTCAAGGATGTTCATGATTAGGGGGTGAATGAAGTTCTAATCTCTCACATCTAAGTACGGTTGTTTAGTAATTAGTTTAAAGTTAGTTTAGATGGCGGTTACAAAATACAGGGACTGAAGGTGGCAAACCAGAAGATGATAACCACCACCCCTAGGGTTGCGAAACCCCTTGGGAGGCACATCTTGATCGAGCGGAAACCACAAGGAAGGAAGGGGCGCGACTATTGAATCCTAGAGACGCACCTATTCACGTTTAATCACATCCACATATTCAAGAGACGCATCCGTTCGTGAAGAGATGTGTCTATTCACTCGCATCCATTAGAAACTATAAATAGGCTTAGAATTCATTTGTAATTTTCATTCCATTGTATTCAAACCAGAATCACTTATACTTTCACATTCAATATAGTTATTTGTTCGATTGTTCGTCGTTTATCATTGTGTTCGTGTTTATAAGGGTTCTGACCAACAACCAATATCTAGAGATTTCAATTTCCTTTTTTACAATAGATCTTTAATAACATAGCGTTATAATGTGCTTATTTTTATATATCTCTCTCGGTATTATAGGAAGCGGTACCGGTTCGTGTTTAGAGTTTTCAATTGATGTAAAATACGTGTCGATATTCTTTTGGGCATTTTACAACTTTATTGTTTGAATTTTATCTTTCGGTTTGCAATACTGCACCGATACCGTGATGAACCGAACTGGTATCGATGAAATTCTTGGCGCAACGCATGGGGGAATTTTAATAGTTATTATTGAATTGCTGATATATTTACAAAAATAATAAATTTGATAAATTTGTTTGACCTTAGTGGAAATGTTTATCAACTTTCGTATGTTATAAAGTGCAAATTTGACCGAGTCTTAATATGTACCAAGACAAATTTTGGGCATTTGGTTAAAGAACATAATACTATTATGTTCCACATTGCCGCGTTAAAAGAAGTTGTGTTCCACGTTAACTACACAATAATGATAAACGATGATCAATATACCAAATTATATGAAACAAACCTAACTAAATTTGAAGATTATGAGATGGTCAATATGGTAAGACATAACAAGTCAAAGATCTTTGTATCCCTTTAGGAAGTAGCAAATCATTTGGTTGAGAAATAATCTTATGAGTTATGATAGTGTTTCAAGAAAAAAGAGGTACTTAAGGAATTGAACATCAATAGTCAAATAACGAAACATATCATATCATATCAAATTCTTCTTCACTCATGATAATAAATTTGGAAGATTATTCTTGACATTATACTCCAAATTGGAAAATAAATAAATTAATTATCTAACATTTAATTTGTTCAAAGTGTAATCTCTAGAAATTACATTCCTTTTGTACTATAACTCTTTCATAATTCAAAACACTAGGTGTACACCCGTGTGAACACACGGGTTTGTTTTAATAACGATCGGAAGCAAATACTAAAAAACATATTATAATATATTAAATCAATTCTTTATGTTTAGTTACATATCTTTATAAAACAATGTTAAAGACAATTTGTTTTAGTGTACATGTTTGATATAGAAATAAGGTAAATAATTGATAATATTTTGTAGAAAATGAAAGCATGACCTAATTTTATGTTGTCTAATAACTTCTTATATATGATGTTAATTTTTTTTGACACATTGTTAGTGTAAAATTCAGTAAAGGTCCATTGTTATTGCATAATTCGATAATACTAAAAACAGATTATAATATATGATTTAAATACTTTGCATTTAGTTACATATCTTTATAAAACAATGTTAATGAAATTATGTGTTAGTGTACATGGTTGATATACAAATAAGCTAAGTACTTGGTAATATGTTGTCTAAAATGAAAACATGAACTAATATGTTGTTTAAAATGAATACATATCTTTATAAAATGTCTTTTTTATACCCTCAAATCTTAATGATAAACATATATGATTAGAACATTCACACTTCTCAATAAAATCATTTTCATCTTCTCTCAAGTCCCAAAACACAGAACTTCATCTTCATCTTCATCTTCAATCATCTTCATCGGATCATCTTCATCTTCATCGAAATCATCTTCATCGGAATCATCTTCCTCTTCTGTAATCTCCACCGATCATCAGCTTCATCTTCATCTTCATTATCTTCATCTTCTATAACAATCGAAGGTAATATCACATACCTAAAACATGATTGACACTATGTTTTTGATATGCTAGAATGTAACAGTTTTTGTGTGAAAATATTGTTTGATTCTTGTGGGTTTTTGTCTCGGGTATCAAAACAGAGGTTTGGGTTTTGTTTATTATGAAGGTTTGTTTCAGGTTTTATATGAAAATATTGTTTGATTCTTGTGGGTTTTTGTCTCGGGTATCAAAACAGAGGTTTTGTTTGATTCTTGTGGGTTTTTGTCTCGGGTAGCAAAACAGAGGGTTTGAATGTGTTTTCGGTTCCTCATATGAGATCAACTGTGTTTTGGTTTTGATTCTTGTGGGTTTTTGTCTCGGGTATCAACTGAGTATATTGTTCAAAATGTATCATTGATTTCTATAGTTTCAGATCTCATGTGATTATTTGGCTGATTCTTGTGTGTTTTTCTCTAAAAACAATTAGAGCACAGATCTAGGTTGTTTATTGAAACTATGATACTTGTGGGTTTTAATTTCTGAATCAAATGCGAAGAAACAAATGATGGAAATTGATAAAGCGCATCAGTGTGTAGTTATTTGAACACATCAATATTGATACTTGAAATGTGAAAATTGATTTTTGGTTATTTGAGAATTGTTTAAAAAGATGAACTAAATCAGAATTAAATTTTATACAAATGAACTGATCGGATCAGTTTCGGATTGATGTGTTCATCATATTGATTTTTGGTTTGATTCGATGATATGTGTTCCTCATATTGGTCATTTGAATGTGTTTATATTGGTCATTTGAGAATTGTTTAATAAGATGAACTAAATCAGAATTAAATTTTATACAAATGAACTGATCGGACCAGTTTCGGATTGATGTGTTCCTCATATTGATTTTTGGTTTGATTCGATGATATGGTTTCTCATATTGGTCATTTGAATGTGTTTATATTGGTCATTTGAATGTGTTTTATTGTACAGAATGGCTGCGGATGTAAAGATATGCAAAAAACCAAGCACGAAGGCGAGAACACTTGACAACCTCCTAGAAGATGGTGCGGTGCACATAAGGAAGTAATTGATCAGAACGATCAATTGTATATGAATGAATATAACCCCAGTGGCAGATATGTAATTAGCGAGCTCTGGAATTTCAAGGAAAATCGAAGAGCTACACTGGGGTTATATTCATTCATATATGAATGAATATAACCCAAGTGGTAGATATGTAATTACCTACACTGGGATTATATTCATTCATATCTGCTACATTCCGAAGTGCACCCATCAGCAAGGATCCACAATTGCTTGTGGTGATACGACATTTTGTCTCTGTATTGTATGTTACGGTCTTTTGTTATCGAGTCTGTAAGTCCTATCAAGTCTACGAAGTTGGTATGACGTGTTTTCTCTATATTGTATGTATTAAAACTTTACATTTAATATACAATTTAGGCTTTAATAATTTGTTATATATAGTATACACATAATTATTAGATTGCATTTATTTAAAAAAGATTTGATTATTAGATTGCATTTATTAGATTTAATATACAATTTAAGCTTTAATTTTTCTCAAAAAATTATTTGTTCAGGTTTGATATAGAAATAATCTAACTAATTTAAGCTTTAATCACATTGTTTTACACCATGAATGACAATATACAATGTGATTGCATTTGTATCTACTCTTTAGATACACCATGTTTTCTAATCACATTGTTTTACACCATGTTTTCTAACCACATTGTTTTACACCATGTTTTCTAATCACATTGTTTTACACCATGAATGACAATATACAATGTAATTGATAATATGTTGTCTACAAATCCGATTATTAATCATTTCTAAATGTTTTCTAACCATTTGTATCTAAAAATCAGATTATATGAATGAATCCGATTATTAATCATTTCTAAATGTTTTCTAACCATTTTTAACATCAGCACCTAAACAATGATTGTTTATTTTTAAGGTCAAAACAAACTCTTAAATAATAAGTCAAGAAGTCGAACACATACAAAAGAGAAATATTGATCATGGTGTTTTCACTTCCATGTTTATAAACTTGCATATTTTTTTCTATTACATATCAAATTAGACTCTACATACAAAACATGGAATAGAGATAACCTTTAACATACCCTAAAAATACCTTACGAACTCACAATTTGTAAACTATGATTCAACCCGAAAACCGACCCAGAATCATTTAAGCATGGCTTCCTCTTTGCTCACTGTTTTGGCAGCCGCAACCATCGCTTATAACGGTTGTTTAGACAGCATTACCAGTCCCAAAACTGTACCTAATTGCATGTTGTTGGTATTCCTTTTCTTGTTTTGTTATGGTACTCGTTACCCCTACTATCCAATGTTATTTGACCACTGTTTACAGCATCGAGGCACCACCCACGCAGCCACAAACAACCCAAATCGCTGCTGCCCCAACACAAGGATTTGCTCCAGAAACCGTAGGACGCATGACAATGTGGTCTGGTTCGCTGCACTTTTATAACAAAGTCCTTATGTTAGTTTTTCAATTATAATTAAATCTCTTTTTACTACACCATTACCTATAGAGTAAACTCAATAGGAAGTATCTAATCGTTAATACGAATCAAGTTACCAGAGACTATCATAAATAAGCCTTGTGTAAATTTACCTGTTTAAATACGTTGATTTTTTTTGTCCAAATAAGCACCAAGCAATATCAAATCCATTCCACAATGAGCATTTTTATGCACTTGATTTTTAAGTCCAGTTGAATGTAAAAACACATCTGCATCAACATCAACATCATCAAATAAAGTCTAAGTTTAGCACATGGATGAATAAAATTTCGTTCAAAAAGTTCAAAATAATACACTTAATACTCCAATCAATTCTTAATGTTAAACTATGTTTATAATAATAATAAACGATGTCAAAGCTATATATGGGGTATGTCAGTCAAAATTCAATAATCTCAGCATGTACCCTATGATAGAGATTCATTATCTCTATAACTTATCAGTTTATATTCTACAAACTCTTAGCGACCAATTAGGATGAATTTCATTTTAGAGCGAACATAACTAAAAGGTTTAACTTTATCACAATTATAATTAACTCATGATTAATAACAGTTTTAAAATCTAACCATTACCTTGAACCTAATGACTGTCATGCCAAGATCCAGGGATGTTTGGGATACTTAGCAGCAACCTTTCGTACAATATCGTAGGAAAACCCAAACAGTGTTTCTGGCTTTGGTGCAGCCTTTCTTGCATTGTCAATGTCTGCAAAAAACCTAAATCAGAAAGGTTGGAAATAAAATTTGAAATCGGTAAATATAATAAACCTGCCACTTACGTAGATTCAGGCCACCTTAACCTTCATAATGCTTTTTCCTAATGTTTTCTTTGCTTTTTAGGGGGAAGATGGGTGCTTCTCTCCATAGGGCATACAAAGCACAGATTGTTGGCGGAAGCCCGCCACATTTAACATATAAAGTTTTTTTATATGTTAAATATGGCGGGCTGCCGCCAATAACCTGTGTTTTGTATGCCCTAGGAGAGAAGCACCTATGTTCCCCTTAAAAAGCAAAGAAAAATATTAGATTTTTGGATTTGATGTTTTTCGATGCTGAAAGGTCATTAGTGATGACTGTGTGATCATGCTTTACCTGAGAACAAATGCACCAAGTTAAGCTCAAGGTTTTTCAACTTTATCAAATGTCACTTATACCCTTTAATAAAGACCTTGTTCATTTTTTGCACGCCCTGTTCGTTTTTTTTTAATGTTGAAACAACGTTAAAACCTAAAACCCTATGCTGAAGTGTTGTTTTTTGCACCTGATTGGGCCGAGGCGTCGCCTCAAAACGCTTCACGTGTTTTGACGCTTCAGAGCAAATAAAACGTTTTGCCAAACGGTTAACACTTTAAGCGAGCTTAAAGCGCGCTTTTTTAAACTAAGTTTCCAACACAAGAAAACTACACAATTGTTTTATTCTATTTTTTACTATTTTCTTCTTTAGCACATTAAATGTAATAATTGAATGTGATAAGAAAAGCAGTGTGACTTACAGGAAGTGACTCCCATATGGCTTCATCAGTCAAATGTTCTTCATTTACTGGAAGTAACGCCTTGCACATTCTGTACACATTACAAATCTTGTTTTCAGATTATAGGGTTACTTATTTCAATATTCATTTACAAAATCACCCACAAATAAAACTAAAGCGACCTAATGGTCGGACCATGGGTTCCCTTCAATAATCAGATTAACAAACTTAGAATGCTTGTACTCCAATTACTGTGTAGGTCTCAGTTGATATGGAAGCAACCATAACAGAGGATGCTCAATGGTATTTAAGGCTCGGACCATCGGTTCCCCTTCAACAATAACTTGAGGTAAGCCTACAACAGGAAACAACACGTCATAAACCCAAAATTTTAACCAAATTTTAACGAAACAACACGTCATAAACCCAAAATTTTAACCAACCAGTAGCAATCTTGGATAAAAGAAACTGGTAAAACTAAAATTGCAAAATTATGAAAGCAGTGAAACTTTGAATATTCAATAATAAACCATAGTATTACAAAATTATGATTTAGAAAAATAATAAAAATTAAAAATTAAACATTACAATTAACACTTAATAGAATATCTCGTTCTCTCGCCTTCTTCCATGCAACTTCGTTTTTTGTTTTAATTTGTAGATCTGCTAGCATATCACAGGTCTTCTGATCCTGTTTCAGCAAATTTGTAATAAACTCTTCTGCTTTTTGTTTAAACTCTGTTGGAGTAGAAGAGGCAACTTCATCTAGCAGTGCAATGCTACTCCAGGTTTGCTTATAATATTTATCACTAACAATAGCAATCTTTTGGTTGAGTTCTTCAGCGTTTCTTTGTTCTTGGAGTGACCAGGTTGAAAATTCGATTTTAAGATCAGTGGTATCGGACCAGTGGTAGAAGGTTTTCCTTGCCATTTAGGAAGAATGTAAGTGTTTTTGGACAATTTGTTTTAGGATGAATGTTTTTTTTTAAACTGAAGTGTTGATGTTTTCAAGTAAAATAATAATGATGCTTTATAGTGTTTAAAATCTTTGATAGAGAAAATGAAGAGACATCTCCTAATTATGATAACCTTTTTTTGAAGGTTTCAATTTTGTTCCTTGGTTTTCTACATATTTAATTTTACTTGTTTTCCCATGAAAACTCATTTTTCAAAGGTTTTGCATTAAAATGCTTAATAGGATAACTGAACAGGCAATTCCCATATACACGTTTTTTACTCTTAAATCATTAAATGTACATGGTTTTTAAGTATAAATGTTAATTTAAAGTTTGCCTTTAAAGCTGACCTTTGGGCTGTTACATATAGTATATAATAGCATTGCCAATAAATTTTTTTTTTCATCAAAACAGATTCATTCAGTGAAACAAAAGTGCAACTATTATTGTTTTGCCTTTGTTCTTATAAATATATTAGAATGGAGTCATATACTTCTGCAAAATCTGACGATTTCAAGCAACGCTTTATTAAACAAATCGAAGACCAAGTCTTGGCTGATAGATCTACTCTTCAAGACTTAAAGAGGTGTTTTAACGGACTGGAACTTGGTCTGCTGACAAGAGACCAAGTTTCGAGGGACTTGAGGGCAATGCCGACTACTTCCGTTCGTGACCTGTGTGTTGCGAGTAATATAGAATGTGGAGAAAGAGATCTGGAGTTCATGAGAAAGATCAATGAGATACACAGAGAGGTTCAGTGCTCCATGGAGTTGAAGTTAAAGTTCCTTGATTCTTGCAATTAGAGTTAGATGTCTCTGATTAGTTTTCTTTTTTATATGTAATTGCTACTTTCTTAATACAGGAAGTATTTATTAAGTATTGTTTTTTTTTATCACAGTTTAGTTTTACATCTTTTCATGAGTTTGAAGATAAAGAGACGGTCTTCCATTTTCGATAAATTAGAAAATATTTCATCTAAATTTTTTTTCTTAACATTGTTGTTTGGTACCATGGATGATCTGTTTAATGTTCATTTATGTGCTGACTTTAATAATTTTGGAAGCGAAATACTTTCAACAAACACGGGTAACTTTTTCCTTAATTTTAATTAAATTAAGATTATCTGGTACTTGTAGATATTCTGGGCTAAAGTCAAAAGCTACATTAGGGACAACAGCACTCAATATGGTATTCTTACAGACTCAAGTGTAGTTGTTTGATCAATTGATTCTAATGTTTTATTAGCATTTTATTGATTCTTAGTTACATTTGATGGTGATCATATGAATAGTTAAGATCTATGAAAAACTTCAATTCAACGAAAGTTAAGTACCTTTTCAAGCTGATGTATTAAAATACTTCTACAAACTTCAATTCGATTATATCTCGGTCACACAGCCACCACAACTTCCGGTCGTTCCCAGCTCTCCTGCAGAATCAAAACTTAATTAGGTATTTAATTAAAAACTTGATAAACACAATTCAAAGAACAATTCTGCCTTGTCCTGTATCTGAGCATGATGTGCACATTATACAAGATTAACTACTTACATGACAGTTAATTTATACAAGATTGTTTGGTAGTTGTATATATTCTAGGGCTAAAGTCGAAAGGTCCATTGGTGGGAGCAGCAATCAATATGCTAGTCTTATAGACTCAAGTTTATATCTTTTAATATATGTTCGTTTATTTAACAACATATTTTGATAACAAACGAAGTTGAACACGAAAATAATTTTATAGCCCTGAGATTAGAAAAAGACGTATAACAGGCAAGAAAGTAATTTTATGAAACCATGTTGAGGTAAAATGAGAAAAACAACCGTGTAGTCATTTAAGATGATTTTCGTCCTAATTTACAGCACACGGGTGACAATAAAAACCCTAATGAAGGCTACCTTCAACCTAAATAATCCTAGAAATCAACCTAAAACAGTCTACAACACCCAAAAGTTAGAGTTTATACTATGCAGCTTGCTTAAAAAAGCCCTCGGAAACACACAAAAAGATTCAAACTGAAACTAAGTTACAACATAGCAATGTTGAACTTCTACTCTAATCACATTGTTTTACACCATGAATGACAATATAAAGTACACGCGTTTGATACATACCAGAAGTCTTTACGATAGAACAACCATTAGTTGTTGGAAACATGAAGCTTTGACCTATCAAAAAGTTTGATGGTTGTTTTGGTATCTCCAATGGCCTAACTACACTTTCAAGCCATTCAATAGCTTTAAACCTTGTCATAGCTACAAAAAATGAAAAAAAAATCAAATAATCAACAACGTTTCTATTGTTTTGTCAGAAAGAATTTGAAGGCAAAATTTAAAATTATACCTTAGGGTTTAGGACTTTCCTTGAAGGTAGAGTAACACTAAACAATACCGTTTCAAACTTTAGCGAAAACAACACTAAAGGATACCGTTTCGTAATTATGACATCAGCGAGGACTACATAGCATACCTGAGAAGTTGACACGTAGCCAATTCTATGTCATTATCTAAGCTCCCTTAATAGATGACATCATGTTCAAGATAACCTCTTTCGTGTTCATGTGAGCAAGAAGAGAGAAAGACACAAACGATGTCTCAAACACAGTTCACATGATACGGATTTGACACCTGAACCTGTATCATCTGAACTATGTTTCACACCTCCTTTGTGTCTTCCTCTCTTCTTGCTCACATGAACAGGAAAGAGCTTATCTTGAAGATGAGTAATGACACAGCTGTCTTCTACCTCCATCGCTAGATTCAAAGGGCAAATATGGTCAAAATCAACAAACACAAGATTCATAATATTTAATGTTTTGAATGTGATCGTTCATACCTTTAAGATGAAATCGAAGTTGGTGAACAGTCTTACATCAGATGCAATGTACCTACGCAAGAGACATCAATTAGTTTGAGCAAATAGAAAAACTCATTTAAATTACCTAAATACCTAATTTCATGACCTAAACTCTACACAATTTAAATTATCAACAATTTTCATCATCCAGAAATAAACCAATCTGACGATTAAACAACTCCTCTTAACAGTTTTAATAGAATTAATAGCACACGCGAGTTTTAAAACAATTAATAACAGTTTTAATAACAATTGCAGCAATCTATATAATATTTACCGTAGGAAAGTATTGACAGCCCAATCATCAATGTTCGTTTCATCGTCACTTCTTTCTTCTTCGTTCTCGGATCTTTAGCAGGCTGCACAACAATTACCATAGCTTTACCTAAACAATAATCCATGGGCATATTAAAAATCAAATCTTTTTTAACCCCAAATCGAAAAACATCCAAAACACGATGGAAAATCAATAAACTTATGATTGATTTAGCAATTTATGATAAGAAGATCTAAAATCACCAATTCTATTAACACGATGGTCAAACACCAAGATTTATCATAAAAAGAACAAAAGGTTTAATTTTTTCTATCTTTTCAGTCAATAAAAAGAACATAACAAAAGGCACAATTCATTTACAGAAAACCAAAATTACCTGCCCACATGACAACCCCACCAGCATTTTCAATTCTGCCCCTTTCATCACTAAATCAAAGGTTCTCGCAGGTTGGAACCACAAAAAGCTCACCCCTAGACTCATTCATTCAACCTAAAATCAATATAAGACAAATAGAGTAGAGTGTGAGGTTGGTTTAAATATAACAATTGATTAAATCTGCTAAAATGAGATGATACGTACAACTGTCATACCTTCTCCACTTTTTCTTGGTATAGATTTGTTCAGTAATATGCAGTCGAAAACAACAAATTTGGATTAAATTAGCTTGTATCAAAGTTGAAAGCTCCTAAATTAACTGTCATAACAGTAGTATTTACATTTAGAAGACTTGTAAATGCTCTTTTTTAAAACCTCCTAAATCCTTTTTTATTAGAAAAAGTTAAATGCTCTTTTCAAATTTTATTTCCAACCTTACTGAACAATATTTGGCTGATAACCACCCCGAAGACTCGGTTTCCACCCTATACAAGCAATCAAATTGAAACATCATACAATTGCTTTTACATATTTTAATTTACATCAAATAAACAACTTAGATGTGACAAAATAAGCGGGTCGGGACTCATTCACCTATAAAGATAAAATCCAACAAAATGGACTAATTCATAAGCAAACAGGTCAAATTTGCCACCTTTAAGACAGATATATGACAGTATGAGCAACATAAATAAAACTTTGGGATCTACGTAAGTACCATGAAAGAAGTTCACGCCTTGAATCCCTTGCACTTTCACTGTTCGGCTTAACATATCTTCTATGGTTGAGATCAAAATTTCTACCCCTATGCCTTCTCGGCACATGCTTTTTTATTCTTGGACCTATCTCTGTCTTGGTGTACATTTGGAACACATTTCTACTACTGAAAAATTAACCAGTTAGACGCCTAGAATACAACAAATCTCATCACAGCATAATCAACGAAACAGCCAAGATCAAATCTTTTTTTCCAACAAAATCATATCAACTAATATACTGCAGTAACTCTCGTAACCTTAAATTGATACTATAAACAATTCGTTCATCTTCAAATAATATCATACACCATCAAAATAATAATCATGAACAAAATATTGACCTAATCAACGAAACAGCCAAGATCAAATCTTTTTTAGGTTTGACTGAATACCCCACAATCTTAACTCAAATTCAAGCAAAACCCATATCACAGAAACTCCAAATTCCTAAATTTCTACAAACATATGTTATGATCAAGAACACAAACCCTAGAAGCAAAATCAGAATGAAATCAACAACGAATGGAATGAAATTGATGGGGCTATTGATGCAAACCTGAAGAGAAAGTAGAAGAAGATTTGGGTTTGGAATGTCTGGTGTGAGACCTAGCTGATGCTGCTGAAATCTTCTTCTTTACTTCATCATCATCACGATTTAACCCTATTTTTCCAACAAACTCAACTAAAATCATCATCATCAATTTACCGAGTTGATATTGAAGAAAATAATTAATAGAAACTACATACACACACGTACACAAACCTGTTGAGTAAATTAGAGATATGTGGAGATGAAGTTGTGTTTATGTTACTTGCAGACAACCGGATCGAAGATGTTTCTGAGTTGAAGAGAGAGAGAGGTGTGAAGATTATTGCAGACAACCGGATCGAAGATGTTTCTGAGTTGAAGAGAGAGAGAGGTGTGAAGATTATGTTTTCAATTTTGAAAATGAGCTGGACTATATTTTGATTGAGAGAGAATAAAAGATTAAAATTACCATTTGAATTTGATTTTTGAAATTCCCTCCTAAAAACTCTAACCTTATTTTCAATTTTGAAATATATAAATAGATAGATAGATTATATTTTAAAGGTGGAGATTGAAATTATGACATCAGCGTTATGACATCAGCGGAGTCTATGTGGCATCCAATGTGGCATATCTAAGAAGATGACACATAAGCAAAGTGAGGTCATGCTTTAAGCTCCTTTTATAGATAGTATAGATAGTTTGACTTTATAGTTAATTCATGATAACCTCATATGAAATATGATACTCCTTTAGTACTCTTAAATCTATTTCTATTCACAAGCTAAGCCCCTCACACCTTTTCATTGGTCCATAAATATTGAAAATATTAATATCGTTAAATTTTATATGTATATATGTTTTGACATTAAATAATGGTTAGTGTATATTTACTTTCCTATCAAATAATACTGCAAATTTCATAGAATTTTAATACCAAGGCAATAATTCTGGGCATTTGTTAAGTACAAACATATATAATATTATTATGTCCCACATTAATTACACAATGATAATAAAAGATGGTCAAATTATAACAGATTTAAAAAAAAAAAAAAACTAAATCAAACCTAGCTAATTAATATAATTGAAGATAATTGAGTAACAAAAGTCAACTCTAAGTTCTAAAAACCTCTATATTAGAAGCTTATAAGAAAAAAAGTCAATCCCAATAAATAAAAATTGAAGATTAAATGTATAGATATGTACACACCATTTTTGTTTATTTATTTATAATAATTGAAACAAGGTCAAAACCTTGGTTAAACTTGTGAGAAGTATAGAGTGAGCAATTAATAACATCTTAAATGCAGGCAACAAAGAATCAACAACCACATACCTCATCACCTTGCTTTAATTTACTATATTACCATACCTCCTTTCTTTTTTGCTATATATATGACTTGAATCATAACCATTCCCCACACCATTTCTTGACTCAAAAATGGGGACAACCAAAACCCTACAGACTTGTTTTCTTTTATGGGTATTTGCTGCTGCTTTCTGTGCTGCTTCTTCAAGCTTTCAAGATGAGAAAAACATCTACTTTTACTATACTCCATACTCAGATGCTTCTCCTCCTCCCGTTGGTATAAATTTTAACTTCTGAATGATGATGTTTTATTCTTTGTGATTTTTTCTATAGAATGTTATGCATCCTTTTGTTGATTCTTGATTTGTGGGATTTGTTTGTAACGTAGTTTCTTACCAAAATCCACCGCCAGCTGCAAATGATCCTCCAATTGGTAAAAATTTAGAGTTTTTGAGTGATGAATTTTATAAAAATGTGTTTTTATAAGAATTTTATTATATACCCTTTTGTTGATTCTTGATTTGTGGGATTTGTTTTTCAGTTTCTTACCAAAATCCACCTCCTGCTTATTCAGATGCTCCACCAACTGGTAAAAGTTTAGAGATTTTGTGTGATGAATTTTATGAAAGTGTTTTTTTTTTTTTTTTTTGTAAGAATTTAATGTACCCTTTTGCTATATTATTGATTTGTGGAATTTGTTTGCAGTTTCTTATCAAAATCCACCGCCTGCTCATGCAAATGATCCACCAGTTGGTACGTAAAAGTTTAAGGATTTTTAGTGATGATTTTGTTTTGGCTTTTGCTTTTTTTGTAAGACTTTAATGTAGCATTCTTCTAATTCCTGATTTATCTTTGTTTGTTTGCAGTTTCTTACCAAAATCCACCACCAGCTCATGCAAATGATCCACCCGCAGGTGTGTGTGTGTGAACGTCTGTTTATTTGTTTGTAGAATCTGATATACGTTATTTTTATGATTCTTTAATTTATGTTTTTTTGTAACGTATGTTTGCAGTTTCAAATCCACCGCCAGCTCATGCAAATAATCCTCCCCCAGGTAAAATTTTATAAAATATTATGTTATAAATCTTGTAAAATTTGTGTGTTTTTTTTATCCTACTTCTAAATACTCCTATACCTTATTATTTTTTTATTATTGATTTACGGTGGTTTGTTTGCAGTTTCATACCAAAATCCACCGCCGGATCAATCAAACAACCCACCGTCTGGCGGCGGCAACACACCACCAGTTGATCATACACCACCTCACCATCACCACCACCACCATGGACACAAACCACCAACTAACTGTGGAACACCACCACCATCACCATCACCACCACCACCATCACCACCACCATCTAGTGTCTATGGTGACCCAACTCCACCACCACCATCACCATCACCACCACCACCATCACCACCACCATCTAGTGTCTATGGTGACCCCACTCCACCACCTCCCAGCGGAGGAAATTCCCCTAGTGGCACTCCTCCACCACCAACCGGTTGCAAAGATCCGTCAAATTCTACTCTTGTTAGACCTGTAGCAGCACCCTCCCCAACTGAGCATCAAAACCGTTCCCCACCACCACAATCTGGATACCACTACTACCCTCCACCTTCTACCACTATCCCACCACCATCCACACCCTCTGGATATTATTATCCTCCACCTTCTACAACCACCTCACCATCCACTGCTCCTACTGACTCTCCGTCCACCACTCCTTACCACATCACCCCACCGCCACACCCCAAGCGCACCACTCCACCGTTTCACCCCAGATCACCCACCACCCCACGGTCTACCCCTCCGCCGCCTGGTGACGTGTTCCAATCACCTCCGTTTTTCCCAAATATACCATTCTTTGGTGGCACATGCGAGTAAGTCAATCATTATATTGTACAAACTCCTGTAATATGTGGGTCTATAACCTAGTTCAAATATCTAAAAAATGCAAGGTTTATGTGAATGGACAGGTCGGTGAACCAAGCACATTACTGGTTTACTGGTCGGACCAGATTTTGTACACGGTGAAGCGATACATTATTAAAAAATTGAAATATAAATATATAACGATTTTGAGATAAAATATAAATATACTAGTTTTTTTTTTTTTTGAATTTTGATGTCTAAAGAAAAAATATAGAGTTTAAAATAGTAAATTAATGGTTTAATTAAATTATGAAAAAACCCTAAAAAAGTATTAAAAAAAGTTGAAATCCCACCGACCACCTCAGTCCGGTTTTTATTGCCGGTTCAAATGAAAGCAGTTCAAATACACACAGTCGACTACTAGTTATGTGTCTAGTTTCCAATAAAAATAATTTCAGGATTGTTTTTGAAACACCGAAAAAAAAATCATTAGTTTTTTTTTTTTTTTTAACTACCTACGGTTAGGATGATGCTAACCAGTTTAGTAGTTAGTATGTTAGTATTATGAAGTTAGTATTAAAATCTCTATTGTCTGTCTTGTCTTGAAAAACATACAATTTCTACACATTTATGAAGGTAAATTTTTATAAAATTTAAATGATATCACAAGCCAAGATATCCTTTGCACATATAGATATTAAAACAATATTGGTACTTAAAAGGGACAAAATTTATAAATTTTACACCTGAAAGTGCAAAATCTAACCATATCCTATATTATAAATCATTACACATACAGTTTCTGGAGGACACACCCAAACTTGATCCCAGATCTATTCAACTGGTGGCGTAGCACATTCGGCCGAGCCCTGGGGCTAGGCAGCATTCCCGGGTTCGGCTCAAACATGAGCTTTCAGAACGCACTTTCAAACACCAGAACCGATGGCATTGGTGCACTTTACCGTGAAGGAACCGCTTCTTTGCTCAACTCTATGGTAAACCCGAACTTCCCGTTCGCAACCAACGATGTGGTAGACAGTTTTGTGGCTGCACTAGTCTCGGATCAGGCGGCAGCGGCTCAAGCCCACCTTTTCAAGCTAGCCAATGAGGGTCAACTCCAGCCAAGAGTCTAGTTACCAACTGCATTGATCTTTGTCCATTTTATATAAACTTTTATTTGTTGTTTGGAGTGGGATATTCTTGCTAATTAGCAGCTACGATATATGATGTTCTGCACCATGTTTACATGGATTATCAGAAGTTTTGGGTAAAATGATGAATTTATGAGATTATGACTGTTGTTGACTATGGTCAAAGTATTTATGAAAGTAATGTGAAGTAACAGGAGTGTAGTTTAAAGGCATTAAAGAAGGGTTGGTGATTGCACTTATATATTGCTGTCAGTATAGCATACGTACTAGTACTGTAGCAAACGTAAATGCTTTGGTACTCACTTTTGAAACAACAAATTAACTCATGTACTCAATGATCTAAAAAGGCTGGCATAAAATTCAAATATTGGGACAGTTTTTTCTTTCCAGTTGGATGCTATCAGTTCTTTGGAAAGATATTATGGGTTTTGTTTGCCTAAAAGTTAGGATATAACTATTTCATTTTGTACATGGTGTGTGATGGTATTCAGGTATTGTGGTAAAGTGTCCCCCTCTGGGGTTCATATCCTGCAATGTACATTGGAGTATGTTAGATTGCTGTTCATTAAATAAAAAAAAATAAAAACCTATTTCATTCAGTTTACAGAATGCAGCCCCATACTAAAAATATGTGGTTTGGGTTAAAAATGTAGGAATCCGTTCGTGTAAAAATAAATAAAATACTTTTATTAACTTGTATTAGAGAAACAAATCAGAAATGAATTAAAATACAGTACAATACAACTGAAAAAGAAAGAACAAGAACAAAAAGATTCGAACAGAAACACTGTTCTTGGCTGAGGATCGTGTTAGACACGGGTCCCTTAAAACAAATTCCGTGTCTCCCAGGAGAACACGTTTGTTTCCGGGATACAACAGCCGCAAGCAGTTGCACTGCCGGTCTTGACTCCAACCCGAAGATGTACCTTGCTGCTTGAAGATGAGAGAAAATTCAGTGAGAGAAGAAGTAGAGATGTGTATTTTTCGGTGTGTTGAATCTGCTGAAGGAGTCTCCTATTTATACAGCTGGTCTTGAAGAAACTGAAAAACGAAATTAATGGGAGAATTAAACTGCATTAAACGTCTTTAATGCACTTTAATTCGTCATTAAATTCGCAGTCAAAAGCATTGACTTCGTCAGTTTCGAATGCTGAATGTAACTGCACTGACATTAACTGCAGCTGAAAGCTTCTGCGCGCGCGCGCAAGTCTGCACCCTCATGCGCGGTGCGTCCATTTGGCTCACTGCCATGCGCGCGTGCGCCCCACTGGCTCAATCCCATGCGCACCTATGCGCGTGCGCCACGTCACCTGCAAGCCTCTACGAGCACGCCACACAGTCGCGCCGTTTTGGCTCACTTTGGTGCGCCGCGCACGACACCTCAGTGCCCATGCTCCATGCGCGAGAACGCACCACCATGCCACGTGTACTCGCGCGCGGATGCGCATGACTGCCACGTCATGCACCACCCCGCGCGGACCCATCTGGGTCACATGCCTGCTTGCCACGTCTCTAGCCACTTGGTCCTTGCAGCCCCTGTGCTCCACCACACACATGTGGTCAAAAATACAAAGGCGGCTCTCAAGCGATGCGAGTGTGCGAAGTGCAAAGTGCGCCATCAAAGCGCCTCATCGCCCACGCCACACGCGCGCGTGTGCGAGTACGAGTTAGGGTGCTCCGCACCCTTCGCGAGTACACTAGTGACTGCTTCCATGAAACAATAAGGATGTAGAGTTCCCACTTAAATACCCCTTTAAGTTTCATCTCTCATCCGATGTGGGACAAGGTGCCACTTTCCCACTTATTTCAGCATTCAAGTTTCAAACACCAAACTTTGAGCATCGATATCTCATTCATCTTAGCTCCGTTTTGGACGTGGTTTAGTTCGTTGCGAAGCTCTTCCGACATAGAACACAAACCCACAAATAAATATATAAAACCCGCTCATTTTATTATATTTATTTCTAGTCCAAAATAGGAAAAAATCATTTTCCTATATTTGTGAAAAATGCTATTTTCACAAATTTCCAACAATCCCCCACATGAATAGAAATCGATCTATCAAGTTTCAACAATACACGTTCAACAGTTGAGTATTGCAAGATAGGTAGGTATAACCTTTGAACCTCCTTTTGTGAAGCATACTTAGCCTCCTAGGGTCTTGTAGACGCGGTGTCTTTGAACAATCCCCCATTTATGTAGACGACAATATACATTCACACAATTACTCTCCCTAGTCGAGTCAAGACCTCATGGTTGTGTCCGTTTATGGTCATGGAACACGTTCCTGGTTCTGCGAGAGCTCTAGGATGTGCGCCTCCCCACAAATCCATTCGAAGCGACCCCACTTCTCTCTAACATAGGTGATTCCTCTGAATCATTAAAAGCATCATGGTTAATTTGGATTTCCTCAAATCCTTAACCTCAACATGCTTAACCTTTCCTTCATGTCACTTATTAGAATGGACTAGGAAGTATACAACTCCCTTTATTGATTTTTGGGGCACCCCCCACAGTGACTCCCTTTGGGTTTATGATTAAGTTTGCCTATTGAACCTAGATCTTGGGATCTCCAGTCAACTAGGTTAGGTTTCCCTCATATTCCCTTCATCTATGGGCTTTAGTCTCATTCCTCTTGACAACCTATTCACCTTATCTGTGCTTAAGCCTTTTGTTAACGGGTCTGCAATTTTCTCCTTTGACCTCACATAGTCAACTGAGATCACACCCGTTGAGATAAGTTGTCGTACCGTGTTGTGTCTACGTCGAATGTGCCTTGATCTGCCATTGTACATCATGTTTTGTGCTCTAGCAAGAGCAGACTGATTGTCACAATGTATACAGATCGCCGTCAACGGCTTTGGCCATCTTGGAATATCTTCCACAAATTGACGTAGCCACTCCGCCTCTTCCCCGCTTTTATCTAAAGCGACGAATTCGGATTCCATCGTAGATCTAGCTATAACCGTTTGCTTGGAAGACTTCCAAGCTATAGCTGCTCCCGCAAGTGTAAACACATATCCACTTGTCGATCTACGATCTTTTATATCCGATATCCAGTTCGCGTCAGTGTATCCTTCGATCACTGCTGGATCACGGGTATAATGCAATCCATAGTCTCTTGTGTATCTTATGTATCTAAGCACCCTCGTGATAGCTTTCCAATGTTCCGTGCACGGATTACTGGTGTATCTACTCAGCCTGCTAACAGCATATGCTAAATCAGGTCTAGTACATGTCATTAGATACATGAGACTACCAATGATCCTTGAGTAGTCTAACTGAGCAACACTCTCGCCTCTATTCTTCTTTAGGCGTTGGGTATTATCAATTTGAGTTCGAGCTATACTCGTATCGTCCGAATTGAATTTCCCAAGGATCTTATCCACGTAGTGAGATTGACTCAACACAAGACCATTTTGGGTTCTAGTGATTTTTACTCCTAGAATCACGTCCGCGAGACCCATGTCTTTCATGTCAAACCTCGCTTTCAACATGTCTTTCGTTGAGTTGATCATCTTATCATCACTCCCAATGATAAGCATATCATCTACATAAAGACATAGAATCACATAACCTCTTGGTGTGTCTTTAAAATAAACACACTTGTCGCACTCATTTATTTTGAAACCATTGTCAATCATGACATGATCAAACTTTTGGTGCCATTGTTTTGGAGCTTGCTTCAAGCCATACAAAGACTTGACCAATTTACATACTTTGCCCTCATTTCCTGGGGCGGAAAAACCCTCGGGTTGTTCCATGTAAATTTCTTCTTCTAAATCGCCATTTAGAAATGCGGTCTTTACATCCATTTTGTGAACTTCCAAATTTCTTAGAGCCGCAATTGCAAGAACCAATCGTATAGAGGTTATTCGCGTTACAGGCGAGTAAGTATCAAAGTAGTCTTGACCCTCCTTTTGTCTAAATCCTTTGATCACTAACCTTGCCTTGTATTTATCAATACTTCCACCGGCTTTCATCTTCCTTTTGAATATCCAACGATATCCAAGTGGTTTACAACCAGGTGGAAGATCTACTAACTCCCAAGTATGATTTTGCAATATAGAATCAATTTCATTCTTAATTGCTTCTTGCCATTGAGGTCCTTCTGCGGAGGTAACCGCTTCGCGGTAGGTATTGGGCTCACCCTCAACCATATAGCTCATGAAGTCTGGACCAAAGGATTTTTCAACCCTTTGTCGTTTACTTCGTCTAAGCTCACCCTCCTCGACCTCAGGTCGTTCATGTCTTTCATCTAACCTCGTAGATGAACTTGGTCCTGCTTCATCTAACCATGTAGACGAACTTGGACCTGCTTCATCAACCGCTCTTGATGAAGTCGCATGTGTTTGTCCTAACATAGGAAACACATTCTCAAAATATGAGACGGCATTAGGATTTGCTTCTATGATAGTGTGTTTGTGTACATCGGGATTCTTGGACTCGTGTACAAGAAAACGATGTGCACTACTTTGATGTGCATATCCAATGAAAATGCAATCAACAGTTTTGGGTCCTATCCTAAGAGCCTTAGGAGGTGGTACAATCACCTTAGCTAGGCACCCCCACACTTTCAAGTATTTGTACGAAGGCTTCCTTTTTCTCCATAGCTCATATGGAGTTTCGTCCCTATTTTTCAAAGGTATCTTGTTCAAAAGATAGTTTGCTGAGAGAATGGCGTCCCCCCACATTTCTCGGTTCACTCCCGAGTTTATCAACATGGCGTTCATCATCTGTTTCAATGTGCGGTTCTTACGTTCCGCAACGCCATTTGATTGTGGAGAATAAGGTGGTGTACACTCATGTACAATGCCACTTTTTGCGCATAAATCCACAAAAGGTGCAACATATTCACCTCCTCGATCGCTTCTCAAAGCTTTTATCTTCTTTTTAAGTTGATTCTCAACTTTATTTTTGTACAAGATAAACTTCTCTATTGCTTCGTCTTTACTCTTAAGTAAATACACGTAGCAATATTTCGTACAATCATCAATAAACATGATGAAGTACTTATTTCCTCCAGGCGTGGGAACCGCTTTTAAATCACACACATCGGTATGAATTAAGTCAAGGGGTTCGGTTATTCGTTCAACCGATTTAAACGATGATCTCGTAAGTTTGGATTCAACACATGTCTCGCATTTGTGATTGGACTCGATATGGAATGTTGGTATCAAGTTTAATTTAATTAAACGTCGTAATGAATTAAAATTTACATGTCCTAGTCTACCATGCCAAACATTAGAAGACTCAACCATGTAAGTAGAAGTAGAAGATTCATTCAAACTTTTGTTTTGGTTTACAACCATTACATTCATTTTAAACATACCATTAAGGGCATAGCCCTTTCCAACAAACATTCCACGTCTAGACAAGACAAAATTGTCCGATTCAAACACTAGACGAAATCCAAACTTGTTGAGCATCCATCCCGACACGAGATTCTTCCGTATCTCTGGGACATAAAGCACATTTGTCAAGGTAAGCTCCTTGCCCGAAGTCATCTTCAAGACGACCGTGCCTTCCCCCTTGATGCTTGCGGTAGCTTTATTCCCCATATAAAGCTTTTCTTCACCCGACGCTTCCTTGAATGTAGAGAAAAGTGCCTTGTCTCCACAAACATGGTGGGTTGCACCCATGTCAATGAACCATCCTTTTGGGTTTTCACCCATGTGTTGACTTCTTCAATCATAGCAGCTTCTTCGGTTATCATTGCGATTAGAGGCATACCATCCTCATCAACCATGTGCGCACGCTCACGCTTTGGTTTCTTGCATTGGTTAGCACGGTGCCCTGTCTCGTTACAATTGTAACAAGTACCTTGGAAAGGTGCAGACTTCTTTTTCACAGCCCCCTTTTTAGGTCCAAGGCTGTGAACCTTTGATTTCCCTTTGTTGTCCTTTTTACCCTTGCCTTTCTTGCCCTTTGAGGACTCCCCAACTTCCACCATGTTTCCCTTAGCCGAAGCTGGCAAAATGGTGCCTTTTTGGGCCACCCTGTTGTCCTCTTCTATACGAAGACGGACGACAAGTTCCTCAATTGTCATTTCCTTCCGCTTGTGTTTAAGATAATTCTTAAAATCCAATCAAGCAGGAGGTAATTTCTCAATCATGGCTGCCACTTGAAACGTCTCGCTGAGTACCATACCCTCAGCGTGGATGTCATGAAGTATAATATGTAACTCTTGGACTTGGTTCATAACAGTCATGTTATCAACCATTTTGAAGTCCAAGAAACGGGCGATAACAAATTTCTTTGTTCCCGCATCCTCCGTTTTGTACTTTTTCTCCAAAGACTCCCATAATTCTTTGGAAGTCTTGATACTATAGTACACATTATACAGCGCATCCGAGAGACCGTTGACTACGTAGCCTCGACATATAAAGTCCGAGTGCTTCCACGCCTCTACCGCGCTCAGAGCCTGAGCATCGGTCTCCCCTTCCGCAGGTTGGGGAGCGGTCTCCGTTAAGAACCTCGCAAGGTTAATGGTGGTCAAGTAGAAGAACATCTTCTGTTGCCACCGCTTGAAGTGGAGACCCGAGAACTTCTCGGGTCGTTCAGCATGATTTGCCACTTTGGACGCTCCCACAGTGTTGGCAGGGGTACCGACAACAACATTGGTGTTGCTCGTGTTCACATTTTCAGTCGACATTCTGAAAAAGTTCCAAGAAAACAAGTTAAATTCTGTTTTCAAAATAATAAAGACGCTACTTTATTATTATTAGGAGTTCAAAAAACCAGCCGTGTAGCTTCTAAGTCCAACTTTGAAGACTACAACAGGAGATTTTTAGGACTCAGCGACAGAAAGGAGTATAAACAGAGTTCTGTTTTGACAAAGGCGCAACTTTGAATCAAAACAGAGAAAAACTTTTTAAAACACAACCTACTATGAGAAAAAAAAAATTTTAATTCACAGCAGAGAAGTTTGTGATTTTACACGAACGGTGTTTTAAAATTTGTTTTAAGATTGTAGGAATCCGTTCTTCACTAAAAATAAATAAAATACTTTTATTAACTTGTATTACAGAAACAAATAAAAAATGAATTAAAATACAGTACAATACAACTGAAAAAGAAAGAACAAGAACAAAAAGATTCGAACAGAAACACTGTTCTTGGCTGAGGATCGTGTTAGACACGGGTCCCTTAAAACAAATTTCATGTCTCCCAGGAGAACACGTTTGTTTCCAGGATACAACAGCCGCAAGCAGTTGCACTGCCGGTCTTGACTCCAACCCGAAGATGTACCTTGCTGCTTGAAGATGAGAGAAAATTCAGTGAGAGAAGAAGTAGAGATGTGTATTTTTCGGTGTGTTGAATCTGCTGAAGGAGTCTCCTATTTATACAGCAGGTCTTGAAGAAACTGAAAAACAAAATTAATGGGAGAATTAAACTGCATTAAACGTCTTTAATGCACTTTAATTCGTCATTAAATTCGCAGTCAAAAGCATTGACTTCGTCAGTTTCGAATGCTGAATGTAACTGCACTGACATTAACTGCAGCTGGAAGCTTCTGCGCGCGCGCGCAGGTCTGCACCCTCATGCGCGGTGCGTCCATTTGGCTCACTGTCATGCGCGCGTGCGCCCCACTGGCTCAATCCCATGCGCACCTATGCGCGTGCACCACGTCACCTGCAAGCCTCTACGAGCACGCCACACAGTCGCGCCGTTTTGGCTCACTTTGGTGCGCCGCGCACGACACCTCAATGCCCATGCTCCATGCGCGAGAACGCGCCACCATGCCACGTGTACTCGCGCGCGGATGCGCATGACTGCCACGTCATGCACCACCCCGCGCGGACCCATCTGGGTCACATGCTTGCTTGCCACGTCTCTAGCCACTTGGTCCTTGCAGCCCCTGTGCTCCACCACACGCATGTGGTCAAAAGTACAAAGGCGGCTCTCAAGCGATGCGAGTGTGCGAAGTGCAAAGTGCAAAGTGCGCCTCATCGCCCACGCCACGCGCGCGCGTGTGCGAGTGCGAGTTAGGGTGCTCAGCACCCTTCGCGAGTACACTAGTGAGTGCTTCCATGAAACAATAAGGATGGAGAGTTCCCACTTAAATACCCCTTTAAGTTTCATCTCTCACCCGATGTGGGACAAGGTGCCACTTTCCCACTTATTTCAGCATTCAAGTTTCAAACACCAAACTTTGAGCATCGATATCTCATTCATCTTAGCTCCGTTTTGGACGTGGTTTAGTTCGTTGCGAAGCTCTTCCGACATAGAACACAAACCCACAAATAAATATATAAAACCCGCTCATTTTATTATATTTATTTCTAGTCCAAAATAGGAAAAAAATCATTTTCCTATATTTGTGAAAAATGATATTTTAACAAATTTCCAACAAAAAAAAGCGTGTCAACAATACATGGATCAGAGGTAAACGTTTATTCAGCAAAAGTCGAAGAACACAACGACAATGACTGAAACTACAAACTCCTCACAAGCAGATCATCAACACGATGATCTGCAACACTCGAACACAAAATCTGTTACAACAAAAACAAGAACTCAACAGGAGATCTTCAACAGATAACCGAATCAACGAGTGTTAAAAACCCTAAGAGAGGGAATGGCCAAAAATATATCTGAGTTGTTATCTACCAACAACAACAAAGAAGCTTTTATATATACGGTCAATAAGTCTTCGAATCACAATCACAGGTCGCCCAGCCGGAACAGCCCATGTCTTCATAAGCCCAGCCATGTCTTTATAAGCCCAGCCTTTGACTTCTTTTATAACTCCTGAGCCCACCTGTACATTAAAGAAAAAAACAAACAATAAAAACGAACAAAACTAAAAAAAGATAACTTCTAAATGATGAAAGTTCAGTTATAAAAAATATATTGTATATTTTTAACACCCCCTTACAATTTCATCATTGGAACAAATCAAACAACTTTAACCTTTTGCACAACTCAATATGTGTTTTTATTAATAAACCTTTGGTAAACATATCTGCAAGTTGATTCACAGATTCTATTCATGAACATTTAACTATCCCTTTAGCTATACAATCTCTTAAGAAAAACAAATCTAATTCGAAATGTTTGGTCCGATCATGAAACACAGGATTGGCTGCAATAGCAAGTGCAGCTGTATTATCACAGTACAGATTAATAGGAACATTGACAACAATTTTAAGTTCACTCAGCAAATTTTTTAACCAAATAACCTCACACGCTGCTGCACACATAAACCTTGACTTAGCAGCTTTAGATAACATCCTATGGTTTTATTCCACTCTCTCTATCAGGGGCGGATCTACCCTCAGCCCAAGGTGGGCGGGCGCACCCCTAGGAAAAATTATTTTAATGCTATTTTCCGTCGAAAATTTCGTCCGGACCCCTTTGAATTTTTCATTCGCACACCTTAGATAAAAAAATGTTATCGATTTATATTTTTTTTAATAAACTCTGATTTAAAAAAAATACCTAAATTATATAAACTTATACTACCCAACTTAACCCAAATACCCAATACTTTAACCCACTATTTCATTAAACATAACTAGCCCATTAACCAAACTCAACCTAAGTTCAAACTATAATAATTAAAATAAGCCCAATAGTCTCTTAGAATTCCTCCCGCCCTCCCTCTCTTGCGTCGTCTCCTGCCAGCGATTAGCGAACACAACAGTAGCCAAAACAGCACGTCATCAGCCGCTGCGAACCACCGTCGTCCGACACCAAACCAACCGGAATCCAATAAAGGGTAAGTTTTTATGTTTTTTTATGATTTTAGTTGATATTATAGGAGAAAAAAGGTAACAAAATTCTTAAATATGTTTGCAATTTCGTGTGTTTTGACGTTATTTATGGTTGTTTAGATGATTTTTATGGTGATTATGTTGTTTAGATGATTTTTAGGGTGATTAGACACGATTTCTAGGGCTTGAATAGTTGAAATTTAAAATTGAAACATTATGTTATGGAGCGATGAACTTGTGGATCAATTTGTTTGTGATAGGAACTATGAGTAGGGACGTTAAGTAATAGTTGTATATGTTATATAGAGAAAGACTTGCTTAAGAAAGTAGCTTTAGATGATGTTTTGAATAGATTTCAAAAAATGAAAACCCGTAGGGCGATTTTTAATTATGTTTGTAACAAGGTTTGACGTGTTTTTGATGATTATATAAGTTTATTTGATGTTCTTTTGTTTTACATGACCAGACCCGACCCGACCCGATACGAACCGATTTTTTAATTATATACCTATGGGCCTAAAAATTTTAAAAATGTTTCGCACCACCATGAAAAAATTCATGGGTCCGCCACTGCTCTCTATCCCCTCCAAAGTAACTTGTGAGGAGAGAAAGGTTTACGGAATAAGCCAAATGCCCAGTACAGAATAATAGGCTCAAAATTATAACAATAACTGTAATAATAACAAAAATCGTAATAGCAACGGAACTGTAACATAAACAACAACATACACAATAAACTGAAAAATAATTAGTAAAATGATACAATGCAGAGTAACTCAAAGAAATCGAGGTTATCTTATGGATGTACCCATGAGCCCACATAAACAGTAACTGGTGACACATAATCAGTCACAAGAAATGGCGCAGGTTGGCATACCCATAACCATTTCTTGTAGCAGAAACAATAACATAGCTAGGACCGATCCATACGCCTTCTAGTAGCTTTGTACCACACTTGTACCTAGGGACTAGTGGAACCCACACCTGTCACGTGTCGAGCAATGCCCCCAACCCAAGCCCCTCCACACCCCATAGTCTAAGAATTTTATTTGTGTTTATTTCCGGCTATGTTTTTTTGAACAACGATTTTATTGTGTTTGGTCATCGCACTTATTAAATTAAAGAGTTTCGTTGCTCTACTCTGGCCAGACTATATTGTTTTAATCGTGCCCACGTTGGCTTCAGAGTTTGGCTTGGGCGTTCATCGGGAAACCATACCGCAGGCTGCCACTTAACAAACAACTAAAAAAATACATTACATCACCAAAAAAAACAATCATCTTCATCTTCATCTTCATTGGAGTCGAATCTAGGAAATGTCGAAAAATGTTCTACCAAATCAGCTCGAAGGTTTGAATTTATTTGTCTTGACTAGATAAGATATTGGTTTGGTGTTCTCACTTCGTCAGTAATGTCTTCGTTATTTGATTCGGGCTCCTCGCCATAATATTCAACGATTGCACGCCCTTCATCCTCTAAAATCATGTTGTGTAGAATGATGCACGCGTACATCACGTTTCTTATTTGATCTTTTTCATACAATCGACAAGGCATGCTCAAAATGCGCCACCTTTTCTACAAAACACCAAATGCTTGCTCGGCATCGTAGCCGGCATTCCATGATATCCACTTATGTGAGAGCCTTGCCATGCAGTTGGAAAAACTCCCCACTCTCATTTCATACAATCTAAACTACCGATCATCTCGGGGAGACCATGATATTCAACGTGATGTTCCAAAATTTGTTGCATATCACTAAACGCCAGTTTTCTCAAGTATCTTTTTGTATAAAGTTCAATGATATACGCACAAAAAATGTGAAGACTTTCCCTAGCCACTCGTGCCGACATTTTTAAATAGTCGTCCATTATGTCGGAACTATTGTCGTAAGCCAATTGTCTTAGGGCGGCCGTAACCTTTTACCACGTGGTAAATCCTAAATTACCACGTACATCTGGTATTCGTCAGAAAAAAAGCATAATTATCCTCTAAATCTTTTGATATTCTTAAAAATATTTTTTACTCATACGTAAAGGGGGCCTAAATGTTCTTGTATCATACGTTGGTTCAGGTGAGAAATAATCGCTTACCAGCAAGTTGTTTGCGGTTTTGCGTTCACGAACAATATACTTCCTCCGTTTGGGTTGGGGTTGGGAAATCCCTTCATCTGCATCTTCAATAATAGCTTTCACCACCATCAACACTGCTGATAATAATAATTCCACCCCGTCGTCGGATGAGGATGACAAAACAAATTTATCATACGGATCGCTTGAACTTGAAGAATCCATTTTATATATTTTTTTGGAGTTTGATATTTTTTTAAAGTAAACTTCATTAACAACCAGCCAACCCAAATCGGGCCGACCAAAAACTACAAGAAAATTACATATTTACAAATGAACACCACTCTTCCCAGTCTATCCCTTTATATTTCGATCTGTTCGAGAACCAAAGGAATCCTAAAGCCTTTACTTCACTAAGAATCCTATCCTCACCGGCGTATTAGAAAAATTCAATTTGTTCCTCACTCGCCACAAACTCCAGCAAACTATAATAATAATGTCGTGCACCGCAACCTTCTTCTTCTCCGAAGCCGGAAGATCCTTATGTATGCAAAGGAGGTCTTTAAGCGAAAAAGCAAAAATAAACGGGATTTTACACCACAAACTGACCCCGTTCCAGATGTTCGAAGCCACTAAGCATGTTGTGAACAGATGTTAGGACGATTCATCTGCAGAGTTACATAGCGGACAAGTCGAATCTCCATGTTGAATGTTCCTTTTCCTTAAAGCTTCCTTCGTCGGAATTTTATCCATTTCCAATCTCCAAGCATGTTTGGAGTTTGATAGTGATTTTGAATTTTTGTGTGACAACTGGCACAAAACCGGTAATTTCCGTACAGTGTTAATTATTATTTAATATCTGCAATTATGTGCTTAAATGTCAACATTGTTTGATTACATGCTATACATGTGAATTCATGCACGTTTTATACTTCAAATGTTGCTTTATGCATGACTTTTAGCGATGCGTCAGAAAGACTAGTAAACTCACCGGTAAGACACACTGTGTCAGCAATTCTGCAGAAAGCAGTCAGATAATAGAATTTAGGCCTAGGAATAGGTCCAACATCTAAAATACATTAAAGCCCAAGTATGGATACAAGGGTTAACATATAAACTTTCCGGAAGCTAAACTATGCACTAAAAAGCACCCGAAACTCACTTTAAATGCAGAAATCTGCATAAATCAGAACAATTCAGCTATAATCAGCTTTCTAACACATTAATATCATGTAGAATTTATGTTTTATTGTCTAGTATAACTTACAAAGTGTCAGGAATTGAAACTGCCACAAAAGGTGCTTCATACCAAGTGAAACTGCGCAATTCAGCACTTTAACGAACCGTAACGAACCGAACAACCGGACAATAACCGGGACATCAAAATTTGACTAGAAGTAATGTTTTTATGATATTAAACTATTATTGATGCTAGAACACCTTAAAAATCATAAAAACACCTAACCACACTTAAACTAAGTTAAACCCCCTCGTTTGCACTTTAACCCCTTAACTACCAAAATTTTACACTTTACCCCCCCCCCTTCACCATAACCGGCCCCAAAGGGCCCCACATGACTTTTATTATTTTAATTAACTATGTCCCCTAACTAGAATGCAAATGAATCTCTAAAGAAGATTTCATGTTGGATAATTCTTCTATAAGACCATTAGAAAGTTTACATTGTCCATTTAACAAAAAAATTCATCATCTTCTTCCTCCCAACTCCCCTTGGTCTCGGCTCACTACTCCCACACACACACCACCATTTTCAAGCTTCAACCTCACAATCTAAGGTGATCTAGAGGTGTATGGAGGCCATCTAAGAAGGTGTATGGTGCTAGAAGTGGAAGGACCTCACTTTGGAGATTTTAACCTCTCATTTTCTTCCATAATCATCTTCTTCATTCTTGTGCCACTTCCCTAGCCATTAGAGCTAGTAGTAAGCTTCTTGGTCACTAAAATAAGTCATGTTTATGTTATGTACAAGTTTCACCATCTAAACAACTTAACTTTTAATGATAAAAATGAAAAGATCTAACATATGCATGAACAAAATAAGTGATCACATGAAATTTTAGTGTATGTAATGAAGCTGTTTATGTTATATCTTGTGTTTATGTTTAGATCAAGTATGTTAAAGCTTGGATCTAACAAGTTTAAGCATGGATCTTGAAGGATCTATGGTTAAACTTGAAGATGAACATAAAAAGCATTATGTGAACATGAAAAATGAATTTTGATGCATAATCTTGTAATCTTGAAGTAATAAAGTGTGTGTAGAACTAATTTTTGAAACTAAAATTCATGGAAAGTTTGTTAAAAATTTAACATAAAGCTTATTTTTGAAAGATCTAAAGTTATTAATCACGGATCTTGAAAGATCCATGGTTAAACATAATGATACAAATAATGATCTTTCTATTAAACACAAGAGTGGTCTTAGAACATGATTTACAAAATGTTGAAACCATAAAACTCATGGATGATTGAGTTAGTGGATTAAAGTTTCACATAAGTTTGTTTAAAATACTCAAGAACACTTATTTTTGGAAAGATCATAATATGCTAAGTGTAGATCTAAAAGACTACACATTTTTAACAAGAATCAAGTTCACCATGATATTTCATACGGAAAAATTAGTATATGTTGTTGGTGATTATTGTTGGAAAATTGTTTTGGTGTTGAAAAGAAAATAAACACATGTTTTGAAAACATGAGAAACCTCCATTTTTAGGGGAAACTATGTCAAAATTTTTATAAAATTTTGACACTTAGAAAATATAAGTTGTGGTGAAACTTATTCCTCAAAAATTCACCTAAAAGTGTTTACCAAGGTTTCCCTAATATTTGTAAGAAATTACAAGGTAAGAAATGATGATTTCTTCAAGTTAAAAGTAATATTAAGTATGGATATTTTTAGGGAAAATATATATATTTAGTGATCACCAAATTTTGTGCTAAGTGTATATTATGTGTATTATATGTAGTAGTGTATTAGGGACTTGAAAATACACTAAATACTCCCAAGTAGTATGAATACAAAAATACACATACAAATACATGAGAATACATAAGTATACAAGTATACAAAAATTCCTCACAAGGAAATACATGGACAAATACAAGAAAATATATTTACAAAAATATAGTTCTTAACACATTATTGAATTTGGACAGGTTATAAACTTAAATATATATTTTCGGACAAATATATAACCTATACCAAATATTGAAATTTATACAAGAATCGGGTGGATAACAAGAATAACCATATATATATTTTATAGCATGACAATATATATATATATATATATATATATATTTCATACAAGTCTTAAAAATATATTATTTTTAAGAAATATAATTCCAGAAAGTAATAAAAACAAAGTATTGATTTTTGGTAAATAATACAAAATACACAAGTATTTACATAAAATACAAGTACACTTTCCTAAGTATACTTGTACAAAAATAATATTGAGAATATTATTCCACGAAATACTTATATTTATTTTTGGAAAAATAATATAAGTAACATACTTCAAAAGTTAAAAATATAGATTATTTTTTTAACAACTTATTACCTTGACAAAAAGACATTATAAATTAATATATATTTGAGAAGTGAAATATATATTTATAAATAAACAATATATAGTTAACGGGCAAGACCCGACAAGCAAGGGCACAACCCTCACAAAGATTGAACATACAAATAACATATACATAAACAAAAGATGGTGACTTGTAGTTGTGTGATACAAGTCTAGTGACTAACATTAATAGAACACGTATAGGTCACGACGCTAAGAAACCAACCGGTGAAGTTTACGGCGCAGGATACGCAAAGTTGTGAGTTCATGTCCCCACTTTTAAACTCTTACTTGTTTTCTAAACTTGGGGAAAATACATGTACTATGGTATGTTGAATACAAAACTAAGGAATGATGTTATAGATCATGTGACGTATAGGGTGCCATAAGCACCATTAATCAGTTACATCCTAAGAACGCGGAACAAAATGTTAGATCTAATAGGTTTCAGGCAACCACACTCTTGGCCACACTTTTACCAAGCGGTGCTTTGTGTCTCTAGTCGTGAATCGACAAGTAAAAATGCCTATGGTTTGGATGCTTCCTATGTCGTTACACATGTTGATGGCCTAGCTAACCATTACCGATCTCGTATTCCTTACATTAACAGAAATACTTGTTTCGTACAATTACATACCATGTTTTCTGCAGCAAATGCTTAACTGTTTTACACAAAACTGCATGAATTCACACCAACATTATGTTGACGATTTTCCAAAACTTACTTGTTTTTTAGGTAACTAAAGTGGATGTACGTGCGGTCTTACTCTTGCTCCTGGATGTCGTTTCTGTTTTTAGTTACCATGTGTCAAGACTCCTATGCCCATTTTGCGGGATTTGGTTGTTATGTCCCATCCTATGTGGTGATATACGGATCAAAACCTTTATGTTTGTCTTTGAATAAAGTTGTAAACTTTTCAGACAATATTTTATCTTGTGATATAAACACTAAACTTAACTTATGATTTCGATTATGTAAAGTTAATGGCATTTGGAGTTATTTTATGATCATGTAGTATATTTACCATTCATATGCAATGAGAACCTTTCAGGATCACACCTCGTGCTTCTGCTTTAGAAAGGGGTGTGATAGATTGGTATCAGAGCTGCGATTGTAGTGAACCAGGATTCCTTCTCGAGTCTAGACTACAATCTTTAGGATCGTCTCACGAAAACAAATTTTTCAAAAAGTTTTCATTGCATAAAACTTTCCACGACATCCACTACCTGAAACTGTTTTCAAAGAGTCAAGTAAGGACACTACGAGACTTAGGGTGCACCGGGGTAGCACTTGTCTTTGACTAAGAATTACTTGCAACAATGTGTATAATTATTTGTATATTAATTAAGTAATAATTAATATATACATATACTATGAATAAAATATTACAGGTACACATGTCTTCGTCTGAAAGCAGTGGCCTATCTGAAGGAAGTGACCCGATGATGATTGTCTCTGAAGACGAGATTGCTTCAGATCCGGAGATTTTCACGTCTGACTTCGAGACCAACCCTGAGATGATAACCGATGATGATGATCTCAACAATGTCTTAGCTTTGCCCTTACCTTTCCATGACCAGCTCTCCATTGGGACCGCAGAGCATCTCATTGAGTCTATTCCCATTCATGATATTCCTTTTGCCGCCATCCCTGCTGAGGACTAATCATTCGTTGATGACCTAGATTATAGTGTGGCCTCTCCTGTTGTGTTCGTTATCGATACCCCTTCCGATTCTGACCTTGAGTCTGATGCCGATTCCTTCGATTCAGTGATATCTTCGGCCCTTTTTGCTGCTGGACTGAGAGTTTACTCGACTGGTGATGATGATGACACTACGCCTGTTGTGCCATCCACTCCTACCCATGTTCCCACACCTCCCCACACTCCCACTCAAATCAGCTCCCTCATCCGTCGAATTCGTGAGCTTGAGGATGAAGTGATTCATCTTCACAATTTGATCTTCCCTTCACCCCCACCCTTTTCCCCATCCTATTAGTTTTCCTTTGGAGGTACCTTGATGGAGTAGTATTTTGGGTATGAAGGCTACAACCGAGCTTTGGGTGCAACTTGAAGACAAGAACCGCCAATGTGAAGAAAGATATTTTGTCTTTGATACGTATTAAACTTGTACTATGGGGTGACGCAACCCTTATGCATTATGTTTTCTTCGCAATCAATGATGTAACAAATTGTCCTGATATGTATAAATGTAACGCCCGTCTCAATTTATCAAGATTTTAATAATAAGATACACATTTTAAATTGCTAAAATGTGACTTTACAAAAACTTGTCATACTAACATTCCCATATGTTTACAACATTTCGAAAGCATGTTTATAAATGTTTACATAATTCACTTTTAGCAAAAAAAAACTCAAGATTTGACGCGGAACCTTCATTTAACGTGTGTTCGGTTCTTGCTCGCCACTTGATCTTCATCCGGGACTCTTGACATTCACCTATGATCAAAACCAACTTAGAAGTCAGTTTTGATAGTTAAATAACAAGTACAACAAGAAAATTGGGTCAAATAATCGAAATAAACCAAAAAAAACATATTTTTCAGCGTTTTAGGCCGTCGCCACGTGTGATGGCAAAAGGGCATGTGTAACACCCTAGTTACTAATTAACGATTTTTGTATGTAATTACCAACAATTAGATATGTAGTTAAGACTACACATATTATAAAAATACGGGTTTATTAAAACTTTTACAAATCATAAGTTATTCTACATAACGTGATCAATTTCGTTGTTTAAAATTTACAACGTGGCAAAGTGCGGAAGCGTGTATCTTTATCGTGTTCGGTTCTTCGCTGAGCTTGATCGTCTTCCGGCATCCAAAAGTACCTACATTTCATAAACATGAAATGCTTTAGTCATACGGGTTTAAAACGTGTCTAAACGAATCCGGGAAATTTAAACTAAATAAAATATACTTTGTTTCTGGGTCCACCGTAACTTACGGTGACACCGTAAGTTACGGTAGCCCCTGAAAGTCTATCCTTCCACCGGAACTCAGTATGTAACCATCGTAATCATATCAGCTCCACCGTAACTTACGGTGGCATGACTAAATCAAGTATACGCAATCATATGTCTTTTTCTGGATTAATAATGACATTATTAATGTGCAGCGATTTTCTATACAGCTGCTGTAATTGACCATTATGACCCATTCAAAGTCCGAACTAGATTAACATGTTCAAAGATGGATCGTAGAAAACTTCAATACCTTCGCAAACATATAAGGTACACCTTCTAACGAATTTTCTATGATTTTATATGATTTTTATAAAATCAGCACAGCAACTATATTTTCATTTTTCAAACAGCTTTCAAGGTTTTGAACAGCTGTTTAATTCATTCTTTTGGCCTATTTAACAACCACATTTGTTTCCTATGATTGAAAACAGTAAAAATTTACTTCATAAGCTTTCCGAAAAGGTATAGAACACCCAAATCGGATAAACGGTTGATTTTATATGATTTTTTTAAGATTAGTCGAAATCCGTATAAAAAGCTGCGGAAATCATGTTTAGGGTCATTTTAAATTCGAACCAAACCATCAAATGCAACCCATTTTCATGGCTAAAACCCTTATTAAACTCTTGGTAATGGTTAGAAACCTATAACAAATATAATGACCATCGTCCGTAACATTTGGTTTACCTATTAAGGTAACCAAAAACTTATTTTAGACTTCGTTTAACTCTCATTAGCCTTACATTTAAATGAGAGTTATCTTATTATGCGTACCTGGCTCGGATCATTACATTGACCCATTTAAGTACCTTGCCTCAATATCTACTAAGTAATAGCGATGTAAATATCCACTCGATATTTATTTCTGAAATCAAACAACTCAATCAAACCATTAGTCGATATTGTCAAAAAGTGATATTTTCACCTTTTGACCCGTTGGTCTAAATGACCGATAATATTGGCGAGATAAAGCTTATTGCCATCTCGTCTACACGACTCGTTCCGATTTACACCGCACGGTCGTTTTAACTATAATTCACCTCTTAACGCTTTTTGGCCTAATAAGGCTTACGAAATATGTATCTTTCAAAACCAATAATTATTGTCAACAAGTGTCCAAATTTCAATTTTACCCTTATTGGTTATCTTGTTCCGTACGACTACACGCCGGAAACACCATATCTCAACTTTCCATTTGTCTTGTTCGAAATCAAAACAACAAAGGGACATTCTAAACTATATGACTAGTGTAAGTTATACTTACCTCGCATCCGAATATGCTTTTCTTCTCGTGCTTGATTCGTTTGACCGCTTCTTTCCCAAGCCTCCACCTAGCTCGTTAGGCGACAAACTATCATCATTCACAAGGTGGTTAGATTAGTCATTTCAATTCACGACTATTCCACCTCACGTATTTTCTATGTCGAAACTACTATTTGAATTTATCATTGGTTAGTTTGACTTTTTAAAAGTCAATTGACTTACCAACATATTCATATGCACATTTGGTTCATTGAACTCACTTAGGCATATTTCATCCGAACTCTTAACAAAAATCAAATTTTTACATACTAACTAGTAAGCCGCGATTTCATTTAGGCATTTCATATCAATGAAAATTGGCTGTTTTTGGTGACTTGTTTAACCTGTTTACAAGTCTTCAAAAATTATGATTTTTTATGTGGCGTACATCTCGGAGGGTTAGCCCTTGAGTTAAAATTTCAAGATCTAACTCTTTACCAAAAATTCGTGAAAATTCATTTACTAAGCTGCAATCAGATTCGTCACTTCTGACTGCAGCTTACGGAAAAATTCATATAAAATTCCTCGTTTATCCGATTGACGAAATTCCAATTGGCGATTTTTGGAATCACTTAATACTTTGTACAGTAAGAATTTGAGATCATAACTCAATTCCTAAATTGAGTTATGACATTCGTAATGGGCTGCAGATTCTGCCAGAAAACGCAGCTTGAACCTTTGATACGGAAAAATTCATAAAACGCTCAATTTTCGTCGAAAAAATGCGATTCCAGTGGGGTTTTAAAGATATTTCCTGGAACTACATTTTAGGGTCAAGAAACACATGTTTTTACCACGTTTTATCCAGGTTACAGCCAATACAAGTTGGCTGTAAATTCTGATCAAGAACCGTTTGAATTCAGCTTTCAAATTAAGCATGTTCTTGACATCATAACACTATTTCTTTAGCGATCAAAACCCTAAGAACATCTTATACCTCAATTTAGCTTCAACAAAATCTGAATTTACTTGAGCTAAGCATGATTTCAATCTATACTTGTCTAGGGTTTACTCCTAGGCATTTAAATGTTCCTATTTCATCTACATATCATACATGCATCATCAAATTTCAGATTTCCCAATTTCATGAGAATTTCAAACAGAAAATTAACATCAAATTTTACATACCTTACAACCCTCTTGCAATGGGGATCACTAATCCGATCTCAGATTTCGATTTGGAGTAGATTTGCCCCTTCAATTTGATGAATTTGTGAGTGTTAGGGTTTTGAAGAGTGGGGGTCGCCCTTTTCCTTGCTCCTGATCGAACCAGACATCCCAAATGGGGTGTTTGGTTTTTTTTTTATTAAATCTAATAATACAAGTTTCGATTTTAACAACATTGGCCCCTCTAATTTGGTTAGTTAATTAAGTAGGGCACAACCTACTTATTTCTAACAATATTCCCCACTTTTTAACTAGGTTAAACATTCCTAATTAAATTAGTGGGTTTTGGGAATCTATGACTAAGTTTAGTTTTAAGTCCCGTTAACTCGGGCCTTCTACAAACTTTGTTTCCTCAAAGTATTTATCCTCCTTAAATCTTTTATTCACTTTTTTTTATTTAATATTAGGATTATTTATTTAAATCCTAATATTTACCGGGTTACTTTTACCGCTAACGGTATTTTACCCGTCATCTAGTATTAATGTGGTTTGATTACCAAACCCGTTTTCGGGGTGTTACAAGTCTACCCCACTTAGAGAGGTTTCGTCCTCGAAACCTTTTCTTACATAATTTATTGAGTTTAAACTCAATGTATTTGCTCTCGATAATCAATTGAGCATTGCTCATATCTTAACCAATTGTTAGTATTACCAGAAAAGTATGGTAATATCTTTTTGGTTATTAATCATCTACGTATCTTTTATGACATAATGCAACTTGGAATAACGTAATCTCGTTATTTCCACTAGTTTAATTAACTTAACAATATTCATCACTTGGTTCTAATATTCGTCACTCGGCTCTAATGTGATTATACTTCACATTACATTTCTTGACCGTGATCATGTCACGTCATGCCAAATTTTACATCAACTTTCTATCTTCAGAATTATCACTTTTCGAACATTTCGTCTTGCACCTATCAGTGTCAAGACTTATATCTTTCATGTTTACTGTTTATACGTCTATCATAATTCATTCATTTTCATCATCATTCTTTTTTTCGTAGAAATGTCATTTCTTATCAAAACCGAAGTTTTAGTTTAGCGTCTTCTCTTCAACCTTTGTCAATTATCCATACCGGGATATTGACAGTCTAAAATTTATCCTTTTTTTTTAGTCTTTGTCTTATGCGAGGATTCTCCATTTATTCCCTCACTTTGTCTTATTAACCCCTAGGTTTTATCACTTAGTCTATGGGCTATTTTATTAGACCTTCACCTCTTTAAGGCGGGGTCCTTATAATCTATTTCTTTCTAATCATGACCCGTGGGTCGTTTTAGTCCCGTAGATCTTTCATTTGTTTATAACCATAAAGGTTATGTTGATCCCGTAGATCACTCCTTACTCATGTCATTCTTAAAATACATGTTTGGTGTCAAGGCACCCTGTTTTTGTTCGAAGAATCGTTTGGTTTCAAGCTTAGGTCCCGCTAACCTTAATTGTAGTTTCATGGCTATAATTGTTTTCTTTCGGAAAATTTTCCGATTTTTATGACTTCTCACCCTTATCCAGTTCACATACATTCGAATTTGATTATGTCCCCTTACCGGGCTCATTATTCTTTTGCTTTTAACACTACCATTATCCCGCTTGCGTTTACTCATGTCGTCCGGCATGATATTATATTCGACCCGTTCAACTTTAAAATAGCTGAACATAATTTATTCAAAATTTCTATTTACATCATCTTGTCGTCTTTTAGTCATGACTTAAAATCCAAGTCTTTTAGTTTTCTACCCGAGTTCCCGTTTCTCGGTCTATGCATGTGTTTAAATCCTTACCCACCAACCGGGTGTTTTACCGAAGTCGTTATTATTGCACCCCTCTCGGTATGCATTAAGACTTCGCTTCACTTTTATATTCCGTCTTTGCCCTCAAGTTTGACGTTTTACAAAAACGGTCTGTTAAGAGGCATATTTGCGTTTTCCGGGTTCGAATGTAAGTACACTCCCTCCCAATACTTGTCTAAATCATTTTACATGCTTGCGTTTTCTGGGTTCGAGTGTAAGTACACTCGCTCCCAATACTTGTCTAAATCATTTTACATGCTTGCGTTTTCTGGGTTCGAGTGTAAGTACACTCCCTCCCAATACTTGTCTAAATCATTTTACATGCTTGCATTTTCTGGGTTCGAGTGTAAGTACACTCCCTCCCAATACTTGTCTAAATCATTTTACATGCTTCTTCGTCCCTTCACTCGGTCTCATTATCCTAATGTAATACGCTTCCGTCACTCGGTTGTGCGTTTACATTATTATCAAACATCTTACTCATTTGATTCATTTGGGTACTTTTAAACTAGTCCCATATACCCCGCCCTTACTACATCGGATGTAAATGTGTCCGCTATAAGAAACTCGTGGTATCATATGCCACTACTTACTTGGCCAGAGTAAGCGATTAACACATGACATACACGACCTTCCTATAGTTTTCACATCACGCCCTATGTAAGTACTCTATTTAGTTTTCTTGGAAATGATATCCTGGATATGTATTTCTATTCAGGTTTTCCAAGTTTCTAATTTACCTATGCAACAATCATTCTCTACTTTGTTTATTGCATTTTACTATTTGTGTGATTATATTTAAAAGCGTGCACCTGGTATTGCTTGCCTTAACGGGCTTTCTTGCCATTACTTATTTGCAATCATTACGCGATTTAGGTCCTTGATGATTATGCTCTCCTTGCCATATCTCGGACCGTTCCATCATCATATCCACAATTCGTTTGACTCTCGTCGTCTTCAAACGCGAGTGTCCTTCAATTAAAACATTCACAAAAGTTAGTAACGTCAACTTCAATAATCTCCCGTATTATAATACAAGGCATTTTCTACAATAAGCGTCAACGCGCGTATTTTAATCAACTATATCAATCATTTTAATTGGGGTAACGTGTATCACACGATAGCCCTATGTGTTGTTTACAACACTTTAGTATACCAAACTATTAACATACATGTACTTACCGGAATTGCGATCAAGCCTCGAACCGAACACTATTCTTTATTAAGAGCATAAGGTTTAAGTCCAAGCATGGTCCTCCCCACCATACTTGAATCTCTTAAACCAAGGCTCTGATACCAACTTGTAACACCCTAGTTACTAATTAACGATTTTTGTATGTAATTACCAACAATTAGATGTGTAGTTAAGACTACACATATTATAAAAATACGGGTTTATTAAAACTTTTACAAATCATAAGTTATTCTACATAACGTGATCAATTTCGTTGTTTAAAATTTACAACGTGGCAAAGTGCGGAAGCGTGTATCTTTATCGTGTTCGGTTCTTCGCTGAGCTTGATCGTCTTCCGGCATCCAAAAGTACCTACATTTCATAAACATGAAATGCTTTAGTCATACGGGTTTAAAACGTGTCTAAACGAATCCGGGAAATTTAAACTAAATAAAATATACTTTGTTTCTGGGTCCACCGTAACTTACGGTGACACCGTAAGTTACGGTAGCCCCTGAAAGTCTATCCTTCCACCGGAACTCAGTATGTAACCATCGTAATCATATCAGCTCCACCGTAACTTACGGTGGCATGACTAAATCAAGTATACGCAATCATATGTCTTTTTCTGGATTAATAATGACATTATTAATGTGCAGCGATTTTCTATACAGCTGCTGTAATTGACCATTATGACCCATTCAAAGTCCGAACTAGATTAACATGTTCAAAGATGGATCGTAGAAAACTTCAATACCTTCGCAAACATATAAGGTACACCTTCTAACGAATTTTCTATGATTTTATATGATTTTTATAAAATCAGCACAACAACTATATTTTCATTTTTCAAACAGCTTTCAAGGTTTTGAACAGCTATTTAATTCATTCTTTTGGCCTATTTAACAACCACATTTGTTTCCTATGATTGAAAACAGTAAAAATTTACTTCGTAAGCTTTCCGAAAAGGTATAGAACACCCAAATCGGATAAACGGTTGATTTTATATGATTTTTTTAAGATTAGTCGAAATCCGTATAAAAAGCTGCGGAAATCATGTTTAGGGTCATTTTAAATTCGAACCAAACCATCAAATGCAACCCATTTCCATGGCTAAAACCCTTATTAAACTCTTGGTAATGGTTAGAAACCTATAACAAATATAATGACCATCGTCCGTAACATTTGGTTTACCTATTAAGGTAACCAAAAACTTATTTTAGACTTCGTTTAACTCTCATTAGCCTTACATTTAAATGAGAGTTATCTTATTATGCGTACCTGGCTCGGATCATTACATTGACCCATTTAAGTACCTTGCCTCAATATCTACTAAGTAATAGCGATGTAAATATCCACTCGATATTTATTTCTGAAATCAAACAACTCAATCAAACCATTAGTCGATATTGTCAAAAAGTGATATTTTCACCTTTTGACCCGTTGGTCTAAATGACCGATAATATTGGCGAGATAAAGCTTATTGCCATCTCGTCTACACGACTCGTTCCGATTTACACCGCACGGTCGTTTTAACTATAATTCACCTCTTAACGCTTTTTGGCCTAATAAGGCTTACGAAATATGTATCTTTCAAAACCAATAATTATTGTCAACAAGTGTCCAAATTTCAATTTTACCCTTATTGGTTATCTTGTTCCGTACGACTACACGCCGGAAACACCATATCTCAACTTTCCATTTGTCTTGTTCGAAATCAAAACAACAAAAGGACATTCTAAACTATATGACTAGTGTAAGTTATACTTACCTCGCATCCGAATATGCTTTTCTTCTCGAGCTTGATTCGTTTGACCGCTTCTTTCCCAAGCCTCCACCTAGCTCGTTAGGCGACAAACTATCATCATTCACAAGGTGGTTAGATTAGTCATTTCAATTCACGACTATTCCACCTCACGTATTTTCTATGTCGAAACTACTATTTGAATTTATCATTGGTTAGTTTGACTTTTTAAAAGTCAATTGACTTACCAACATATTCATATGCACATTTGGTTCATTGAACTCACTTAGGCATATTTCATCCGAACTCTTAACAAAAATCAAATTTTTACATACTAACTAGTAAGCCGCGATTTCATTTAGGCATTTCATATCAATGAAAATTGGCTGTTTTTGGTGACTTGTTTAACCTGTTTACAAGTCTTCAAAAATTATGATTTTTTTATGTGGCGTACCTCTCGGAGGGTTAGCCCTTGAGTTAAAATTTCAAGATCTAACTCTTTACAAAAAATTCGTGAAAATTCATTTACTAAGCTGCAATCAGATTCGTCACTTCTGACTATAGCTTACGGAAAAATTCATATAAAATTCCTCGTTTATCCGATTGACGAAATTCCAATTGGCGATTTTTGGAATCACTTAATACTTTCTACAGTAAGAATTTGAGATCATAACTCAATTCCTAAATTGAGTTATGACATTCGTAATGGGCTGCAGATTCTGCCAGAAAACGCAGCTTGAACCTTTGATACGGAAAAATTCATAAAACGCTCAATTTTTGTCGAAAAAATGCGATTCCAGTGGGGTTTTAAAGATATTTCCTGGAACTACATTTTAGGCTCAAGAAACACATGTTTTTACCACGTTTTATCCAGGTTACAGCCAATACAAGTTGGCTGTAAATTCTGATCAAGAACCGTTTGAATTCAGCTTTCAAATTAAGCATGTTCTTGACATCATAACACTATTTCTTTAGCGATCAAAACCCTAAGAACATCTTATACCTCAATTTAGCTTCAACAAAATCTGAATTTACTTGAGCTAAGCATGATTTCAATCTATACTTGTCTAGGGTTTACTCCTAGGCATTTAAATGTTCCTATTTCATCTACATATCATACATGCATCATCAAATTTCAGATTTCCCAATTTCATGAGAATTTCAAACAGAGAATTAACATCAAATTTTACATACCTTACAACCCTCTTGCAATAGGGATCACTAATCCGATCTTAGATTTCGATTTGGAGTAGATTTGCCCCTTCAATTTGATGAATTTGTGAGTGTTAGGGTTTTGAAGAGTGGGGGTCGCCCTTTTCCTTGCTCCTGATCGAACCAAACATCCCAAATGGGGTGTTTGGTTTTTTTTTTATTAAATCTAATAATACAAGTTTCGATTTTAACAACATTGGCCCCTCTAATTTGGTTAGTTAATTAAGTAGGGCACAACCTACTTATTTCTAACAATATTCCCCACTTTTTAACTAGGTTAAACATTCCTAATTAAATTAGTAGGTTTTGGGAATCTATGACTAAGTTTAGTTTTAAGTCCCGTTAACTCGGGCCTTCTACAAACTTTGTTTCCTCAAAGTATTTATCCTCCTTAAATCTTTTATTCACTTTTTTTTATTTAATATTAGGATTATTTATTTAAATCCTAATATTTACCGGGTTACTTTTACCGCTAACGGTATTTTACCCGTCATCTAGTATTAATGTGGTTTGATTACCAAACCCGTTTTCGGGGTGTTATAGCATGGTCGTGGCGCGACGCCACGGTCTTGTTTCAACAGAATGTTGATGCTGGTGCTGCATAATTCCCAGCATGACTCGATTTCACGGAAACGAGCATAACTCTCTCGTTTTTAATCCGTTTTACCCGATTCTTTTTCCTACGCGCTCGTAATTTAATTCTCCATCTTATGGAGTTAAAATCCAACATCCGGCATAATAATTTTTGAGACTTCCAAGCCTTCGACTCATTACCTTTTTACCAAATTTTAACCCGTTTATGCATTTATCAAACAAACATATTTGTTTGATCCTTATTTCACATGCACCTATTCAATTTAATATTATCTACCATGTTAGGTTCTAATCACAGGTTTCTTACACAATTTAAACCCGTTTTCGCTCGTATGCTTATTTTGACCCGTTAAGGGTATTTACGCATTTTTAAGACTTTGACTCGCAAAGAGCATACCTTTCACTTACATACTTATCCAAAGTAATCATTTAATCTATTGACTTGTTTCTAAACAACCTTTTAAAATCGTTTGCCCGATATACCTATCAAGGGCATTTTGTCAACTTCGCTCCATCCTTTACAACAAAGGACTTTATTGGACCTTTAACCAATCCACTCACTTAATTTTAATTCTAAACACACATACCTGACTCGGATCAATATATTGACCCGTTTCGATACCTTGCCTTAGTAGCCGCTAAGCAATAGCGATGTACATATCCATCTGATATTTATTCCTATAATCATATAGCTCAACAAACCATTAGTCGATATTGTCAAAGGGTGATAATTTCACCTTTTAACCCGTTTGGTCTAAAGGACATGAAACTCTATGAGATGATATTTATTACCATCTTATCCATACCACTAACTCCGGTTTACACCGTATAGTTGTTTTACTTGTAAATCGTCAATTGATTCCCTTGACCCATTATAACCCACGCTATGACGTATCTTTCCCCAAAATAACGGTTATTGTCAACAAGTGACTAAAGTACTATTTTACCCTTATTATTTGCATTGGTTTACCATACAAGGTAATTATTAAAAACTCGTTATCTTTTAGTCATTTCATGACTATTTAACCATATTAGCTCCTTTTTATTCATTCAACATGTTTATGACCATTGTCTTTTGTTCCGGACCGCACTTGTCGTGTCGGAACATCATAATTTAAATAAGACTTATCATTCATAACCTATAAAATCATTAGGTATTAAATAATTAGAGTGTAAGCTTTACTTACCTTGCATCCATGCCACGCTTTTCTTTCCGTACTCCCTCCGTTTGACCCGCTTCATCCACAAGCTTCCACCTAGCTTGTTAGGCGTCAAACTATCATCATATTTCATAAGATGGTTAATTTAGTCATTGTCAATCATAACTATTCCATCTTACGTATTTTTCTATCAAAATTATCATTCGATCTTATTAATGGTCGGTTTGACTACAAAAAGGTCAAACGCCCATTAGCATATAAAATGCACATTCAAGTTCGACAACTAGTTTAAGCATTCCAATAATTACCCGGTAGGCGTTATTTTTAGGCCCCCGTTTTAACTAAAGTTCTAACTAAGTCCATTGTGTTTTCAACACTTCAACTAGCTCAAGCGATTATCAAAACTAGTTTATTCATTCGTTTCGCAAGAACTAAGGGTCTCTCATATATGAGCGAAAACCCGTTTCATCCTATCACTAGCATTCATCCGAACATTTAATAAAACCAAGTTCTATCTATCAATTAGTAGATAACATGATCTCATACACTTAGTTACATGAACATAGCTACCGAATTTCATCATAACATTCAAAACCCATTTCAATCATGTATGAACAAGTACCCAAATCGCGTAATTTGTTTGAGTGCCTTGTTTCTATTATCAAATATGATGATTTTAAACATAAACTTATCATCATCTTCACTATTATATCAAAACCCACTTCCTAGTTTACTTGTTAATCACATACAAGTAATATTACTTCAAGTTCTTCATAATTTCATCATAACTAACAAAATTAAACATGCATATACATTCAATTTCGACTTTGGATCATAACCCAACCATCTATTTGCAAGTAACCTACTTGTCTCGAATTTCAACTTTAACCAATCTAGGTTTTGTGACATACCTTATGATCCCCACGACTTGGTGATCGTTTATACGTGTTCATGCATTTGATTTGGGTTAGATTTAACCTTCAATTTGATCCTTTTGTTGAATTTAGGGCTAAAGCTCCATGGAAGCTTTCTCTTGGCCATCCCCACGCACGCACATACACTTAATGTGTGTGTTGTGTTGTTTTTTTTATTAAAATCATTTTTCAAGATATCCTAGTTTGGTCCCTCATGTTTGGTTAGTTATTAAGTAGGCCACAACCTAACTATTTCTAACACTATTCCCACTTATTAACTAGGTTACATATTCCTAGTTAACTTAGTGGGTTCGGGGAAATTATGACTCAGTTTATTTTAAGTCCCGTTAATTCAGGTTTCTTATAAACTTTATTTCCTTAAAACCATTTATTCACGTTTTATTAAATATTAGGTTTATTTATTTTAAATCCTAATATTTACCGGGTTACCTTTACCGTTAACAGTATTTTACCCGTGTATTAGTATTAACGGGGTTTGATTACCAAACCCGTTTTCGGGGTGTTACAATAAAGACTCGGTGAATATCTTATCACACATCAGTATTTATCTGTTTATGCATGCTTGTTGCTGTATGAATTGATTTATATGTTTGGCGGATTGTTTGATGTTGCTTATGTATATACATGTTTATAAATGTATATACCACTATCTTGTATGATAGTATCAAACAAATGTCTAACTCTGTTGTGTTGTGTTTTGGAAGAACATGGCACCCAGGAAAGTTGTGAACGCTCGTGATCAACCCCCTCCTCCCCCGATGTCGAGGACTGCTGAAGAACTGAACTCCATGCTGGAAGAAAGGATCTCCGAAGCTATCGCCCAGTATGAGGCGAACCGCACTAAACACAGTGGAGGACCAAGCGGTACTAGACGTAATGGACATGGAGATTCGTCTTGAGGAAACACAGCTCAAGGCTGCACCTTCAAGCAGTTTCTCGATTGCAAGCCACTGAACTATGACGTTACTGGAGGTGCAGTGGCTTTCCTGCGCTGGACGGAGAAGACTGATTCCACGATTCGTATGAGCAAGTGCACCGCGGACCAGCAAGTCACTTTTGTTACTGGGCTGTTTGTTGATGAGGCCTTGACTTGGTGGAATTTGCAAGTCCAGACTCTGGGAGATGATGTTGCGTATGGTATGACTTGGGATGAGTTGAAGGAAAGAATGAGAGAGAAGTATTGCTCTCGTGCTGAACTCCAAAGGTTGGAGACTGAATTTTAGAACTTGTCCATGGAAGGTGCGGACATTGTTGGTTATACTCGAAGGTTCCATGATCTGTCAAGAGTGATCCCCTATCTGGTGACTCCTGAATTTAAGCGCATTGAGCGCTACATCTAGGGATTGACTCCGGAATTTCGCATCATGGTAACTGCGGCAAAACCCACAACGATCACTCAGGGTGTAACTCTGGTTGTCAGCCTTACTGAGGATGTTGTCCGTATGAAGAAGTTGTCCCTGAAACCTACTGAGAAAACCGAGACGCATGCTGAGTCGTTTGGTGACAAAAAGAGGAAGCATTCGAATCTGAGCCAAGCAACGCGTAACAACAACAAGGGCTCCAACAACAAGAAACGTGACCCCAATCCACCCAAGGAGTCGAAAACACTTGCAGCTGCGAATGACGCTACTACCAGAGGGTATCAGGGCACTCTGCCCAAATGCAATCAGTGCAAGCGTCACCACGAAGGAGTTTGTCGCATCCCAAAATGTGACAAGTGTGGAAAACTGGGTCACCGCACCAAGAACTGTTGGGGAAAAGGAAATGGAAATGGTAACAGAAACGGGAATGGAAACCGAAACAGTGATGGAAATGGCAATGGTAATGGTAACCGGAATGGGAATGGAGCTGGGCAGAATCGAGAATGCTTTGGATGTGGTAGCAAAGAGCATTTCAAGAAAGATTGCCCAAGGGAGAACAACGCTCAGGCTCGAGCATTTGTGTTTGGAGCAAGGAACGCACGCGAGGACCCTAATGTGGTCACCGGTACATTTCTCGTTAACAATCACTTTGCATCCATACTATTTGACACTGGTGCCGATTATAGTTTCATGTTTGTGGAATTTAAACGTATGCTTGGAGTAGAATCTAGTAGATTATATATTCCTTATTCCCTAGAACTAGCCGATGGTAAACTTTTTGAGTCGGGTGAAGTTGTTTGGGGTTGTACGTTAGAACTTGGTGAGCAGAGATTTAGCATCGACCTCTTACCCGTTCAATTGGGTAGCTTCGATGTGGTGGTCGGAATGGACTGGCTGTCCAAGAATAAGGCTGAAGTTGTTTGTTACGAGAAAATTATTCGCATCCCTCTTGCGAATGATGAAACTCTCATCGTGCATGGAGAGAAAAGAAACACACCTCTGCGAATCATCAATTGCATGAAGGCGCAGAAATGCCTACGCAAAGGATGTGTTGCATTCCTGGCGCACGTTGTAGACAAGAAGGCTGAGGAGTCGAAACTCAAAGACATTCCTGTGGTGAAGGAATTCCCTGATGTTTTTCCCGAAGATTTGCCAGGACTACCTCCGCAACGACAAGTCAAATTCCATATAGACTTGGTTCCAGGCGCCGCTCTTGTAGCCAAGGCACCCTATCGACTTGTGTCATCCGAGATGCAAGAATTATCTACACAACTCTAGGAGTTGTTGGATAAAGGATTCATAAGGCCGAGTTTCTTGCCTTGGGGAGCTCCAGTCCTGTTCATGAAGAAGAAGGATGGAACACTGCGGATGTGTATAGACTATAGAGAATTGAATAAGCTCACTGTCAAGAATCGGTATCCCCTACCGAGGATTGACTACTTATTCGATCAGTTGCAAGGATCGAGCTATTACTCTAAGATCGACCTTCGATCTGGATACCATCAGCTAAGGATCCAAGAAGAGAGTATACCGAAGAGGGAGTTCAGGACACGTTATGGGTATTATGAGTTCCTAGTGATGCCGTTTGGATTGACGAACGCACCAGCAGTGTTTATGGATATGATGAATCGTGTTTGCAAACCATATCTCGATAAATTCGTGATTGTATTTATCGATGATATTTTGATTTATTCGCGAACGAAAGAAGAGCACGAGCAACACCTCAGGACCATTCTGGAGCTATTGAAGAAAGAGAAACTTTATGCGAAGTTCTCAAAGTGCGAATTCTGGATTCACGAAGTACAGTTCCTTGGTCATGTTGTGAACGAGAAGGGTATTCATGTAGACCCAGCCAAGATAGAAGCGATAAAGAATTGGGAAGCCCCCAAAACTCCAACTGAAGTTCGACAATTCTTGGGATTAGCGGGTTACTACCGCAGATTTATCGAGAATTTCTCCAAGATAGCCCAACCGTTGACTTCCCTTACGCAGAAGGATAAGAAGTACGACTGGGGTGATAAGCAGAAAGAAGCCTTCCAACTCCTCAAAAGAAAGCTATGCGATGCATCAATACTTTCCTTACCCGAAGGCACCGAGGACTTCGTGGTATACTGCGATGCTTCGCATCAAGGTTTGGGTTGCGTGCTAATGCAACGCCAAAAGGTCATTGCCTACGCATCGCGACAGTAGAAAGTTCATGAAAGGAATTACACCACCCACGACCTGGAGCTAGGCGCGGTGGTGTTTGCCTTGAAGATCTGGCGACACTATTTATATGGTACTCGATGTACAATCTTCACATATCACAAAAGCTTGCAGCACATATTCGATCAAAAGGAATTGAATATGCGTCAGCGATGATGGGTCGAGCTGCTAAACGATTATGATTGTGAGATTAAGTACCATCCTGGAAAAGCGAACGTAGTAGCGGACGCTCTAAGTCGAAAAGAAAGGGTTAAGACCCTAAGGGTTCGAGCATTGGAAATGACCATTCGGACGAATCTCACTGCACGCATTCATGACGCCAACAAGAAGCCCTTAAGAGGGAGAATATTAGAGCTGAATATCTCCGTGGTATGGAGAAGAAATTGGTGCCAAATGAAGAGGGAACCTTATACTTTATAGGATGCATTTGGGTTCCGCTCTATGGCGGTATTCGAGAAGTCATTTTTGATGAAGCTCACAAGTCGAGATACTCGATCCACCCGGGATCGGACAAGATGTATCAAGACTTGAAAGAATACTATTGGCGGCCAAAGATTAAAAGATATGTTGTTGTCCACGTTGGAAAATGCCTAACCTGTGCTAAGGTTAAGGCCGAATATCAGAAACCATCTGGCCTGCTACAACAACCCGAGATACCCATGTGGAAGTGGGAGAAAATTGTGACATATGTGCCTTTGCGACCATCAAACAAATACCAAATCAATGAAATATTGCGTTTCATACTTGGGATTTGTATAAATATGTGTATCATGTGCACATATCAATTCTTGTTCGATTTCGACCTTTAAATCGCTTTCTGGAATGTTATACACGAACTGATGCGTAAATATAACCAGTTTAATGCAACAAACACTCTGGGATAGTGAAATAGGCTTAAAATACCTTAAATAACCTTTACATAACTTAGAAATAAGTTTTGGAGGGTTTGGTATGCCGAAATCAAGTTTATTCGATCACAGGGACTAATTTCGACAAACTGCAAAAGTATGCCGATTCGTAATGTGAAGAACATTCTGGAACTTGATCATAAGTTAAATATGCCCTAAATAGCCTTTACATAGCTTAGAAATAGGCTTTGAGGTGTTTGGTGCACAAAAATAAACTTTTTGATCAATAGGGACTAAAAGCGTCAAAAAGTGCATAAGTTTGCATTTTCGCGCATATCTTACGTTCTGAATATATCCGGACATCCAAAAATTTATGTAATCATTAAAATACTTTATTTTAGTGATTGGCATGATAAAATTCCATTCGTCGCGTAATTTGGATCGTTATTCGCGTCCGTTCGTGTTTCGTCGTAATTAATCGAACAACGCAACCGTACGGCCAAACGAACCGACATCCGAGATATTTTTTAGCATATTATAAGTTCCCTATACTTTAACTTCATTTTAGAGCCTTGAAATTGGGTTAACGGGGCTTAAACGTGCCAAAAATGCAACGAAAACCAAGTTTCTGGGCTGCAGGGACCATTTTTGACAATCTGTCAAATATGGCTAGGAGGGGCGCGTAAGACTTGTCTATTTCTTATGCGGCCCGTGAGAGCCCATCAGACGGAAACATTGAATCTGGTCCAAACAGCTGAATTTGATGGTTTTGTTGCTTGTTTTTCAATACCATTTGATGGTTTTCATACTCCCATTGTATTCTAATACCTTGGGCCCAAGTGTAAGGTCATGATCGAAGCACGGTTTACGAGGAACGATCCTAACGGTTATAGGTTTTCTATAAATACCCAACACCCTCATACTCATTCCTCGCAATCTGATTCAAATAACTCTAAGTTGGGGTTTAACACTTCATACCTGAGCAATTTGAATCAAGATTTCCTTGCTTGGACCCTTTGTAAGTATTCTTTCGTGCTTTTATGCGTTTTCAAGCATGAAAGTCAATCTGCGTTTGACTTTCTGCTTTGACCAGTCTTTGGTCAACACGAAGTTCGTTTGAACTTCATAACGTGAGCGTAATCACGATGGTTATAGTATCTTGTGACTATACCTACTGATTACCACGTTATTTAGGCATAGTGACGAGTCATAGTTTCGGTCAAAATGCGTATTCTTGCGTATTTTGCAACCAAACTATTCTTAGGTATCAAATCCGTTTGTTTTGATATCAAACTTGTTTTCAAACTTCATTAAACATGTTTCAACATGTTTAACTCGTCACTTTTAGATTAGTGCTTGTATAGGGTCGTAAGATAAGCGGTCTAAACAACCGCTTAGACTTTCGAACCCGACCCGTTTGGTCGATCTTTAGGATCCGACCAAGCATGTTTAGTGACCATAGTTGTATAGGGAATAACCTTTCGAGGTTATACCTTATGGTCACTATGTTTAGTTAGTTGTATGATAGGTAATTTATGTGCCTTAGGAAAATGACCAAAATGCCCTTTTTACACATAAATTCATTTTAAGCATATGTAACATAAATTTTGGCATCTAAACTGATTAGGAAACATTATTAGACATGTTAAGGCATATAATACTTTTCATAGGACTAGATAGGCGGTCCGAACGCATTTTACGCAAACGACGCGTTAAAGTGGCGTAAGCTACCTTAACGAGTCGTAATGGGTCGTAAGCACTTAGGTTAGGTTTCGTTTTAGTGTGTAGGCTTTGTTAAACCATATCATATTAGTTCCAATACTCATTTGGTTTACGAAACCTCATACTATCCGATCCTCTAAGTTAGGTCCGTTTATTAACATAGTTACCTATATTAGGTGTCGTTTGATTCCATGATCCCTCTAGCATTGCTTGGTTGTTATCCAAAGACTTCTAAGCATCCTCAAGTGAGTACATAGTCCCCTCTTTTACTGTTTTCAAATTGTTTTGGGGTGATACACATGTGCCTACTTGTTACTTTCATGCTTTTATATCATATACTTGCTATGTTCATTAGTACGTAGATAGTACATGATTTCATTATGTTTTGCTATGTATGTTCACTTAGCATGCTAGCACATTGATTTTCGTATATTACATTTTGTTGCATATGCTCATCCAGTATATGGACACATTGTTTTACATTTATGTGAACCGTTTGTAACTGTTTGATTTATGTGAACTGTTTGTAACTGTTTGATTTATGTGAACCATTTGAATCTGTTTGAACCGTTGGGTTAGGGAAGTGATTAGGTAACGGGGTGGGTGTAATGTGTTAAAAGCATGGTGGATACGCCGCTGGTACTTCCTATATATAAGTGCTTTTTACACATTATATATCGTTGCGTTATCTAGATCACCTGGGCAAGGTTATCAAAACAAAGTTATATTACAAGGTTTTTCTAACAATATAAAACATTCGAGTTTTATTTCAAAAACGATTTATAATTTGGGTTTACTTAAACAAATGTTTTGGAGTTAAGATTCATGGTATCGAGGTTTTATAAAACAAATCTGTTTTGACATGATTATTTCAATTTATATTACAAGCATTTTACAAAACTTGGTTTTCTAATTATCAATTAATAAAGGTGTTCAAGTTATATTTTCAAAACATAAACGAGCCATGAATCTGACACTCACATAAAACCTATGTACTCGCCGACATTTTTATGCTGACATATTTTCACATGTGTTTCAGGTACCATAGTTGGTGATGTTTGATGATGATATTGATGCATGCTCACATAGGAACGGACGAGGCCTTAGTGACTTAATAACAATGAAAGTCTATTTGTTCATGTTTTGTTTCTAATTTCAATGTAATGTAATACACTTAATTCAATAAAACATAACTTTTATCCATGTGTTATGAAACAATGATTCTGTTATAACACTCCCCGACGTTTCCGCCACGATTTGTTGTTTTACGTGGTCGGGGTGTGACACAAATCTCAATGGATTTTATAACAAAATTACCCAGGACCCCTAGAGGGCATGATATGATATGGGTGATAGTTGATCGATTGACGAAGTCTGCATATTTCCTACCGATCCGAGAGAAGGATAGCACTGGAAAGCTTGTTGAGCTGTATCTTAAGGAAATTGTGGCACGTCATGGAGTGCCTATTTCGATTATTTCAGACAGAGATGGGCATTTCATATCGAGGATCTGGCAATCCTTCCAGGAGGCCTTTGGATCTCAGCTAGATCTAAGCACGACCTTCCATCTGCAAACCGACAACCAAAGCGAACGGACCATACAAACACTGGAAGATATGCTTCGCGCATGTGTTATGGACCTAGGCGGCAGCTAGGATACTCATTTACCTTTAGTTGGGTTTTCCTAAAATAACAGCTACCATACGAGCATAAAAGCCGCACCGTTCGAAGCTCTATATGGCCACAAGTGCCGTTCACCTTTGTGTTGGGCAGATGCTGGGGATAAGCAGATGATTGGTCCTGAACTTGTTCCAGAAACAACCAACAAGATCATGCAAATCCGAGAGCGCATTAAGGCGGCTCGTGATCGACAAAAGAGCTACGCTGATCGAAGACGAAAACCCTTAGAATTCGAGGTGGGAGACAAAGTTCTGTTGAAAGTCTCACCTTAGAAAGGTGTAGCAAGGTTCGGAAAACGTGGAAAGTTGAATCCATGATACATTGGACCATTCAAGATCTTGGAAAGAATTGGTACCGTGGCGTACAAATTAGAGTTACCAGAAGAACTTAATGGTGTACATGATATGTTCCATGTGTGAAACCTTAAAAGGAGTCCAACCCAAGAAACAGTTATCATCCCTGCGGATGAGGTGCATATCGACGACACGCTCCGATTTACAGAACAACCTGTTGAGGTAACGGATTGGAAGATCCATAAAACAAGGAGGAGTCACATTAAGCTTGTCAAAGTACATTGGAACTCTAAGCACGGACCCGAGTACACGTGGGAACGTGAAGACCGGTTCAAAGCCAAGTACCCCCATCTGTTAGAGAAAGCTCCTGCGGGAGATAACTCAGCCTGAATTTCAGGACGAAAGTCTTTTAACGGGGGGAGACTGTGACAACTGGTATAAAACCGGTAATTTCTGTACAGTGTTAATTATTATTTAATATCTACAATTATGTGCTTAAATGTCAACATTGTCTGATTACATGCTATACATGTGAATTCATGCACGTTTTATACTTCAAATGTTGCTTTATGCATCACTTTTAGCGTTGCGTCAGAAAAACTAGTAAACTCACCGGTAAGACACACTGTGTCAGCAATTCTGCAGAAAGCAGTCAGATAATAGAATTTAGGCCTAGTAATAGGTCCAACATCTAAAATACATTAAAGCCCAAGTATGGATACAAGGGTTAACATATAAACTTTCCGGAAGCTAAACTATGCACTAAAAAGCACCCGAAACTCACTTTAAATGCATAAATCTACATAAATCAGCACAATTCAGCTATAATCAGCTTTCTAACACATTAATATCATGTAGAATTTATGTTTTATTGTTTAGTATAACTTACAAAGTGTCGGGAATTGAAACTGCCATAAAAGGTGCTTCATACCTAGTGAAACTACGCAATTCAGCACTTTAACGAACCGTAACGAACCGAACAACCGGACAATAACCGGGACATCAAAATTTGACTAGAAGTAATGTTTTTATGATATTAAACTATTATTGATGCTAGAACACCTTAAAAATCATAAAAACCCCTAACCACACTTAAACTAAGTTAAACCCCCTCGTTTGCACTTTAACCCCCTTAACTACCAAAATTTTACACTTTACCCCCCCCCCCCTTCACCATAACCGGCCCCAAAGGGCCCCATATGACTTTTATTATATTAATTAACTATGTCCCCTAACTAGAATGCAAATGAATCTCTAAAGAAGATTTCATGTTGGAGAATTCTTCTATAAGACCATTAGAAAGTTTACATTGTCCATTTAACAAAAAAATTCATCATCTTCTTCCTCCCAACTCCCCTTGGTCTCTGCTCACTACTCCCACACACACACCACCATTTTCAAGCTTCAACCTCACAATCTAAGGTGATCTAGAGGTGTATGGAGGCCATCTAAGAAGGTGTATGGTGCTAGAAGTGGAAGGACCTCACTTTGGAGATTTTAACCACTCATTTTCTTCCATAATCATCTTCTTCATTCTTGTGCCACTTCCCTAGCCATTAGAGCTAGTAGTAAGCTTCTTGATCACTAAAATAAGTCATGTTTATGTTATGTACAAGTTTCACCATCTAAAGAACTTAACTTTTAATGATAAAAATGAAAAGATCTAACATATGCATGAAGAAAATAAGTTATCACATGAAATTTTAGTGTATGTAATGAAGTTGTTGATGTTATATCTTGTGTTTTTGTTTAGATCAAGTATGTTAAAGCTTGGATCTAACAAGTTTAAGCATGGATCTTGAAGGATCCATGGTTAAACTTGAAGATGAACATATGAAGCATTATGTGAACATCAAAATGAATTTTGATGCATAATCTTGAAGTAATAAAGTATGTGTAGAACTAATTTTTGAAACTAAAATTCATGGAAAGTTTGTTAAAAATTTAACATAAAGCTTGTTTTTGAAAGATCTAATGTTATTAAGCATGGATCTTGAAAGATCCATGGTTAAACATAATGATAAAAATAATGATCTTTCTATTAAACACAAGAGTGGTCTTAGAACATGATTTACAAAATGTTGAAACCATAAAACTCATGGATGATTGAGTTAGTGGATTAAAGTTTCACATAAGTTTGTTTAAAATACTCAAGAACACTTATTTTTTGAAAGATCATAATATGTTAAGTGTAGATCTAAAAGACTACACATTTTTAACAAGAATCAAGTTCACCATGATGTTTCATATGGAAAAATTAGTATATGTTGTTGGTGATTATTGTTTGAAAATTGTTTTGGTGTTGAAAAGAAAATAAACACATGTTTCGAAAACATGAGAAACCTCCATTTTTAGGGGAAACTATGTCAATTTTTTTATAAAATTTTGACACTTAGAAAATATAAGTTGTGGTGAAACTTATTCCCCAAAAATTCACCTAAAAGTGTTTACAAAGGTTTCCCTAATTTTTATAAGAAATTACAAGTTAAGAAATGATGATTTCTTCAAGTTAAAAGTAATATTAAGTATGTATATTTTTAGGGAAAATATATATATTTAGTGATCACCAAATTTTGTGCTAAGTGTATATTATGTGTATTATATGTAGTAGTGTATTAGGGACTTGAAAATACACTAAATACTCCCAAGTAGTATGAATACAAAAATACACATACAAATACTTGAGAATACATAAGTATACAAGTATACAAAAATTTCTCACAAGAAAATACATGGACAAACACAAGAAAATATATTTACGAAAATATAGTTCTTAACACATTATTGAATTTGGACAAGTTATAAACTTAAATATATATTTTTGGACAAATATATAACATATACCAAGTATTGGAATTTATACAAGAATCGGGTGGATAACAAGAATAACCATATATATATTTTATAGCATGACAAAATATATATATATATATTTCATACAAGTCTTAAAAATATATTATTTTTAAGAAATATAATTCCGGAAAGTAATAAAAATCAAAGTATTGATTTTTGGTAAATAATACAAAATACACAAGTATTTACATAAAATACAAGTATACTTTCCTAAGTATACTTGTACAAAAATAATATTGAGAATATTATTTCACGAAATACTTATATTTATTTTTTGGGAAAATAATATAAGTAACATACTTGAAAAGTTAAAAATATAAATTATTTTTTTAACAACTTATTACCTTGACAAAAAGACTTTATAAATGAATATATATTTGAGAAGTGAAATATATATTTATAAATAAACAATATATACTCAACGGGCAAGACCCGACAAGCAAGGGCACGACCCTCACAAAGATTGAACATACAAATAACATATACATAAACAAAAGATGGTGACTTGTACTTGTGTGATACAAGTCTAGTGACTAACATTAATAGAACACGTATAGGTCACGACGCTAAGAAACCAACCGGTGAAGTTTACGGCGCAGGATACACAAAGTTGTGAGTTCATGTCCCCACTTTTAAACTTTTATTTGTTTTCTAAACTTTGGGAAAATACATCTACTATGGTATGTTGAATACAAAACTAAGGAATGATGCTATAGATCATGTGACGTATAGGGTGCTATAAGCACCATTAATCAGTTACATGCCAAGACCGCGGAACAAAAGGTCAGATCTAATGGGTTTCAGGCAACCACACTCTTGGCCACACCTTTACCAAGCAGTGCTTTTGTGTCTCTAGTTGTGAATCGACAAGTAAAAATGCCTATGGTTTGGATCCTTCCTATGTCGTTACACATGTTGATGGCCTAGCTAACCATTAGCGATCTCGTATTTCTTACATTTACAGAAATACTTGTTTAATACAATTACATACCATGTTTTCTACAGCAAATGCTTAACTGTTTTACACAAAACTGCATGAATTCACACCAACATTATGTTGACGATTTTTCAAAACTTACATGTATTTCAGGTAACTAAAGTGGATGTACGTGCGGTCTTACTCTTGCTCCTGGATGTCGTTTCTGTTTTTAGTTAATATGTGTCAAGACTCCTATGCCCATTTTGCGGGATTTGGTTGTTATGTCCCATCCTTTGTGGTGATATAAGGATCAAAACTTTTATGTTTGTCTTTGAATAAAGTTGTAAACTTTTCAGACAATATTTTATCTTGTGATGTAAATACTAAACTTAACTTATGATTTCGATTATGTAAAGTTAATGGCATTTGGAGTTATTTTATGATCATGTAGTATGTTTACCATTCGTATGCAATAAGAACCTTTCAGGATCACACCTCGTGCTTCCGCCTTAGAAAGTGGTGTGACATTGTGAATGGTAACTATGAGTAAGAAATGTTTGGTTTATATAGAAAATAATTAAAAAAAAAATTAAATAGTCGTTGGCCAACGGCTATGCCTAACGGCTAGCCCAACGGTCATCAAATACTAGGCAATCAAAGTCAGCCATGTCACCCCAGCCCCCCACCCCACGCCAGGCTCAATCCCCACGCCATGACAAACGCCATGACAAACGCCAGCCCGGTGTGATCTTTTTTTTGAAAGTTAACTATTATTCACAGAAGCCCAACAGAGAAGCCCGGTGTGATCTAGTCAGCGTTTTTAGCATTCCGCCGTCCCAACCCACAACCCATAGTCTTAGACAAGATAAAAAAAATATATTCTGTTAAGAAAAAAGTAACAAGTTGTCCCTTGGTGAGTTGAGCCAGATGAGATTTTGCGCATCCCAATGTCGGCAGCACGCTATCTGGATTCCGTTGTCCCCTTTATAAAACCTCAAAATTCCATTTCATTTAACCCTCCACAACCACCCCCACCCCACTCCGGCTCATCCATCCTCAACCGATGGCGCTCCGTACACCCATCACCAAACGCTTCATATCCTCCTCACACGCCTCGCGATCCATCTCCTCCTGGTGGAAACACGTTGACCCTGCGCCCAAAGACCCTATTCTCGGTGTCACCGAAGCTTTTCTTGCGGATTCTCATCCTGACAAAGTTAATGTTGGCGTCGTAAGTCTCTTTTTCTTGTCTCAATTAAGGTTTTCTTCCTATGATCAAAGTTAAAACCCTATTTTTTTTTTATTTCTTTCGGTTGAGGTCAATTTAGATGGGTGTTTTTTTTTTTTAATTTGGTAGGGAGCTTATCGTGATGATAACGGAAAGCCGGTCGTTCTTGATTGTGTTAGAGAAGCTGAGAGACGGGTTGCTGGAAACTTGAACATGTAAGTGAGACGAGAGTTGTTTCTTTTTTGCTTAATTTTGTTTCTCAAGTTGTTTATTGATTAATTGTTTTGAAAATAGATGCAAATTTCATATATAACGATGCAGAGAAACTTATGCAGTGAACTTGTTTGGAGTGTTAATTTCAGTTTAAGATGCCTAAAAACTCATGCGTAGCTTGTTAATTAATTAGTATATTTTGTTGAGAAACAGTGCTAATATTTGGTTATATGTATATTGATAGTTATATCCTGTTTTACATTCCTACTTGACAAATTTTGATCTTTCTTTTACACTATTTTATGTCTTTTCTAATATATTATAACATGATATTTTTGTTGTTTTCTATGGCTTTGTCACCATCTACAGTTTTTGGTACCATGATTGACATTTCCCTTTTTATTTTCTTATAGATTGTAAAAGTTGGTCACATTTCTTGATGGGTGTTATTTAGGGTTGTGAATTTATAACACGAACTTAGTACCTAACAAGAACTTTGTTGGGTTTTTTTTTTTTTGGATAAAGAATTGGTTTGGGTTTAGTATAAACGGTTTAGGGTTAGTTTCCAGGCGAACGGTTAACCCACAAATGCGTTTAACTAAAAGGTTGGGTTTGGGTTTGGGTTCACGGATCGACCCGTTTATTTTTTCTTTCATTCTTAAAAATGTGTTATGTCACAACTTAAAATGGTTGGGTATGTTATGCCAAGTTTAAAACTAAAAGAGAAATCGACATCAACTTTCATAATTTAGGCGTAATTGTTTTTATATATATTTGCATATTTTTCCTGTGATTCTTTATTTTAGAGTGTTAATATGCAAAAGATGTAAAATAAAAATTCAGGTTAAAAGGCCGTGTTTGTGTCGTTGAGTTCACGTGTCTGACACGGTATCATGGTTTGTGTTTTGCTCGGGTTCATGTCAAGTATTCGGGTTCAACCAGCAAAACCCATGCATGGCCCGTTTCGCACCTCTAATGTCATTTATCGCATTATCATAGACTTGGTCACACAAATATTATGACTTAGTAGATGCATTTTGGAGCTTTTCTCCACAAGTTTTGTTGAAGCTCATAAGCTCATCTGGGATCATTTAACTCAAAACACATTTAATCTAGATTCTTAATTAAAGTTTTGATTTAATGATGGATATATTCAACGGTTCTTTTCCATGAAACTTTGATTTATTCTGAATTCTATTTAATCATACATATCTTCAGGGAGTATCTTCCAATGGGAGGAAGCAACAAAATGGTTGAGGAAACACTGAAATTAGCCTACGGTGATGATTCTGATTTGATCAAAGATAAACGAATTGCTGCAATCCAAGCTCTTTCCGGCACTGGTGCATGCCGAATTTTCGCAGATTTTCAAAAACGGTTTTCGCCTGATTCTCAGATCTATATTCCAGTTCCTACGTGGTCCAAGTAAGAACGTTGATAATATTTAGTCAATAATTTTGACCGTTGACCAGCTATATTTACAGTTCTGATCTGATTTTTGTTGGATCAGTCACCATAACATCTGGAGAGATGCTAATGTACCACAAAGAACATTCCATTATTATCATCCAGAATCAAAAGGTCTTGATTTTGCCGCACTGATGGATGATGTTAAGGTATCAACTATTAAGAATACTTTAACGTGTGGAATTTGTTAAGGGAACAATTGTTAGTTTTTTTATGTTTACTTGGTTGTTGTGCAGAATGCGCCAAACGGGTCGTTCTTTTTGCTGCATGCTTGTGCACATAATCCTACTGGAGTTGACCCCACGGTAGAACAATGGAAAGAAATATCTTACCAGTTCAAGGTTTGGGCATTTGATACTTTCTATCTTGTCTCTTTAAGTAATTAGTTTTTGATGTTAGTATGTTACTAAGCCCTGCAAAACGGGCTTGTCGCGTTGGATATCAAGAACACTTAATTACGAATTAATTATGCATCAAGAACAAGAACATGGGATCAATTGGATAAATTTGGTCTGTCAACGAAAGTCAACACAGACCTTTCTTTATCATGAAATTGATCAACACATCTTTACAATTTTGGGCATATATATAGCCTGTGAAACGGTATTAACAAGGTGGTTATACCCCTTCGTTTGGGGTACCAGAAAACCATCATAACCGTTAAATAACCGTCATTGACTTTTGTCAAGTTTGACTTTTGTTTTCTGCCTTGTGACCATTTATCTAATAAATACATAATTAACATAACCTAAGTCTAGATTACATTCTAACATGTTGGATCGTATTGGGTAACGGGCCAAACTGGGTTCTGATTAAAATGGGTTCTGGTGAAATGGGTCGTTTTAGAAAGAAAAAAAAGGCATCAAAAATTCAAAATGCGTTCACCCGGTATTTTTGGTTTTATGTTGGCTAGTGGTAACAAATTGGCCCGTTTTTAATTTAAGTATAGTAGTAAAACCCAAATTGTGTAAGCTATTTTTTACCCTAATCAACCCATTTTTGATGAACGGGTCATAATTTCCGGGTGTATATGTTACTCTATTCAGGTCAAAGGTCATTTTGCTTTCTTTGACATGGCCTATCAAGGGTTTGCAAGTGGTGATCCAGAAAGAGATGCAAAATCCATTAGAATTTTTCTTGAAGATGGTCATTTAATTGGATGTTCTCAATCATATGCTAAAAATATGGGTCTTTATGGCCAAAGAGTTGGCTGCCTTAGGTGATTAATTCTTTCTTACTTGTAATTGTATGCACGGACCTTTAGTTTGATTCTTTCAATTTGTCGTTCCAGATTACTGTTATTTGTTCTAAGTTATATTTTTGTAATCGTTTTGTTTGATATAAAGTTGCGAACTTTTGTTTGCAGTTTGGTATGTGAAGATGAGAAACAAGCTGTGGCTGTGAAGAGTCAACTGCAGCAACTTGCAAGACCGATGTACAGTAATCCACCCGTTCATGGAGCACTTATTGTTTCGACTATTCTTGGTGATCCGGATTTGAAGCAGTTGTGGCTCAAAGAAGTCAAGGTACTCATCATCTTTTAGTTTCTTGTTTCATTGGAAGTCAAAGACCTGATGTGGCAATTTTGACCCGTTTACTTGTGAACGATTGATTCCGGTTATGTTTTGTCACCAACATGTCGAAGAAGTGAAATGATAATAAGATCAAAGAATCGATATTTGATTAAGGTCAAATGCGTAATTAGAAAGAAAAATGCGAGAACATCATATTAGTATACTGGCAGTGGCAAGAAATAAAGTATTAATTACTCCATAAATAAATATATGTTCATTAAAACAATTTCACTTTCTAGGGTATGGCTGACCGTATAATCGGGATGAGAACTTCACTTAGGGAAAACATCGAGAAGTTGGGCTCTCCGTTATCATGGGAACACATAACTAATCAGGTAAATCACTAATCTACCCTTCAGTCATTACTATTTTTTCGTGTTAATAAATTATAATCATGCTTTATGCTTTATATGTATAAACAGATTGGCATGTTTTGCTATAGTGGAATGACTCCTGAACAAGTTGATCGCTTGACAAAAGAGTTTCACATTTACATGACCCGCAATGGTCGTATTAGGTAACTTATGCTAAAACCCTTAAACATGCCAAATATATTAATTACACCCGTTATTCTGCTCAAAATTGATCAAGATATGTGTATGGTACAGTATGGCAGGGGTCACAAGTGGCAATGTTGAATACTTGGCAAAAGCGATCCATGAAGTTACAAAAGCTGCTTAAAGTTCAGATAATATATTCTGAGGATCTGGTTAAAATGCGCATCCTCGTATTTTTCTCTGAATTATTTAAACTTTAAAGAAAATAAATAGATTAAGGTACTTGACGCGGTTATAAGTTCTAATTGTTGTAGCGGACCGTGCTTATTGTTTTGCTAATTGTTATGATAGGACATAAAAACTGTATACGGGTAGCTGTTAAAGCTGCTCACATTGTTTGAATAATACAAAATTGTTTTTCTGAATACATGTTACTTGTTAATATATGGGTAGTTCTAACAGACCGAGTAACGGGTCAAAACAAGTTCAGGTTAAGATGGGTAGTTTTGGTATGGGTCAAATCAGTCTAGGTTGCATGAAACAATATCTTTATTGTAACATCTAAAATCTGATGATTAAAGAGGTTTTATTTGTTAATAGTAAACTTTGAACCCATTTATTGGTTTAGGGTTATAATGGGTTAGTCTAGGTAGACCTCACCATACCTGGTGGTTAGCAACCCGGATTACTGGACTAATAAAGTGACGGATCTGGGGTTGGTAGATTTGAAAAAAAAAAAAAATTTCAATCCGAAAAATATAATAATAGTTTGATAAATTGCATTAGAGTTAAATGCTTGGTTGGTCCCTGTGGTTTTCAAAAATTGCAGACTTGGTCCCAATGGTTTACTAATTACACGCGTGGTCCCTGTGGTTTTCAAAAATGCACTCGGTTGGTCCCTAGCCCTAACATCAGTTAAATTTCTCAGTTAACTATGTGTGAAATGACTATATTACCCTTGAACAATTAAAAGAAATAAAAAACCAATAAAAAGAACCCATCTTCTTCAATCGCCATCCCTGTTCTTCCCCCTCTCTTTAACCTCCATCACCTGTTCTTCCCCCTCTCTTTAAAACCCACCAGCCACCATCTCCACCTTCAATACATCTGCAGTGGACATTGTTTGGTTGGAATGAGCATCAATCGGATGACCATGGTGAGTAACTCCATTAACCTCATCTGTAGACGGCAAATCAACAGGAAGTGAGTTCTGAGTATTGTTCTGATTGTGCAAGGCTTGATTAAGAGGAGTTGTAGCCCGCTGTACTACGATTGAGATATCTTCTTCCATATGTGTAGCATCCAGCTCCTTATGGTTCCCCTGAGCAATTTTACCTCGCAAATTTGCCTCAGCTTCAATGACGGTTGCCCATTTAACCGGGCCCTTCTTCGATTTGGCTTGAATACGTTGGGTTTCTTCCACGAAACCTTTAATACGCAGAGCAGACAGAGCAGGGCCATATTTGACAACTGTTTTTGAATGATTGCTGTTCTTGAATCCCTTAATCTTCACCCCTACCTTTTTAGGGTTAGCCGATTTATAACCACCAGGCGGAAGCCCTGCTTCACGCATAAGATCAAGATCATGAGCAAGCTTTTCGGCCCTGATTCTATCCAATTCTTCATCCCCTGAACCTGTTACATACTTTTTTCTTTTTCCGAATTGATTTTTGGGGACGAGAATCGATTTCTGGGTTCAGATTAGGGTTGGAATCTCTACAATTTTGGGAGGACTGAACGATTTCTGGGTGATTTGGGGGATTTGTAACCAGACGATTCTCATACGAAGGAGGTGGTGGCTGGTGTTTAAGGACGTTGTTTTGCTCTCCAACACAACCGTAGCAACTGGGGTATAGATAGAACAATCAGGAGGTTTATCTGGTGGTAAAGGAGGGATTGAAGGTGAGATTAGCCCACCAGTAGAAGAGATTTCAGTCATGGTGGTGGTGATGGATCGAAGGTGGAGATGGTGGCTGGTGGGTTTTAAAGAGAGGGGGAAGAACAGGGGATGGAGGTTGAAGAAGATGAGTCCTTTTTATTGGTTTTTTATTTCTTTTAATTGTTTAAGGGCAATATAGTCATTTCACATATAGTTAACTGAGAAATTTAACTGATGTTAGGGCTAGGGACCAACCGAGTGCATTTTTGAAAACCACAGGGACCACGCGTGTAATTAGTAAACCATTAGGACCAAGTCTGCAATTTTTGCAAACCACAGGGACCAACCAAGCATTTAACTCATTGCATTATTTAAAACAAAATCATAAAGTTGGTGATATCCATGGACGCTTTGTGGGAGAGCGCGGTTGCTTCTGTGAGAAGGGGAGGAGAAAGAAAGTTGGAGATCCGAATCATTTTATAATTTCTAAATCTTCAATAGAGGTTTCTAACCTAATAATAATAGATTATTTAACTCATATATAAGGTTCCTAATAGATTGTTACCAAGTATTTTGTAATTATGATAAAAGTAACATAGTTATTTGAAAAGTTTAAAAACTTGCATTTTAAGGTTTATACATTCAAAAACTCCCTTTAGATACACCCGACTTTGCCAAAGTTTGGTTTGATGTTGAGAAAATTCTAGAACTGCTAGCTCTTGTTTCGTAAAAGGGTAGGGAACCGGTAAAATAGTTTTGTTTGATGATTTTAACCGATTCAAAAAAATATATTAAAATGTTTTAGGTAATAGAATTAGACTATTAGAGTGTTAAAGTGGTGAGGGTTTAGTCTCGTGATTTACAAATAAGTGTAGTTTAGTAATAAAATTAGAAGATACGTGAGTTACTATTTAAATTTAAAAATTCAAAGTTGCTCATAAAAATAACAAAAACATGGATGACTATATATTTCAAAACGAAAACATTAATAAATTAAGGTAACTAGTTGATTTTTCGCCCGCGCGTTGCGGCGGGGATCCAATGTCTGCAAAACGTGTGTCAGCAGCAGATACCGAATATCAAAAGGGTGCTACTATACACACCCCCCTATTACTTTCTACACCCCCTCCTCTCACATACTTACAGGTGGGCCCTGTGTGGGACCGACAGTTTTCCTCTCACAAGGGGGGGGGGGGGGTATAATAAGGAAAGAGGGGGGGGGTGCGTATAGAATGAGCCTATCAAAACATAAATAAAAATGACGCGGTAAGGATGGCCACTCCGTCCTAAAAAAAGCGATTTTAAATAACCTAATATATAATAATAGGACCCACACATCCTACACGTTGGAAATTCGGTTGTTTTCAATTTAGTTATTACGGTGCTAACACGTTAAAATATGGATGAGCTCGGTACCGGTAACGGCACCGAAAGTACCGATCCGGAAAATTATCGAAATTAGGTACCGGCACCGAAAATGCTTGGTACAATACGGTATGGTATTTGAAGGTAAAAATCAATAAATACAGGTATGGTGCTAGACCAGTGTCGAACCGAAAGTAACGATTCTGAAAACGCCAAAAGGTGGGTACCAAATTGGTACCGAAAATGATTTGGTATAGTAAATTTGGTACCGATACGATACCGGTTTGATTACAAGATTTGATACGATTTGCTCATCAATAATCTAAATATCTAAGTTAATTTTACATGCTACAATTCATTTATTACAGAAAAAAGACAAAAAAGAAAGCAAAATAAGTTGTTGTGTATATAAAACCTCATTCAAACGAAATACAGTTTACTTACTGTGTGTATGAAAAAGTAATTTAAACGGTGCAATTACTTGCATTGCTACGTTGCAACAGGATTTGATGAGCTCGGTATCAACCGGTACCGAAAATACCGTTACCGAAATCCTCAAAAGTATGTACTGGTACCGAATATACCTGGTACGGTACGGTTCGGTACCTGTCGGTACTGGTACGGCATCGGTATTTGAGGGTAAAAATCGGTGAATACTGGTGCCGAACCGATACCGAAAATACACACGATTTGGTAAAAGCGGGTACCGGTACCCGATACTATTTGCTTATTGTTTATCCCTTATTTGTATTACTGTTCATTCACTTCGAAATTTAATATATAGGTAAATTAGTTTCAAATTTCAAAATGAAAACATTAAAAAATAAAGGTAACTAGTAAAGTTACCCGCGCTACGCTGCGGGGTTTCTACCGGTATAACATCGGTTTGGGATGGTACCAGTACTTGGTATAGCAATCGAAAAAAATATGCCAAAGAAGATATCAACGTGCCTTTTGCAACTATCCAAATCATAAAGAAAATTAATTTATATTGGACAGTATCGTTGTGACAAGCTAAACCGTAGGAAAAGTTAACGTTTTAAAAAACACAATAAAGTTCTATAAAAATAATATTAAAAAAAATGTAATTTCAACACTAAAACTTGTGGCAAAAAAAGAAACACCAAAACTATTGGGCAGGTCTAGCACCACCCAAACACAAATGGGAATGGTGAAGGCTAAAGACACATGTAAGCTTGCAAGCAAGAGTGTATACCCTATTGTACAACATGTTAAAACCCATATAATTCACTGTACAACCTCTTCAAATTTGTTAGTATATATAATTACTTCATCCTATACAAAATTTTCACAAATTATAACTAAACAACGAACATTGGTGAAAAAATTACCAACTTAAAGAGTAGGAAAACCCGTTTAGAAATAAGATTAACATAAATCAGAATGACCTACCTTTGCTCAACAGCTGTGTGCGCGGAAGAAATGAACGAGAGAGATTAAGGCTTGATTCTGTTATGAGGGAAGAGTAAATGGCATGTCTGAGGGGTTTAAACCCTAAATCATGATGGAGAAAGACACGTATCAGGGCACTTGGCACTTTGTAATCATGTTTATAGCTAAAACCATCATCAAATAGACACGCTATAGAACAACTGGAGATCTACATACAACAGCTGGCAATCATACTCTATTTACAACAACTTATACAACTGGTACTACATATATATATGCATAAATTAACAATATAGGAGGCAGTACAACCACACAATGCACAACAGTGTTTTAAATTAATAATATATAAATTAGTTTCAAACAACAAAGTCAACGGTTGAACCCTATGACTCTCAAATCTACCGTTTGATTTGCTTATATAAGTGTAGACAACTTAGTTGATTAAACAGTTTATAGACACATGAAATAATATTTGAAATTGAAAAAGGGTTAATTAAGACAAAATATTTTATTCAACATAATTAGTATAAAATAAAATAAAAAATTGTTTATCTTGTATATAGTTCATGGAGTACCACTTCTTTTTGTTGAAAACAAAGATGTGAAACCCACTCATACATCCATTAAAAGAAACATTCTCCATTAATTAACCTACAATACCAACCTCCATTAAAACAAGTTCTCAAGTCCCTCCATCACCATTCTTTCACATTGCTTCATCCACAAGCAAGCTACCTACAAAACATGACCACCAAACCTACTAGTAGTACCTTCACATGCAAGAAACTCTTTACCACCCCATGCAAAAGCATCACTTGTCTCTTCAAATTCAAAAAACCAACCTTTATAAGAAGAAATGTTTCTCCTAAATCAACCAAGACACACCATTTCTGTTGTTTAACATCGTTTTTTGGGTCGTTAAGAAGGCCGAAAGACATGGACCGACTCATGGAGCTCAAGAGCTTTTCGGACGCTGGGTTTGTGCAGAAAGCGCCATGCCCATCGCCTTTAACACCGGCGTATGTCAAGATGGGGAGAGCTGGTAAGAAATTATGCACTACAACAAGTTAATTGATTCTACAAACTTTTTATTGTATTTTGTGTACACAAAAGTGTGTAGGGATGTTTACATTCCACTCTGGTCGGTTTTGACGAAAATTCTGAGTAAAATCACTAACTATAGTTCTGGTAGCAACAAAACAACCAACCCGTGTTTGGGGGTGGGCCGGATTGGACGATTTTAGTGGTTTGCGTTAAACGGTTTAAAATATATACATATATTGGAAATAAATACTATGGAGGGTGGGCGACTGCACATGATCCATGTTCTAAAAAGGTCCCAAAATATTAATTGTTTAGGGTCCATAGTCCGATTAACATATATATAAAAATGATAAATGTAGCAGTAATTTCATGTTCTAGATGAGCCTAATAACTCAATAACGATTTACCATTAGCCCATTAATCAACTAATCAACAACTTTGTTTCCGAAGATGCTAGGAAAGCCTCACGATGCATTTATATACGTTAGATAAGTCGATTTGTTGCAATAATATTGTCTTGTTTATTATTATTATTATTACAATTATTGCCATACTAAAGAGTTTTGTTATATATTTAAGTTTCTATTTAAAGGGGCCCAACTGTACTTGTCACGTAGGGCCTCCGAAATATCAGGGATGGCCCTATCGAGTTGGGTGTAGACTAGACAACTGATTTTAGAGGTTTGATGGTTTTGTTTTGACTGTTTGAATTGACGTTTTTTTCTTCAAAATAAAAAGCGTTAGTTTGTATTAAAACGATAAAGATGGTGTATTAGTATACTACATATGAGTTAAAAAAAGGTTACAGACAGTCAGTTTGGTTTACATAGCCGGTTCCAAGTTCTAAACCATCGGCCAAACCGTCAAAACTGAACCTTAATTATAAATCTTAATCCAACTGAACTGGTTGACTTGCTTGTGTTTAAACTCAAACAATTTATAAACACACATGCTCTTAAAGATGTAGTCGAATAGCCTAAATCTCCACGCTTCCTACGATCTCAAAACTCTATTCACGTGTTTACAGTTTCAGCCAAAGTTTATTAGTTTACACGTTGGTATAAACGCGATGATTTTGGATACTTTTGTAGCGATTGTTGAAGACGACGATGATGCCAAAGATGATTGCCAGAGGGATGGTAGTTTACACGTTATTTGGTGAAGATGGTAGCAGAAGAAGGGAACACAAGGGACTTGGTAGATGTGGAAGAGCTTCTTTACTGCTGGAAGAACCTCAAGAGTCCTGTGTTCATGAACTTGGTCTGTAGGTTTTACGGCGAGCTTTGTAAAGATCTGTTTTCTACCAACGAAGATCACGATGGCGACGATAATGATATTCGTAGCCTAATGTAACTCGACATATGTTTGGTCGTAAATATTGCACGACTATTGTCATTTTGTTAATCCAAATGGATCTTGTATGCAATCTAATAGGAAAACAAAAGGGTGGATTCTGGATCTTGTATGGACAACATTTTTTTTATTTGATCATCAACAAGATGTTTTAGGTTAAATACATTATAACCTGTATCGTACAAGATTTGAACTCTCAAACCTTTTGGTTGTAGGGCACACCATTTAACCATTAGGATGTCCCATAGGTGGATTACCTTGTGTCTAGAACTCGAATTCCTCCTTCTCAAGCCCACTTTGATCATTTTGAAGATTTTTCTCCAAATTTCTCAGTTTAGTTGATTATATTTTAATTGTAACAATGTTTGTGTGGTGGATTTTATAAATTTATTTTCAAATCAAATTTACAAACTACAATGCCAATTATAACAAGAAAAAACCATAATTTGTACCAAAAAAGATTACGCATCCTTCTTACGGGTGGAACGAGTATTGGTAATCTTAGTCTCATACGCAATTGTATAACTCTAGCTTCATGCTCGGTCTCATGAGTCATGCCCATCGAGTACCTGATTACTCATTACCCGTAGGGTATCAGGTAAACCCATTAGCTTGTTAAAAATTACCCATCGAGGTTTTCAAATACATTTTTAATTTTATATAATTATGTTATGCAAGGAATTAGAAATATAAAAACTAGAAATGTTGTGAATTAGTAGGTTACTTACTCTATTTACCCAATGACTAAAGAAAATAAAAATAAAAATAAAAATGAAAATGTTTACAAGTATGGTTACGTTTGTATGTTTCTGTACCCGGGTCAGGTATCATATTATACCGAGGAGATATTTTGCCACTTGAATATATTCTTCATGTAAACTGAACTAAACATTAAAGAACATCCCCCAAAAAACAAAATACAATGCTTAAACTAATATTCAACAACGTTTACAAAACACAAGTTTAAAGCAGAAAATCTAAGATTTACAATCATCGTACATCAAGCTTACCAGGACCAAGATTCCCCATTTTTTCTGTAATTTTACCTAAATTATGTGTACCCCACAAAGGTTTAGTTACATCTCGTCTCTCAGATTGAACTTCCTGCGTGTCACCACTGCCAGGCGTTTCTGTCAAAAACTGTTCCCAGAAAACATCATTTGCACCCGTTTTCACTGGCGGTGCTACGACTCTACCACCACCACCGCCATCATCACCACCACCACCACCACCAACAGGCTCTGCATTCACATCAATCCCTGAAGCTTTCGATTTCACCCCAGAATCTTGATTAATGTTGATCAATGAAATAGTAGAGCTGCCAGCATGATCCAGTTTTGAATCATGATCACCAACATCATCTTGTTCTTGACTTGACGTTTTTACATCGTTAACGAAATCCACCCAAAACTTCAAAGATGAATCCAATTTGTTTATCAGCTCGTGAACTTCTAAATTTTCAGTTTCTTCTGCATTCGCTTCACCCTGTAAGTAAGTGGATATTAATAATCTTCTCTTTCTGCTGTTAGATTCCAAATATTGTGTGCGCGAGGATGAAATTCTTGGTTTTTCTAGTACTTGAGCGAGAAACGACATCATTTTCTTTTGCTTTAACTGTATGGTGTGCAATCGTTCACGTAAAAAAGATAATTTGTGTTCGTTTTCTTGATTTTCTTGATTGTGGGTCAGTAACTGAAGCCGAAGAGAACTTGTTTCGTGTTTTAGTTTCTTGATTTCATTTTCGTATTCCTTTTTTTCTGAAGACGATAATGGGCTTGATGAAGTTCCTTGTGGCGGTGTTGAGTGACTATGGACCGGTTTCCGCCTGTGAATGTTTTTCAGAAGGTGTCTTTGACCTTTTATGAATTCGTCATTCGCAAATTCCCATTGTTCGGGATCTATCTTTTTAAAACCCTAAAAAAATAATTTTCATTTCATTATTATATAACAAAGTAAACTCAAAAGTATAAAAAAACTTAAAAAACAAGTAAAATAACTTTTTGTACATCAATGACGTAAAACAACCTAATCATGAAAAGCCAACCGAACCATGAAACCAACATTGGCAACATGGATATGTTGTGCGAACTTATAGATCGTTAAAACGGGTTGTTTTTTGGTACAATAAAGACCGGGCCAGCCAATGTTAACTCGTGAAAGCTTTGTTGTCCATCTTGAAATCTTTTATAATTGAGTAAAGTACACGGCTGGTCCCTATGGTTTACCAAACTTTTGGATTTGGTCCCTAGCTTTCCAAAAAGTACATGGATGGTCCCTATGGTTTGCACTTTGTAACACATTTAGTCCCTAGTCAACAAATCTAAAGGTTTTAACATGTCCCAGTTAGGGAATACATGCGCTACATACTGCAAACCAAAGGACCATCCATGTAACTTTGAAAAAAGTTGGGGACTAAACGCGTTACAAAGTGCAAACCATAGAGGACCATCTACGTACTTTACTCTTAATGATTATTTGGTACGATAGTTATGATCACAAAACATAATAGACTACAAATACTCGGATAGTTATACTCGCTATTTTGAGAAGTACAAATACAAGCTAGATTAATCAAGTAAGGGAGCTTTAATTTGTGTAGCAAGAATAATCAGATTTACAGTATTATTTGGCTTGGTAAGTGTTAGGGATGTTCAAGCCTCAAGGTCCGGTTTTGTCGAAAATTCTGGATCGAACCGCTAACTACATTTTTGATTGTTAAAGATGAACCGGCCGGCCGGGTTGGGCGGGTCGGCCAGACCAGGTTGACGGGTTGAACCATGGTTTGTAAATTGTTAAAAATGAAAAATTGACAACGATGGTTCATATATATACAGTGATTACCTATACATAACTGCATATTCCAAAAACAAAATAAAACTAGATATATACATGTTAAACCATTCCACTGTTTTACAAGGCATATGCATGAAAACTAGCAAAGGAGTGTTTGGATGTTTGTTGAAACTTAAAACTGAGTGTTTGGTGATGAGAACTGCTTATGATCTTCAACTTGTTTAGAGATAAAATAACCAGATTAGGAGAAATAGGAAAGTGGTTGGTGTATGAAAACTGACTAATTGGATAGATGAAAAATAACCTAACCATCTCTGACTTTATCTGATTATTTGGTGTAAACTAACTATTGAGATCTTGATTATTTGATCATGATTCTTAGGGGGAGTTTGGCATGCTTTTTGAAGGTCATTATCTGATTTGGTATAAGAAAACCGACTATTGAGATACCTGTTATCATATTATTTAATCATGATGATTCTTGGTAGGGTGTTTGGCATGCCTTTTGAAGGTCATTGAGGGTGTTTGGGGTTCCTTATTTTGAGGGTAAAAGGACTTTTGAAGGGCAAAAGTCCTTTTGAAAGTGTTTGGCTTTTCTTCTTATGTGAGAGGGATTTGCCAAAAGTCAGGAATTCCTGACTTATTTTGGCCAAAAGGACTTTTCAAAAGTTGAAAATAAGCTAAGCCAAACATGCCCATTGTCTGAGTTGGTGCAAGAAAACCGACTACTGAGTTATCTGATTATATGATCATGATTCTCAATGAGTGTTCGGCAACTGGCATCACCTTTCTAAAAGTCATTATCTACTTGATAACTATTTTGCCAAACAATCAAACATCAAAAGGTCGTCTAGACACTATCTCCTACACCCATATCATGTACCGTTAATTATATTATTCTAATTATCCCATATCACATAACCACTTGCATAATGTAATGCCAACACCTCTAATACAAAACAAAACATAAATAAACAAGAAACTAAACAACATGCTTACGTATGTATTGAGCTGACGAACGAAACTCGAGAAATTGTTGTGTTTGAAGTACTTCGGAAGCAATTCCCTGGCGAATTCAGGTGGATTCCAAACAACAAAACTATTCCCGGTATGACTCCATGAAACAATATGATCTGTCAACGGGTCATCCACCATTTCATATGTTTTAGTGAGAAATGGTGGTAATGATGAATTTGATCCCCCTTGAGAACCATCCATATCACAACAGAAATTATCTTCAACCAACTAGTTTCACCGTTTAAAATTCAAATCCACACACACTAAAAGCATCTGGAACAACAACCCCTCTTGGTTTTAACTAGCTCAAATCGAACCAACCTGCCCCAAATCGGTCAAATCCAAAATCAGAACCAGAATCAACCGTCCGTTTCAGAGTTATTAATCCAATTTAACATGAAATCAAACCCTAATTTTACAAAATTCTGGAAGTAACACTAATCAAACACTAGGGCGTGAAATTGAAAACAATACCAAATCAGAGTCAGAAATTGATCGAGGAACACTATTTATCATCAATTACAAGACATGTTAGAGTTATAATCCAATATTGCATGAAATCAAACCCTAATTTATATAATTTCTCATGAAGTTAACATTAACCAAACCCTAGGGCTTGGAATTAAAACAAAAAAATACCGAAATTAGAATCAGAAACTGATCGACGAACACTAATTACCATCAATTACAATATACATCAGAGTTAATAATCCAAATTGCATAAAACGAAACCCTAATTTCTACAATACTCTCAGGAAGTAACACTAATCGAACACTAGGGCGTGAAATTGAAAATTCACACGGAAATTAGAGACAGAAATTGATCGACGAACACTAATCACCATAAATTACAACACATTTCAGACTGAATAGTCCAATTTTGCGTAAAACGAAACCCTAATTTCTATAATATTCTCAACAAGTTTAAACACTAACTAAAACCCAAAACGTACGGAAACTATTATCAGAAACTGAAATTAAAACACACCTACGGCACTCTTTAATTTCGAAAATGTAAGAATACAAGGGTTAGATCAATGGAGCTATAACTAATTTTGTACGGGGGAATTACCTTTGAACAGAAGTGGGGAAGAAGAAGAAGAAAGAGTTGACTTTGAAATTGAAAATTGGGTTTAATGAATGAATCTGAAAGGAATGTTTGATGAGGGAGAAAAGGTTTGTGGAATTGGATAGATTAAAGAAATGGAAGGAAAGAAGAAGAGCCAGCAAACGACACAGCTAGACTTTAAGAAGCCGCCGCCGCCACCGCCATGTGTCGATCATTAAGGGAGGATTTTTTTTTTTTTTTTGGAAATTAAATTTCATTAACCAAAAACCGCAACAAGAGTCTTCAAAGAGAAGACCCAAGAGCACCAAAAACGAGTTACATCAAGTCTAGTGGATATTTACACCACTCAAACCAACATTTAACTTTCATCTTCGACCTATGTCTAACCCAAAAGAAAGAAATCGACTTAACATATTCCACGACTTCCACGGCTCTCCGGCATTTATTAGAAAAAACTTTGGAGTTCCTCTCGTTCCACAAACACCACAACGTTGTATAAATAATACCCCTCAGCAGGTTCTTCTGGTCTGCAGCCAAAGCCGAACGATCCGGAAACAAAATCAGGTCATTGACGTCAAAGATCAGCCACGTCTGCAGCCTGCACCATGAACCGATACGAGACCAGACCTCAGCAGCGTATATGCAGCTTGTAAACAGATGCAGCGAAGACTCCAACACTGAATTACAAAACGGACATAGCGGGTCATTCAGCGCTATCCCTCGTTTCTGCAGCTGGTCTTTCGTAGGCAAGCGATTTAAACCAACTCTCCAAATCAGCAATTTACATTTGAGAGGAGTCCACCCTTTCCATTTAACTGTTACCCTGTTCGTTATATTCCTGCAGCCTTCAAACAGCTTCTTTATTTTCCGAACCTCAAACATGCCATCCGTATTGCCTCTCCACTCCCATTTATCTTTACCATCAATCCAATTGTATTCATAAATATCTTGTAATAATGAGAATAATTCAGTCACCTCTTCGGCATTACTGGGATTTGTGCGCCAATCCCATAACACATCTCTACCATTACTTGTTGTGAAGACACGCTCCGCCACCGTAGCCTATTTATTCTTCTCAATGTTAAACAGATTTGGGTATTTCTCTCGCAAAGGAATCGGATGCAGCCACACATCAGTCCAGAAGTTCACATTTCTCTCGTAAGGGAGGATGATTAATGTAATTTAACTACTAACTTATCTCGTGTGTTGTCGGGCGTTAAAACGTAAAATACTTCGAATCTATATTGTCTAGTTAAAATGTATTATATTTGACTTGACGGGTTTTCGAAAAAAAATTACGTCAAAGTGTAGATCAACTGAAAACGTACATAAAAACAAGCATGAAAACGTATTATGTTTGACCCGACTCATTTATGTGAGAAAATCAAATTTACGTCAAAACGTAGATCAACTGAAAATGTACATAATAATAAGCATAAGAACATAGTGTTATTTGACTCAACACATTTCCGGAAAAAGTTTACGTCGAATGACGTCTTCCTATATTCATTCATCTTGCATGACTTTTTGCTCTTACACAATTACATTCCTTTCTTTTGTTTCTCGTTTAATGTCCAAACACCCCTATACGATTAATATTTAGATTTTTTTCTAAGAACATTGTTGTAAAACAAGGTCTTGAAGGTCGAGTATTCCCTAAGTAGTCGCAATAAGGTAGGCTACCGAGGCCGGAGTACTGTCCGGTTAGGCCGAGTACTTCTCGAGTACTCTCCACCTACGTGGCATCGTTAACGGAGTCTTAATTACGAGCCTAAGGGTAGAATGAGCTTCTTGCCCAGTGGCGGAGCTTGACCAAAAGTTTCGAGGGGGCGTAAAGTGATGGGACCCAATTTTTTTTTCCTATCATTATGTTTCGGGTCGGCTATCGATTCGGGTCAAGTCAAATAATAATAGTTCCAAATAAAACTAAAAAATTTCATTCATTCCAAGGACCCGTTCTTAGACATAAAAATTTGTGATTAAGTTTATTGTGTGGTGAGTAACCTAGGGTTAAACAAATAAGAGTTAAAATATATTTACAAAACTACCCATCACTTATATACAAAGTGGTAACAAACTTTACTTTAATTTATATATTGTATAAATATTTAGGAAAAATAATTGGGGTGAGGCGATCCTATATAATTTTTAAAATTTCCGGACGAAAAATCGGAACCTATACACTTTTAACCGAAATATTGGGGTGGGCGGGTGCACCCCCGGGCACCAACTAACCTTCGCCTCTGTTCTTGCCTCTAATTTAATCAAGTATTTACCCTCTTAAGTCACACTAGAATTTAATATCATCTTGCATTCTTGCTATTTACTTTGATTGCTATTTACTTTGATTATATGAGACTTACGAAATACTTTCATTTATAATAATATTACTTAACCAATGGCTAAATCTTTTAAACCCTTCTAAGTGAAATGAGTAGGGTTGTTCATAAAGCTCGCGACTCGTAGCTCGGCTCGTAGCTCGCTCGAAAGAAGCTCGAGAAAAACTAGCTAAAAAACTCAATTTGAGATGACGTGAACCAAGCTGACTCATTTTGTAACCAAGCCCAGCTCGAGCTAAGCTCGGCTCGGCCCATGGCTCGGCTCGTTGGCTCGTCCTTAGGCTCGTTTAACTCCAACGTAAAGCTCAAGCCAAGTTTAGCCTACTGAATTAATTTCGAGCTTGAGCTCGACCCCACCCTGGCTCGACTCGGCTCGACTCGTTTACAGCCCTAGAAATGAGGAGTTAATTTTATCGTGTTTTGTATACACAAAATATTTTTACGATCACCAACATGTTTATCTAATGACATCTTTATCATTTACCTAATGCATAAGTATGGAATCCAAATCCGTTCATCGCAATGCATTGCTTTGACATCTTCATAACCAAATTCTTATACATTTTAATTTATTTCATGCACTGAAAGCATGTAGTGTAACAACCCTCATAAAAAGTCCTATTTATTTTATTATTTTATCCAATAGGAAACCCTAATTGAGACACCCAAGTGATTCTGCACAAACACTAAAATTTTCAGAACAATCAGAATTAGGATCAGGGCCCCTAAAACTCAGGGGGGAATTCCCTACTCAACGATTATCCTTATAAGTTATTATAAAAATCGAATTTAAACGTTTCGTCGACTCGGCAGGCCTACTCCCACACGTGGCCACCCTATAGTGAAAACATGACTCTTACAGACCGTAAGGGTTGAGTCTTACGGTCCGTAAGCCAGGTCAAAATCGGGTATAAATAGCAGAACATTGGGACTTGATTTCTGGCGATTGAACGACGATCAAACTCGAAATACACGCTAAGATATCGTTCAAATACTCTCAAAACACACACAAATCACTAATTAGTATAGCGGGGTGCTGCCGTGTAACAACTCTCATCAAAAAGTACTAATTATTACTTTAATTGACCAATAGGAAACCCTAATTGAGAAACCCAAGTGATTCTGCATAATCCCTAAAATTTTTAGAATAGTTGGAATTAGAATCAGGGCCCCTAAAACTCAGGGGGGGGGGGATAAACCCTAGTTGGTATTATCTTAACAGTTTTACGTGTGTTGTGAATTTTAACACGAGACCAACTCAGCTAAGCTACCTGGACACGTACCTACCCTACCCTAAAAATGTTACCTCAGGCGACACGCGACAGGAACCAAGGATTCCTTCGCGACACGCGGGGGATGTCAAATTTGGGTATAAATACAGGGGCTTGGGACTTGATTTCTGGCTTCAGAAAGACGTAAAACTTCGAAATATACACTGAGTTATGCTCTGTTTATCACAATTAACACACACGGATCACTAATCAACGCCGCAATCAGGGTAATAACTCGATCGCTGATACGATTCAATGTCCGATCGATTATAACTATCCAACGATTGTTTAAGTGCCGCTCAAATTGAGTTTATACTTTGTTGTTCATCGTGATTTCGACTTGAATGTTTGAGTGATGTTCGAACTCGGACTATACTCTGTCATTCGTTGTGAATCCGCTGAATTGTTAAGTATTGCACTTGTAAATCGTTGTGAGGGTTTAATCTCGTGAATTGTCGTAACTGCTGTATTAGTTACTAACCTGTTTGTGTGTGCATTATTATTTAAATTAGGTTAATCAAGGCTAATCAGTAGGCTTATACTCTGCTCGTTAAATCTACAATGTGAGTCATTCTCTTTTTATCAACTATTTTACAATACCTCAAATTATTTTCAAAGGTTATAATTACAGGGACTAAGTCGTGGATATCTTGAATTACTGGCTAATGGGGTATTGTGCACATTACTAATTTCTCCCAGTTAGGTTCATTGACCTACTCGGGATAATCACTGTTAGGTTCATTGACCTACATGGATAATCATTACTATTTAGGTTCATTGATCTAATAATGGTATGACCATCGTCACCATTGTGACATGTCACCATTGTGACAGGCTGCCAGATAAAAATAAGATAGAAGCCATTGTAATCGCTCTTATGCTGTAATTAATAACTATGCATCATTATGCAAAATGAATGATTCACTCAGTATTTCCCGCTGACAAAATCTTTTTCAAACATGTTTCAGGTGATCTGTTATGATCCAGGAAAAGTGCCGTAAAGCACTACAAGATTGAGAAAGTGGCTCAGTATAAAATAAAGAAACATGTTTTGTAAAATAAAAGATTTCTCCGTGAAATCTCAAGATTGTAAATTATCGGGTTTTATCCCGAGTTGTGAAATAAAATAATCGGGAAATATTTCAGTTTTAAAAAGACCCTGATGATAAACTTCCGCTGTTAAACTCAATTAAATAAATACCACGGGATTTCTGTCCCGCGGCTCCTGAAACGGGTCAAACCGGGTCGGGGGCCGTGACAGAAAAAGGTGGTATCAGAGCCACTTATCGAGCCACTGATTTAAGCCAATTAAGTATTTAGAAATACTTAATAATTTTAATTAATTGCTATTTTGTGATTATGTGTTTTATTAACTGACTAATTTTGAACAGTATGGGCAGATCTTTATATGTTAGCTACTGTAGCAGTAAATATAAATCTTTAAATATTCTGATTCAAAGTTTAGCACCTTTATTTATTTACAGTTTAGAAACCTTATTCAGTAAATAAATAAATTCATAAATAAAACCTAGTATGTTTTCATATTCGGTTGTTTCATAGTTACCCAATATGAAATAGTATTTAAAGGTTTTCTATGAAATTTGATATAATTTTTAACTTAGTAATTGTGTGTATTTTGCATAACAGCATGAGTGACTTGTCTGACGCCCTCCAGAATTTAAATCTTTATCCAGTAAGAATAGAGGTTTCCAGAGATTTCAATAGGTATATACCAGACATAGAAGAACCTATAGAATTTAATGCTTTACCTCTCGAGAAACCTAAGCCTAAGAAAATGGAAATTGGGGAAAACTCTAGTCAAATTGAGGAGTTACCAACTCAGGAAGAGTTAGATTTTATAATGGCAAGCTATAATACTATTAAGCCTGTTAATGAAAATGTTTTTATTCATTCTCTTGAAAAACAACTACCAATAAACTTAGAACCAGCTATTCCAAACTCTTCAATCCACTCAAAAATAGACGAATGGTTGGCAAATGAAATACAGTTACAAAACTATCCCTATAAGCTTTTTCCTCAAATTAATCTAGAACCTTTACCAAATTTCCCAATGAGTAACGAGAATATGGTTGAACACCGCCACTTTTGTAACGCCCCAAAATCTGAATGTTAATAATTGTTGTATGTTCTTATGTGACACGTCAGGAAAATAAATAACTAGGCTATTTAACCTAGTTAAGGGTATGGTTAAAAGAATTAAAAGATGAAGGTAGTGTCGGTTATGTTTTAAAGGCAAACCCGAGGGGTTAAAGTGGAACAAGATGGAAGTTGTGTTATTAAAAGAAACTAACAACACACACAAACACACCTTCGTGGGTGTTCTAGATCGATCAGGAGACTCCCATGGAGTCTCAAACCCTAAACATGAAAGATCATCCAATCGGAAGGCTAAATGATGCTTAAATTCATAACCGAGCATGGATTAATGATCACCAACACGAGGGGATCTTAAGGTATGTCTTAAATCTAGGATTGGTGATCATGGGTGAAGTGGGTTATGCTCTAATCCGTGAGTTAATATGAAATTGATCATGTATAAGGATTAGAATCATCGTATAGAACATGGGTTATGCAAGGTTTGTGTTAATTTGAAGTTTAGATGCGAAACCCGTTTGTTATGGTGAGGATGATGACTTGAATCACCATTCATGTTTAATTCTTGTTGAAAGAATGATGTATTATGTGGGTGTGATGAAATCTTGTTAGATGAATTAGGGAAAAATGATGATGCTATGTTTGATGTTTAATTGGTAATGAAACATGATGATTGGTAGTAGGTTTTGATGGGTTATGTGTGAAATTAGAAGATGTATGTATGAATTAGTTGTACGTTATGCTTAAAAGGTGGTACACGCACATCAAGTGTATGATAAAATGTATATGGTGTTGTCCGTATAGTCGATTATGATGTTACTAGTATATGATGATAAATCGATAGTTAAATATGGTAAATAGTTGACTTTGAAAGTCAACTAAGTATAAGAATCATGATTTGACTCGTTATCGTAAAAGTAGGACTATAAGAAGTCGTATGATACATGTTATAGCAATCCACGTTAAATGTAATGACATGATGAGTTACATGAATTTAAGCGTATATGGATATGCTTATATGAGTTATGTTGGTTAAGAATGAATAATGAAAGTTAAGTATGAAAGATGCGATTAACATGATGGTTAACATGCACAAATGAGTATGCTAATAAGAGCGTGATTTTGATGAAATGAAAGTATAGGAATCACGTCGAGACGGGCTCAAGCATGAGACGTTAACGGGTCAAGAAGAGGCAAGGAATCGGATGCGAGCACGGACGCATAAGGTAAGTGATTTCTGTAATCACTTCTTAGTTCGAGTAAGTAATATGGTGTTTTAATTAACTAAACACGATGGTTGAAGCCAAGTATGTGTCGTAGTCTTTTGTCGTAAAGTATGGGATTAAAGTTGACCAAAATGCCCTTGATGGGTATTTTGGGCAAACGGTCTTAAAAAGTAGTTTAGAAGTAAGTTACTCGATTAGTATAATGTTTTGGTTAAGTATGAAAGTGAGAAGTATGGTTTGTAAGTCATAAATGTTTTAATGCGCAATTAACCTTAACGGGTCAAAATAAGCTTTTGAGCGAAAACGGGTGGAATGAGATGTAGGGCATCCGAGAATGAATCTTTTATGACAAATGACCTTGAAATTATCAATTCATGTGAAGTTAAGGTCAAACAAACAAGTTATGTGGGTAAATGCATGAACGAGTAGAAATCATGGAAAAGGGTAATAAGCCTGATGTATGAAAAATGCAACATATAAATTACATCAAATGAGGCATAAAACTAACCCTTTTTAAGTACTAATATTGGAAAAAAGAGTGTTTTTGTCTTCCTTTTGTATTTTCAGGATTAAATGAGCTCAAAAACGCAAAAGAAGCAAAAAGTCAGCTAAATCCAACATAAATACAAGAAAAGGAATATTAGTGGACTGCCCGACCCCTCAACGGCACCTTCCAAAGCAAAGTAGAGAAATCAGAAGACTGAACACGCCCCGTGCTCAGCCAGCACGGGGCCGTGCCCAAGAAGCAGCAGAAAAGACAAACCTATAGAAGCTTCTATTGCCCACCACGGGCCGTGCTCAGCGGACACGGGGGCGTGTCGAAAGTACAGCAGGCGCATTTATTGTAATTGCGAATTACAATTAATGAGGAGAGAGATTGTCAGACGGACACGGGGCCGTGCCCAGCGGACACGGGGCCGTGCCCAGCTCTCTGTTCAGCCTATAAATAGGAGTGCTTGGATTCATTTCATCTCATCCCTTGGCACACCACCTCTCTCACACTTCATCCACCACCACCACCATCACAACACCATCATCCACCACCATCATCCATTGTCCATCGTAGAGTGTGTGAGTCATCTCGGGATCCAAGATTGATCGTAAGAGTTCTTGACAATCAAGGCCATGTTTGCCTAAGTCTCTTACATCACTTGGTGAAGACAAAGTGTCTAGTATAATACTTTTTATTTCTAATCTTTTGCACTTTTTATTTGGTTTTGTATTAATGACTTTAATAACTAGTTACTTATGTTGAAGGTGATCTTTCCTTATCGTTTGTTCCTGGTGTCTTGGCATTATTTTACTGTCTATATAAAATAAAGGATTTTCACCATTCATATCTCCACGGTCTATATGGAGATATGTTGGCTACCTGGTCGGGGGTTAAGGGAACGGTTTGGTAAAGGTCTTGCCATTGTTCAACGTTTAGAGGTCCTGCAATGGACCTGGGTCAAATTTAGTAGGACCTCCTTCAATACTTCCCGGTATTGGATGGCGGGGGTCCAAACTCTTTGATCCCCTCATAAGCTAACTACTATTAATACTATAACCCGGCTATTTAGGACTGTATCCCTGCTGACTCAGACTACTTAGCCGAGGGTAACGTCACCGCCAAAAGCGGGGCCTACCACAATACTGCATTAATAACTTAATTCATTATCTTCCAATAATCCACCATTTTAGGATTGTATCCCTGCTGACTCAAACTACTGGGGTGAGGGTAACGTCACCTTCAAAAGAGGGGCCTACTACAATAACTAAGATAATCTCTTAATTATGTGCAAAAGTGCGGAAATAATCAAAGGTTATACTAGATACGAGTCGGAACCAAGTGATTCATCTTGTCTATCTGTTTTTCTTTTATTTTTATTTTCAGCATTTTAGTTAGTTTTTAATTTTCTTAGTTTAAAACATTTTTCTAAACTTTTATTTTGGTTAGACGTTGAGGATAAACCGGTACTAAAAGCTCTTGTGTCCTTGGACGACCTCGGTATCTTACCAACGCTATACTACACTCAACGATGGGTGCACTTGCCCATATGTGTGTTTAGTGTTAGTGAAATATCGTGTTTTATAAATTTAAAACTTGGCTAAAATAAGTGTTAAAAAGGGCTTAAAATATACACCTAAAATAAGTAACACTTTGCACGCATCAAGTTTTTGGCGCCGTTGCCGGGGACACAAGGATTTTAAGAAAGTTAGGAATCAACGGCCTAATCATTTTTTATTTTTTTTTTCTTTTCTTAGTTTTTCAGCTTCTGCAGAGCTCAGCACGGGCCGTGCCCGCTGAACACGCCCCCGTGCTCAATCATTGGAACTGGCAATCCTGTTTTACATCAGACAGTAAGCTGAACACGGGGCCGTGCCCACTCAACACGCCCCCGTGCCCAAGTTTCAGTTACTGAAAACAGAACCGTTAGATCCCGGCGGTTGGTAATTTCTAACATAAACATGAGTGATAGTAATTATTTTTACTTTCGGCACTCTTATGGTACGTGGTGTCAATTATGTGGTGGCGAACATGAAGAAGTAAAATGCTACTTCCTAAATTATAGGCCCCACTACATGGACCCACCAACTTCTCACAACCTTAAGAGGGGCGAAAGTAAAAATAAGCACTATTTCTCCCTCGAATGCGCCTAGCCAGATATTCTAGGGGAAATGCTCCTTGACGAGTTATTTCAACTAGAAGAGCTAATTCTAAAATGGTTAGAAGAGCTTGGGATGGATTTTATTGATCCACCCCAAGACGATACCCATGAAGAGATGTTGGAACCGCATTCCGACAACCTCGTTGCTCCCGAAAATACCTTCGTACCTAGCAAAGACTTGGACGATAGTCGTCCCTGTGTCGATTGTGCCGTGAAGGACTCTCCATCGACTTCGTTCGGTGCATACATAGACCTGAGCGATTCGGCATACACCTTCTTTAACAAGAGCCCGGGAAAGGGTTGGACTTGTCCACCTAGAATGAAAATAGGAATTACCCTCACCGACAACCTCTTGCGTTCTCGCTTTAGTCTAGGACAATTAAGGTATCTTAGGCACTTTGGGGTTGTTCCAACCAGTAAGGAACCACCCGATTTCGACGAAATCCTTAGAAGAAGCAAAACTCCATAAAACAGCCTCCAGACACGGGGCCGTGTCCAGGTCAACACGCCCCCGTGCTCATCAAAGAGTTTCTCTGCTGATTTGGTCAGAATACGGACAAAATGTGTCAGGAATTCCTCTGCACACGGGGCCGTGTCCAGTCAACACGGGGCCGTGTCCAGTGCACTGTCGTTTTCTTTAAATGCAGCCTGAATCCTGTTCATTTTTTACCACTTCAAAAGACAGAGATTCCTGGGATTTTCACTCATACCATCCTAGGTAAGTGCTAAAAGAAGGTTCCCAAAGACCCTCTTGTCCCTTCCACTTTTACTCATTTCCTCCTCTTTAAAATTTTTTCAAAATTTCCTCCATGGAAGCTTGGAAATCTCTTGATTCCAACCCTCTATGTGAAGTTTGTAAGATTATTTGCTAAGGATTCTTGTTTAAAGTTAGTTGTATAACTTTATTTTAAATTATCTAAGCCTAAAAACTAGCTAAAAAATCATGAGAATAATTTAAAACTCCAAGACTCCCTAGCATAAAATCCTGCAGACAAATGAACACGGGGCCGTGCTCAGTGAGCACGGGGCCGTGTCCGAGGATCTGTTTTGTAAAAATTTAGCTTTCTTCGGTTCCCTTCGCAGAAAATGGCAAGCAGAACAAGCGGATCATCTTCAAGAAGTAACCGACAAGGAAGGAGATCTTCAACAGCAGAAGACTCTCTTGTAAACTATGTTTACGCTCTAAGAGAGGCTATTGACGAAATGACGGGAGTGGAGGAAGCATTGGTCGACCGTATCAACCATCTTACAGTGGGGCTGGAGGGCTGTCTCCATGAAGTAAACCTCTTGCACCAGAGGTTGAACCTTCTCGCCTCCCCGCCTTTGGTACCTATAATAACCCAAAGGGCGTGGAACATGGTACCCGAAGTTGTCATTCCAGCCGAATGGTACTCCATGCACCAAGAACCTCCGCGAAGAGTGGTGCAAGGATTCCCGGTGAATGTTCCCCCCTCAACCACCAGCTGCGGAGGAAAATGAAGGCGCATTCTTCCTTCCTAGGGAAATCGAAGAATGGCTTTAAATAACATTTAGGGAAGAAATCATTCGGCTAAAAGTCCTACTATATCGGGAAACTATTCTCGAAATTTTCTTAAAATAAGTAGAACTTCTTATGATAACCTCGTACACCTGCTGACCTATTTAGTTAAGTTTTAATTTTATCTTAATTTAGGACTATGTAAGTTCTCTCTATGATGAAATGAAATGATGGTTTTAAGGTTTGGATGGTTTGTAATGAATAAAACACACTCATGGTGGTAAAGGATGAAAAGGGGAACGAGAAAAATGAACCCATGCATAAGAACAAGGCAACCCGACAATTTCAGAAGGTTCAACACGGGCCGTGCCCAACCAACACGGCCCCGTGCTGAGCACCCTGCAGAAAACGCCCAGTTCAGGTAACTGGATACGGGCCGTGTTCACCCAACACGCCCCCGTGTCCAGGCTTCTGTTTCTCTTGTTTTAATTCTGTTACTGGCACTTGAACACGGGGCCGTGCCCGGACAACACGGGGCCGTGTTCAGTGCCTAGTAACACAAATTTTTGCTTTTTAAACACTATTTTACACATCTAATCAACCTAAAAATTTATTTTTGGGACACATTGAGGACAATGTGTAATTTAAGTGTGGGGGGGGTGCTAAAACCTTGAATTTTGCAAGTCCTAAATACAAGCCTTACACAAAACTCTATTGGAACCGCTAATCACCCCAAATTTTTTCAAAAATTTCATTTTTTTTACTTGTCTAGGTTTAACTCGGAAAATTCAAGTTCTCAAAAAGGTTATATTTTTACAAATTTACAACCGATAGCGTAGTGATAAAAAGAACCAACATAAGAAAATTATGAAAAGGCATAGCAAACTTATTTAAAATTTGATTATATATACTTGATCACATAAAAACCCATTCCCACAAAAGTGAGTTTTGAGCCTTTATTGAGCACACAATTACATATCATTTGACTAAATGCTCATTTTTCGTTTCTTGTGTGAATAGCCGCTTGGTTCTTACGACTCTAGAACTTGCCATGACAATACATTCCCGGTCCTTATCAACTTAAACCCGAGTAAGTAAATGATGGAGGCATTAGGACTAACCCTTTTTATTTCTACACCATTATTTTTCTTTTTCTTTTACCACCTACCCAAAAATCCCCTTAGTTAGCCCCTTTGAGCCTAAACCTTTTCGTTTAATCACCCAAACAAAAAACCCTTTTACCCACCAAAACCTTTTTCATTTTTAACCCTTTATTTTAGTAACAAGTTCGGTTCTTCGTAAAAAAAAAATGTGCGATAATGATGAAGCAAAAAGAAAATAAACAAACAAGTTAATCAAAAATAACTTAGTTTGAATAAAAGCTTCATCAAAATAAAAAGTTGCAAAAATACGAAAACCGACACTTGTTACGCTTTTAGCCCTTTTTCTTCTAACCACTAACCCAACCACCTACCTTTAACCCTAGCCTAACCCTTAACCCACAAAGTCCTCTTGATATCTACAAAGGTATAAAAGTTAAAAAGGAGGAGGATTGATTTCTTGGCAAGCCTATGGTAGGAATAAGTTCCATGCCGCTCTCGAGTGATTCACTAAAAATACACCTTCGGCCGAGTGTGAGTGATTTCCCCGTGAGGTATGTGAACTTGTATATAAATAGAATTTTAAAAAGGCATGTTATGCCCAAATAAGTAATTTCTTTTATGAAAAGTTCTAAATAAATCATTACGAATAGGAGTGTAAATAAATAAAAATAAAACCCAAAAAGATCTTGGAAATCCCGACACTCTACGACAAGCCCAAAACCTTCTCTTCTACCTATTCCATTTGGGAGTGTAAGCCACATATTAAAGAGTTTTGCTTGAGGACAAGCAAAAGTTCAAGTGTGGGGGTATTTGATGTATGAAAAATGCAACATATAAATTACATCAAATGAGGCATAAAACTAACCCTTTTTAAGTACTAATATTGGAAAAAAGAGTGTTTTTGTCTTCCTTTTGTATTTTCAGGATTAAATGAGCTCAAAAACGCAAAAGAAGCAAAAAGTCAGCTAAATCCAACATAAATACAAGAAAAGGAATATTAGTGGACTGCCCGACCCCTCAACGGCACCTTCCAAAGCAAAGTAGAGAAATCAGAAGACTGAACACGCCCCGTGCTCAGCCAGCACGGGGCCGTGCCCAAGAAGCAGCAAAAAAGACAAACCTATAGAAGCTTCTATTGCCCACCACGGGCCGTGCTCAGCGGACACGGGGGCGTGTCGAAAGTACAGCAGGCGCATTTATTGTAATTGCGAATTACAATTAATGAGGAGAGAGATTGTCAGACGGACACGGGGCCGTGCCCAGCGGACACGGGGCCGTGCCCAGCTCTCTGTTCAGCCTATAAATAGGAGTGCTTGGATTCATTTCATCTCATCCCTTGGCACACCACCTCTCTCACACTTCATCCACCACCCACCACCATCACAACACCATCATCCACCACCATCATCCATTGTCCATCGTAGAGTGTGTGAGTCGTCTCGGGATCCAAGATTGATCGTAAGAGTTCTTGACAATCAAGGCCATGTTTGCCTAAGTCTCTTACATCACTTGGGGAAGACAAAGTGTCTAGTATAATACTTTTTATTTCTAATCTTTTGCACTTTTTATTTGGTTTTGTATTAATGACTTTAATAACTAGTTACTTATGTTGAAGGTGATCTTTCCTTATCGTTTGTCCGTGGTGTCTTGGCATTATTTTACTGTCTATATAAAATAAAGGATTTTCACCATTCATATCTCCACGGTCTATATGGAGATATGTTGGCTACCTGGTCGGGGGTTAAGGGAACGGTTTGGTAAAGGTCTTGCCATTGTTCAGCGTTTAGAGGTCCTGCAATGGACCTGGGTCAAATTTAGTAGGACCTCCTTCAATACTTCCCGGTATTGGATGGCGGGGGTCCAAACTCTTTGATCCCCTCATAAGCTAACTACTATTAATACTATAACCCGGCTATTTAGGACTGTATCCCTGCTGACTCAGACTACTTAGCCGAGGGTAACGTCACCGCCAAAAGCGGGGCCTACCACAATACTGCATTAATAACTTAATTCATTATCTTCCAATAATCCACCCTTTTAGGATTGTATCCCTGCTGACTCAAACTACTGGGGTGAGGGTAACGTCACCTTCAAAAGAGGGGCCTACTACAATAACTAAGATAATCTCTTAATTATGTGCAAAAGTGCGGAAATAATCAAAGGTTATACTAGATACGAGTCGGAACCAAGTGATTCATCTTGTCTATCTGTTTTTCTTTTATTTTTATTTTCAGCATTTTAGTTAGTTTTTAATTTTCTTAGTTTAAAACATTTTTCTAAACTTTTATTTTGGTTAGACGTTGAGGATAAACCGGTACTAAAAGCTCTTGTGTCCTTGGACGACCTCGGTATCTTACCAACGCTATACTACACTCAACGATGGGTGCACTTGCCCATATGTGTGTTTAGTGTTAGTGAAATATCGTGTTTTATAAATTTAAAACTTGGCTAAAATAAGTGTTAAAAAGGGCTTAAAATATACACCTAAAATAAGTAACACTTCGCACGCATCAAAGCAGAAGGCTTAAAAGTTATAAATTTCGGTAGTCTAAATGTTGGATCTTAACTCCATAAGATGGAGAATTAAATTACAGACGCGTAGGAAAAAGAATCGGGTAAAACGGACCATTAACGAAGAAGTTATGACCATTTCCGTGAAACGCGGACGTGCTGGGAATCTGCAGATCAGCAGCAGCAACCTTCTGTGAATATCAGGGCGTCGCGTAGCGCGACGGGCCGTCGCGCGACGCGACGGTGGGGCTGTTTGGCGAAAGTTGTTCGGTTGCTCCGTTTTGGCTCGGGAACTCGTTTAAACGCGTTTTAAGTTGCGTACGACTAATTTAACTCATGTTTTGTGACCTTTAGGGTAAGTATATGTGTGGATAGGTATGTATGGATGTTGTATATCTCTATACACGTATGTAGAAGTGTATGTAAGATTGTATGCGGTAATGTATGTAAGATTATAGTATGTAAGCGAGTACCCAAGGATATATACGAAGACGTATATGAGTAGGCAAGTATGGGTTGGGTATATTGCCATGGGTGATTGAAAATATAAATGTATGTATGTATGTAGGTGTATACGTATGTATGTTGTATAAGTATAAGTGTATGTATATAAGAGTGTATGTAGATAGTATGTATATGTAGTCAAGGGAGTATGTATGAAGGTATGTACGTATGAAAGTTGTGAGAAGGTATGGAATAAGTATGTACGTATGTATGTAAGTATGCATGTATGTATGTATATAGGTATGTATGTAGGTATGTAAGTATGTATGAATGTATGTATGTATGAAGGAATGTATATAGGTATGCACGTACGTATGTATGTAGGTACATAGGCATGTATGTTGCCATGTGTGATCGTAAGTGTATGTAAAGGTTGTATGAAAGTATGTACGCATGCATTCAATGAAATTGAGTACTAACGATAATAACATCGTGCCTGGTGATGAAGTGTAACGCAGGATACCAAGGAAGTCTCACTACGGATCGTATGATCAGAGGGAAAGCCGGGATGTAAAGAGTTAATTAAATGAAAAGTAAACGTGTAAAAGTCTTGTATTCTCATGACACGTACTAACGTTATGAATTTTATGTGGTGAGCGCAGGTAGTACAAGCCATGAGGATTACCAAGGAGTAGAGATCGAAGATCGAGTCACAAGACGGATTGTACGGGAATGTTTAAATATGTAATTTAGGGTCGATAAGTTATATTCTTATATTAGAAAATGAATTTTTAGAATGTCAAGATGTATGTCATGAAAGGAATTTTCAGACTCGAAATTCCGCTGCGTCGTTTTAAGGTTAAATGTGTTAGGGTGTTACAACTTTGGTGAAGAACTAATGGATACTGGGAATAGGATCTAAGAGATTGGGGGACCGATCTTCTGGAAATACGATGAAAGGGAACGCCGTTACTAGAATATCATCTGACAAAGGATAGGGGATTTATGGAACTGTGGTGGTGTAATAGTAATAGTAAAATCAGTATTTGTAAAATAAATAATAAAACGGTTGTATATAGAAGCATGCTATAATCTATAAAACAAATAAAATTTTAGAAAATTTACAAATTTTGTTTGTATATTCGTTTATGTGATTAGGTGCAATTAATTGTGATATTGGATTATTTCTTTTATACTAATTATTTATCTATAACTTAGATATCAGATGGAAAACGCTAATAATGAACCAGTTAATGAGGTTAATCAATCTGAGCAACAACCGGGGGATCAATATATGACTAGGCAAGATATAGAAAATATCGTTGCTCAAGGGATAGCCAACGCTATTCCAGCAATAGTTACTCAAGGGATAGCCAACGCTATTCCATCAATCGTTGCTGCTATTAAAAATCCAATCGAACCGCAACAAATCGTTCCTAGTAAACGCATTTCTGAAGATAACTTCAGTAATAGCGTAAATGGCTGTGGTAATCATGTTAATCATGAGGATGAACCACGGCAAGCTCCTCCTCCTAAGAAAACGAAAGCTGCAACGCCTGGTTGCACTTACAAAGAATTTCTTGCTTGTAAACCCACTGAGTTTGCAGGCAATGAAGGAGCGACTGCGGCACTGCGTTGGTTAGAGAAAACCGAGGCAGTAATTGCCATAAGTAAATGTGCTCAGGATGATCAGGTCATGTATGCATCAAACCTTTTCAAAGAAGGAGCGCTAGAATGGTGGAATACGGTGTTACAAGCAAAAGGAAGAAGGATGGCATATGCTATGAACTGGGAAGAATTTAAGAGCTTTGTAGAAAGAAAATTTTGTCCCGAGTATGAAAAGGAACAAATGACAAATAAGTTTCTAACCCACCGGATGGTGGATGTAGATTGTCGAGGGTATACTACGACATTCTTCGAGTATGCTCGAGTAGTACCAACCCTGGCTTCGCCAGAGCCGGTACTTATTTCTCATTATATTTGGGGATTAATTTCCGAAATCCGTAATATCGTCAAAGCTGCGAAACCTCGCACGATTGATGATGCGGTAGATTTAGCCAATACTCTGACTGACGAACTAGTACGGACAAGAGAAGAAAATAGAAGGAAGGAAGTAGCCCAAAAGATTACCCAAGGATTCCGTCCGGATAACCATAACAATTTCAAGAAAAGAGGGAATGGGCAATCTTCTACTAGTCCATTTTGCAATTTTTGCAAAAGGAAGCATTTTGGAAGATGCAAAGGATATTGCAATTTTTGTAAAATTCCGGGGCATCAAGAAGAAGATTGCAGGAGGAAGAAATTTTCAGTCTGCTACAACTGTGGAGAAGCTGGACATCTTAGGCCAGATTGTCCAAAACTAAACAAACTATCTGACAATAAAGCCAAACCTGCAGAAGGAGCAAAAAGGAATGTAAGAGCCTTCCAACTGACTGCTAAGGAAGCAGAACTCATTCCAGATGTGATAGCCGGTACGTTCTTAGTTCACAACGTTTACACAAAAGTATTATTTAACTCTGGTGCAAATCAAAGTTTTATAAATACTTCATTCTGCCAAACTCTTAACTTACCTTTAACCAGCATTAGGCAAATTTCTACAGTAGAAACGGCAGATGGAAATTTAGTTAAAATAAATAAGGTTCTGCAAAACATAGAAATAGAACTTGTAAGTCATAAATTTTCTGCAACCCTATTATCTATGAAATTAGTTGAATTCGATGTTGTGTTAGGAATGGATTGGTTAGTAAATAACCATGCTCGAATTATCTGTGATAGGAATTCCATAGAAATTTGTGCACCCACTGGAGAAGTAATAATGATTACAGGAAATAAGCCATGTAAACCCATAAAGTTCATATTAATAATGAAAGTTGCTCAATTATGAACAAAAGCAAGGAATAGTATATATGATTTCAGTAATCATTAATACTAAAGATAAAGAACTTAAGGAAATTTCTGTAGTTTCAGAATACCCAGATGTACTCCCAGAAGAGTACCACCAGATAGGGAGGTAGAATTTAAGATTCATCTAATTCCAGGAACTATACCGATAGCCAATGCACCTTATCGGTTAGCACTCACAGAAATATTAAAACTAAGAAAGCAATTAGATGAATTATTAAGTGAAGTTTCATACAACTTAGTTTATCCCCGTATGGGGAGCACCAGTGTTGTTTGTTAAGAAAAAGGATGGTTTGATTGATTATAGGGAATTGAATAAAGTTACAATTAAGAATCGATATCCATTACCTAGGATTGATAATCTTTTCGATCAACTTCAAGGAGCTAGATATTTTTCTAAGATCAACTTACGTTCCGGATATTATCAATTAAAAGTACAAGAGGAAGTCATACCTAAAACTGCTTTCAGGACTAGGTATGGTCATTACGAGTTTACAATCATGCCCTTCGGGTTAACGAATGCACTTGCAGCATTCATGGACATGATGAATAGAATCTGTAAACCGTATTTGGATAAATTTGTAATTGTCTTCATCGACGATATACTTATTTATTCCAAAATTCTGGAAGAACATTGTCAGCACTTGCATGCACTCTTAACTTTGTTAAGAAAAAAAAATAAGTTTTACGCCAATTTCTCGAAGTGAGAATTTGGGCTGCTAGAAGTACAATTTCTAGGTCATATGGTGAATCATGAAGGTATTCGCTTAGATCCTGATAAGATAGCAGCAATTACCAAATAGAAGATTCCGCAATCCTCAATGGAAATTAGGAGTTTTGTAGGTTTAGCCGGATACAATAGACGGTTTATTTTTCTAAGATAGCTGTACCATTAACTAAGCTAACCTGTAAAACAATTAAGTTTGAATGGAGACCTAAACAAGAAGAAGCCTTTAGATCTTAAAGCATAAATTAACCAAAACCTAGCCTTACCAGAAGGAACAGAAGATTTTATAGTATATGGTGATACTTCAAAACTAGGAATTGGATGTGTGCGTATGCAACGCAAGAAGGTAATTGTGTATGCTTCAATACAGTTGAAAAAGAACGAAGAAATTATACGACTCATGACTTAGAATTAGAAACCATAAATTTTACCCTTAAGATTTGGAGACATTATCTGTATGGAAGTAAGTTTACTGTCTATACGGATCATAAGAATTTAAGATATATATATTTGGGCAAAAAGAATTAAACATGAGACAAAAGAGATGGATGAAAATTCTAAGGGACTACAACTGTGATATTCAGTATCACAAAGGAAAGGCTGAAGACGGCTAGAGATCGCCAGAAGAGTTATACAGATAATAGATGAAAGCCGTTGGAGTTCGAGTTGGAGACAAAATGTTATTGAAAGTATCTGCTTGGAAAGAAATTGATTAGATTTGATAAGAAAGGAAAGATAAGTCCAAGGTACGTAGGACCGTTTCCAGTGATCCAACGTATAGGACCATTTGCCTATTGTTTACAAATACTAGGAGAGTTAGCTGGGGTACATGATGTATTTCATGTATCCAATCTCAAGAAATATCTATCAGACAAATCTTAGGTAGTACCTCTTCAAGATATAAAGGTAAACGATTTAAAATTTATAGAGAAACCTCTTCAGATAAAAGATAGAAAGAACAAACAATTAGTGTTAGTTCAAGAAAAGTGGGATTCGAAGATAAGACCTTAATACACTTGGGAACTGGAATCAGAAAAGAAGTGAAAGTATCCTCAATTATTCCAGTAAATCTCGCGGACGAGATTTTTATTAAGGTAGGGAGAATGTAACAACTCTCATCAAAAAGTACTAATTATTACTTTAATTGACCAATAGGAAACCCTAATTGAGAAACCCAAGTGATTCTGCATAATCCCTAAAATTTTCAGAATAGTTGGAATTAGAATCAGGGCCCCTAAAACTCAGGGGGGGATAAACCCTAGTTGGTATTATCTTAACAGTTTTACGTGTGTTGTGAATTTTAACGCGACACCAACTCAGCTAAGCTACCTGGACACGTACCTACCCTACCCTAAAAATGGTACCTCAGGCGACACGCGACAGGAACCAAGGATTCCTTCGCGACACGCGGGGGAAATCAAATCTGGGTATAAATACAGGGGCTTGGGACTTGATTTCTGGCTTTAGAACGACGTAAAACTTCGAAATATACACTGAGTTATGCTCTGTTTATCACAATTAACACACACGGATCACTAATCAACGCCGCAATCAGGGTAATAACTCGATCGCTGATACGATTCAATGTCCGATCGATTATAACTATCCAACGATTGTTTAAGTGCCGCTCAAATTGAGTTTATACTTTGTTATTCATCGTGATTTCGACTTGAATGTTTGAGTGCTGTTCGAACTCGGACTATACTCTATCATTCGTTGTGAATCCGCTGAATTGTTAAGTAATGCACTTGTAAATCGTTGTGAGGGTTTAATCTCGTGAATTGTCGTAACTGCTGTATTAGTTACTAACCTGTTTGTGTGTGCATTATTATTTAAATTAGGTTAATCAAGGCTAATCAGTAGGCTTATACTCTGCTCGTTAAATCTACAATGTGAGTCATTCTCTTTTTATCAACTATTTTACAATACCTCAAATTATTTTCAAAGGTTATAATTACAGGGACTAAGTCGTGGATATCTTGAATTACTGGCTAATGGGGTATTGTGCACATTACTAATTTCTCCCAGTTAGGTTCATTGACCTACTCGGGATAATCACTGTTAGGTTCATTGACCTACAGGGATAATCATTACTATTTAGGTTCATTGATCTAATAGTGGTATGACCATCGTCACCATTGTGACATGTCACCATTGTGACAGGCTGCCAGATAAAAATAAGATAGAAGCCATTGTAATCGCTCTTATGCTGTAATTAATAACTATGCATCATTATGCAAAATGAATGATTCACTCAGTATTTCCCGCTGACAAAATCTTTTTCAAACATGTTTCAGGTGATCTGTTATGATCCAGGAAAAGTGCCGTAAAGCACTACAAGCTTGAGAAAGTGGCTCAGTATAAAATAAAGAAACATGTTTTGTAAAATAAAAGATTTCTCCGTGAAATCTCAAGATTGTAAATTATCATTTATCCCGAGTTGTGAAATAAAATAATCGGGAAATATTTCAGTTTTAAAAAGACACTGATGATAAACTTCCGCTGTTAAACTCAATTAAATAAATACCACGGGATTTCTGTCCCGCGGCTCCTGAAACGGGTCAAACCGGGTCGGGGGCCGTGACATGCCGCAAACAGGGTATTAACTCAATCGCTGCTACGATTCAATGTCCGTTCGATCTAAACTATCCGATGGATGTTTAAGCGCTATCCTTTGTCATTAGTTGTGATTCCGACAGGATGTTTGAGTACCCCCCGAATTCGGGGAATACTCTGTCATTCGTTGTGAATCCGATGGATGTTTAAGTGATTGCACTTTGTCATTCGTTGTGAGGATTTTAATCTCGTGAGTTATCGTAATTGTTGTATTAAGTTATTTACCTAGTTCGTGTGCACTAGGTTACAAGGCTAAATCTATAGGCTAAGCTCTGCCTGTCTAAATCTGCAATATATCAAGGATTATCTGTAGACTAAATTCTGTCTGTATGAATCTGCATGATTATAATGTGAGTCATTCTCTTTTTATCAACTATTTTACAATACCTCAAATTATTTCCAAAAGTTATAATTACAGGGACTAAGTCGTGGATATCTTGAATCACTGGCTAGTGGGGTATTGTGCACATTACTAATTTTCTCCCAGTTAGGTTCATTGACCTACTAGGGATAATCATCACTATTTAGGTTCATTGACCTAATAGTGGTATGACCATCGTCACCATTGTGACAGGGCGCCAGATAAAAATAAGATAGAAGCCATTGTAATCGCTCTTATGCTGTAATTAATAACTATGCATCATTTTATGTAAAATAGAATGATTCACTCAGTATTTTCCGCTGACAAAACCTTTTTAAAACGCGTTTCAGGTAATTACAGTAGATTAGAGTAAGAGATGGATACGGCACTGAAAGGCATCAAGAAGTGGCTTATTTTATTAATTAAATCAAATTAAGAAATATTGTTTTATGTAATCAAATTTATCTTTATTAAAGCTACCATTGTAAAACATGGATTTATCCCATCTATTTAATAAATAAAATCCGGTGTTTTCTAAACTCTGATATTTTTCCTAACTCACGGTTCTGATGAAATTTCCGCTGCAACGTTTTCAAAATAATCACCGGTACCACTGGGCTGTTAACGACTCCCGATTCTGTCCAGGGTGGGTCGGGGGCCGTGACAGAAGGTGGTATCAGAGCCACTGCTTTAAGCCAATAAGTGTTGTGATAATAATACCTAAGTTTATATAAAAGAGTTAGGAGATTGCTATTAACTGGTAGCACACATGATAGCATTTAGACTTGAACTTAAGAAAAAATGTCTTAGTATCAGCTTCGAGATAAGTTAAGTGCTTGTATAAATAAATTATGATGGGTTTTTATATGCCATAAGAATGGTAATTAGAATATTGCAAGATATGATAAATAAGCAAGAATTAATAGTAATTATTGCTTATTGATATTATTTGGACTAGAATAAAATACGTTATGGGAATACAAGTTTCCTTAATTCTGGATAAAAGCCCTAATAAAAGAGGCACTTTTAAATCTTGAAAAGATACTATTTATGGGAAATAGAAATTTTTCTCTGGCAAGATTGGGTATGGTGTAGTAGACTCTCCAGTTTGTCCAGATATACTGAGGTTACCGCTCCGGCGCGAATCGGATAAGACGGGATATATAATATGTCAAACAAGTGACAAGATTTCCCTAAATAGTATCCTTATCTGATATCTGACTTATTTTGGAAATATGAATCTGTTAAATACATTGACCTGATAGATGGTATGTTTATTTCAGCATGTGAAATATATGATTATATAGATATATATATATATCTATAAAGAATTCCAAAAGTTAAATAGGAATAAAGCATAAGCATCTGTGTCTAGATTTCTTTATCAGGAATTTCTTTTCCAATATCAAATATTATTTCGTTTGATCATCTGTCTCGTAGCTCGTGTAAACAATGGAAACCCATTAAGTTGGGATACCATCAAAAGTGTAAAGAATTTCTAACACATTACCATAAACTATTAACGCAAGTAAGAAGCATGTAAAGTTGTGATAATGTACAAGAAAACACATGAAAATTTAATTATAAGTCCACAGAAGTTGAAGTATATCACACACAACTTGCGAGGCAAGACCTTTGGAAAATATAAATTGGGCACGATTCCGTCAGTAAGAAGAACTACTAATAAAAAAGAAGCACTTTGTCACGTATTTCGCTAAGGTACGCTAGAACAAGATTTCGCAAACATCCGTGCACAGTCTAATCGGAGTCATAATTATTATCACTGAAAAAAAAGAGAGTCACATACCTTTGCAAATTCCCTATTTCATTTTATTCACATTCCTTGGTAATGTCACTTAACAAACGGTTATCACACGAAATTCCAGATGAAAGTTCTTATATTTCTTTCATTGAAATTCTGACTTTTGCATATAATAAATTAACTTTCGTGTTTCTACTTCCTCTAATAGTAATCATACCATGAGGATTTCTTTCATAGTAGCGAATATTGAGCTGTTTCATTTCCTGGTAAATTCACACGTTACACATGCATTGTTTATTACGCATATGGTTCATTTGATTTATGAAGACCACTGGAGGGCTTCATTCCGATTTGTTATTTTATTCAAACTCAAATATCATTCCGCTTTTTTCACTGTGAACCGCAAAACAATGACCCTTTGATATTGAGTCAATAAATTTCTTAAGAAACTCAATTTCCTTTGGCATACATAATTTTTATTGTGACCATGCCCGAACTTTCTTATTACTACATGAACTTGTTTTGTTCAAAACAAAATCAACTATTTGAACTTTCTCACATTACATATTCATTTCAAAATCCCATATGATGGATTGAAGCTATCATATTCAAAATAGTCCCAACAAGCACTTCATTTGTTTTGAACCATAATAGGCTTGTTTAAATCTTCGATTTCATTAAATCATTTCTTTGATCACGATTACCTTGTACTGACGTTTTCACAAAATTTAAAGCTTGAACTAATTTCGTTTATATATATCATATACGGATTTAATTATTTATTTTATATTAAATTGCTTTGTTGATTTATCTTATAAAAGCTATCTTAACACAAATCGTGTGCTAAGATAATGGTACACAAATTCTTGTAATATTTCAGTGTATCTCTTAATAATTCTTACAACATTAATCGATCCTTTCATGATAATTATTGCTTTAACAATCTTCAATAGAAAAACATTATATAAAATTAATTATGGAAACTTATATAAGTGATTACTTAATTTACAAAATAGTATTACTATATTCTTGTTAAACCATTGAGGTGAAGAATTTATATTTTTATGTTTGAGGTATACTCTCATTTAAGTTTATGTTTAGTTACTAGGTTAATGCCCGCGTAATACGCGGGCTTCAACCAAAACCATATTATTTACTTTGAAATGAAATTTGTGTACAAAGACATACATTGGAAGAAAAAAACAGAATACTATTCAAATGCTAGAAAATTTTTACATGCCGCTAAAGCCATGAAAACAATAAAAAATGATAAAAAAGAAAAAATAATCTACTCACAAGTACAATAACATATGTTTGATGGTTGTAGGAATTAATACGGCTTTTAGCACAAGCGCCTTAGGCGCCTCATTGATGAACCTCTCTCCATTGATGATCTTAAGAAATACTTCCACTTTAATAAGGTGATAGGGTTAATGCCCGCGTTAAACACGGTTTAACAAATGAAAATACTATAAAGCTTATGTGACAAATGATATAACAAATAATCTGTAATATTTCTTACAATAAATAATTACATATTATATGTAATAATGAAAAATGATAACTATTACAATTACAGTTTTCAAATCCCTATATATTTCTTTGTATACAATATTTGATATTTTATTCGTAAGTTTACCATCCTTATCAACGATTTATTTTAATAAAGATATTTGTAGTTCAACTTATCCGAAAACTCTTGTCCCAGTGAAAAAAAATGATCCGAATTTGCATTCCACTTTACTTTACTGTAGTAAAGTTGAGCACACTGATAGCACTTCCAGTTGCAATCTATATAAACAAAAAAAACAAAAATTATTTTTTGTAAACTCACACATAGAGTATCTCCAATTCCTAATAAAATTTTAAATAATCAATCAATATTATGCTAATGGTATAGATACCATCGTGCCACTGGCAATTTTTTTTTATAGTTGCAGATTGCAAAATTTAACTTCAGTAAAAATGATATTGGTGGAAGTCATTTCTAGGTGTAGTAAAAAACACATGCATATAAAAAGTATTGATTACACATGGAAATTAATTATGACCTGCTCTTCAACAAATGGATTGATTTGGGCAATGTTTGTTGGCTAAATGAGTTGATTTGGGTCTACTCGTATTACAAAACCTCTCACTCTTATAAAACTCATTGAGTTAAATCGTCAAAAAAAAATGATTTTGACTTTATCTGGTATGTTGGCAACAATGCTCCGACCTGTTGAGAAACCTCCTGCAGTAGGTTCTTGTACACCCTTGTCTCATCCTGACCATAAATTCAAACATCGACTAAATTTACTAAATTAAAAACTATTCTATACATTTCAGTCAACTGTTAACTTCCAGTATATCTGTTAAATGAAAATATCAATTAAATTTAGTTAACTTTTTTTTCTCACAGCAGCCTCATCATAATTCCATACTTGTCAAGTTTCCTAAACCTGATGATACCTGAACTACTATTTAGTATTTACCATCTGAATCTGTATCTCAAGGTCACCAAATCAAAATTATTATGAATATTTTTGTTAACTGTTAACTTTAAAATACATTTGTTAAACTGATATGTCAATTAAAATTTTACTATTTAAAGTTTTAAACACATACTACCTTAAGCAAAAGTTCATACCAAAAGTCAAAACCATTAATCAACAAAACAAATATCTAAGGTTCACCAAATTGAAATTATTCGGTATATTTACGTCAACCGTTCACTTCCTATATATCTGTTAAATTAAAATATCAATTGAATTTAACTATTTAACCACATACTACCTTAGGCAAAAGTTCATTTCAAAACCATAAATTAACAAAGTTTCCTAAACCTGATGACACCTAAACCACTATTTTCCATCAGAATCTATCTCTCAAGCTCTCACCAAATCAAAATTATTCCATATATTCATGTCAACTATCAACTTCCTATACATTTGTTAAATCAAAACATCAATTGAATTGAACTAACCGCCGCTTGTCTCAACGTCGAATTCTCTGCCTGTCTCAACATCGTGCAGTAGTTAGGGCTCTCATACGTCTCGCCGTTGAAATTAACCTTCGCTTTGAACCGCGACGCGTGATCTGGACCTTCTCGGATACTTATGTACGACGGCAGATTAAAGCAGCTCCTCTGCGCCAGCTCTTGCAGCTGGTTCTTATACATCTCTCAGTTCCAAACATTTCAAAACAATCACTAACAAATCTAACCGGTTAAACCGCCGATCGGTAATGCCGATCATCGATTTGGATTCTTCTTTGCGTGTGTGGTTCTACAAAAATTGAAAAAAATTGAACTCAAATAAACCAACAGATGACTAAGAATACATAGTGTTCATGTCATCTTCATGAATACAACAACAAAAGAACTAACTCGATTTACTAAAAATTAACTACGAAAGCAGGTGAACGATTGTAGTAAAAATGAGTAAGAAATTCAAATAAAGGATGTGATCTTACATAACTCGAGGGCTTTGCTTTTACATGAAACATAAGCTCCATTATTAGTGTGCTGCCAATTTAGCATTCCAATCAGATTCAATAAACTATACACAACCCCTTAATTTGATAACTTATTACAAAGTAATCATACTGCTAATCATCTTCGGTGCCCAGCTTCACAAATCCACAACCAGTTTTTTTATCAACCAAACTCATGTTATTTTATATATTATTAATACCAACCCAACATTAATGATTTACATCCTTTTCTGTTAATTAATATATATTATTAATATTAACATAACTTTAAAAACAGACTATGCAATATAATCTTTCTTTTCTAAAATTCAAAATTTTTCTAACCAAATCGTCAAATTATAATTCGGATATAGATGTTATTTTATAAAAATAAAATGTGGGTTATTACAATAATCGTAAAAAATACTCGAAGAATAGCTACTTCAAAGAACATAGCAACATGAGAGGAATTTAGAAATCCCATATTATTTGGTATTTTAAGATCATCCGTATTTGAAGTGGTTTACCAATGATCTCAGATACAATTAGAACCGACACAAAAATGAAGAGTTACCCCTAATATTATCAAAGTTTTTAACTTTATTAGAAAAGAAACATTATTAACCATATTAAAAGAGGAACTATAGATTTACGAAGGTCATAGTTACGGGTTTATATGAGCGGCGCTTAAGTGCGAGTTAAAGTAGCCTCAATAGTGTCAACGTGTTACATAACCAATAGCATAACACATAATTATTATCCTGGACCTTCATCACACAATAGTCAAAGTCAATTGACTTTTTTTTTAATTGGTCAATGGTCAATATAAGATATTTTAATGATTTTAACAACCAAACTCAAAAGTATCACCTATAAGTTTATGATGTGGTACCTATAATCACAACAGGGTAAGGATTTCATGTCAATCCTTCAATAAACAAAATTTCACACATCTGATAATCATAACTTGAATAAGCAAAAGCACATTTAAAGAAAAAGAAACTGCATAATAACTTTCACTAATCAATTCCAAAAATCACCAAAGTGTACGTAAACGGAGACCATGAACGAATCAACCGGTGGCCTATAACAACCCGGACCCCAAAATTTGGTATAAAATCATACTCACTTACGATTTCAACAAACAACATGAAAAATTTATTCAATAAAAAAATGGAACTGATTAATATAACGGAAAGATCAAAACCATTACTTTCAAAACTGAGCCTAAAAGTTCTGGTATCATACCTTGGACCTCTCAAATGAAAGGGTATTGAGAAATATTCAGTGGTTTAGTTACATAAAACTTCAATCCAATTTCGATATCATTAGGGAAAAGGACAATGTATTCCATCAGATGTCTTTATCTACAATTACAATAGTACATTTGCTTTAGTTAAGAAAACAAATTAACAATAGGATATCATTATGAGTCACACAGAGAGGAATCCAGAACTCTGTTAATTTTAGTCAGACCTTTGAAGAAACAACGTATTCCAGCAATTTAGGACACTACACATAAGGACCTTTCCACGAATCCAGCCCGGAAACAATGACTTCTTATTAAAGGTGACAGGTTTGACTAATTAAATGGATTAAAAGTTGCTTCTAAATCATTTTATATATAAAAAAATTAGATCATGTTCAATCAGTTATTGAAAAGGAACTCATAAGTGATTCTGGTCACCCCGACCAACGCGTACAAAGATTGGTCTTTGTTACTGGAACTCGTTTTGACCTATTACCAGCACGCCCATTTAGCCACCTCTACTTTGTATCAATCAAATTTTAAAGATAGTTATACCAGCAAAAGCAACATGATTTGGTCTATAACTTGTTACATCTATCATGTACATTCCAAACAATTCGCATAACTCGTACCATATCATTCCTGGTTGGTCTACCTGCCGGCACAGTATCATTTTGTAACTACCTTTCATTTGTCCCTTTAGGTTGATAATACCACCAACATTCCCTGAATATGCATAAAGAAATTCAAAAAAAAATGTAACCATAATAAATGCAAGAAAGAAAAGAAGTTTATTACAATGAAAACATTTATATAAATCAAAATGTGAAATTTATAAGCAATATGTAGTCATATAAATCATATCATATATCCACATATTTACACACAGAATCCCTTACATTTCACCAATCACTGTAGCACCATCGTCTGCCCAATCTGAAAGCATTATCTGAAAGCACCATCATCTGCCTAATTTGTAAAAGTTGAAGAATTTCAATGCAAACAAAAACATGTTCCAATCGCTTAACAAACTATTGAAATAAACAAAACAAAGAAAACCTAAATGCTTTATGGTGAATATCAAAAGAAATCAAAGATAAAATTTAGAAATTAAAACCAACAAATTAACGAAACCCTAAGAAAAAAACTTATACCGACCCAGATTTGCAAGAATTACCAGCGATCTACATATGCCAATTCTAGTTGGAGAAGACAACCCAAGCCCTAAATCTTCACCAAAACTACCATCAAAACACTTTCAAGAATTACAACCAACTTAACAAATCAACATGATTAAAGAAAACAAATGATAAATCAAGCAAAGAACATACCTTCGTTCATAAGGTTTTCAAGAACTCTAATTCAAGATTCATTAAATCTTCATAGGAGTACCTATTGAGAATAACTTGGATCAAAGAGAACCTTGAAGACACACAATATATATAAAAAATATTCAAATATAAACACTGGTAGTATTTCATCATAGCTTCAAAATCTTCGTCGTTAAGCAGAGCCACAACTTGCCGCATCGAGTCCACAAGCTGATTCAGTTCTTCAATCGCATCCATTTGGATCTAAATATCTAATAACCGATAACGACAGATCTTTAAATCAGGGAAAACCCTAAGAAAAACAAACAACACTCAATACATAAGAAAACCGATTACGACAAACCATTCAAACAGAATCATAAAATAAGATGATCAAGGAATCAAACATTACCGTTGATTGTTGACTATTGGGTATTGAAGATGGATTGAGATATGGAGGCAGATGATTTTTCCTTTAGGGTTTTCGAAATAAGGCTAATGAAGATTGAGAGAGAGAGAGAGAGTCTTCAAAACTTCCCTAATACACCAAACTGAATTAATCGTTTCATTTAGATGGAGATTGAAGATTGAGAGAGAGAGGTTAAAGGAATTGAATGATGAGAGATGAGAGAGAATGAGAAAGAAACGTATAAAAGAAGCCTTCTCCAATCCTTGCATATGAGCAATGCCACATGTCCTATCATTAGAGTTTTGCCACATCATTGCTTAGGTGGATGCTTAGGTGGCTTGCACCATTGGGTGACATGTGTCCCCCAATGGTTTGCTTTATTAGAGACATAGATTTATTATTGGTAATTAATATTAATTTTATTATTTGTTAGTATTATTTTCATGTACTAGGATTATTGTCTAGGGCAGGTATTGGGTAGCCTAGCCTTAGTTAGGCATGGACTGGCCACCTATGCTTAAACAAGGCAGCACTAACCAATATCCAACCATGATAATGACTAGTTAATATATATAAATTAAGTCAACATACTTATTTAGTAAATTTTAATTATATATATATATTTTACTATTGTACTGTAAAGACATATTTTCATAAAAAAACAAAACAAGAATTAGAGGGACGAATAAAATTATATAAATAATTATATATCACATATTTTGTGATAACTATTTACAGTAACGTTCTGACAAGAAAATAACTATATAAGAATAATATGATATTCATCAACTACGTTAGGTTAAGGGATACATTATAATATATAAGAATAATTTTCGTTTTCACTTATTTACAACAATTGTAAATACATTCACAACGTTATATGGTTTCAAAATGAAAATAAGTAATCACATAGAATCGACCCATTAAAGTATTATATATTTACAAAATATTTTACAAATACTTTTGTACAATAAATATTTTTACACATTTATTTAACGTTATAAATAAAAGTGATTTCTTTTACAAAATAATAATACTAAAATATTTTGTAATAACTTCATTGCAGTGTTTTGTAATATATATATTAAATGGAAAATATAAGTTATTTTACATAGTATAATAAAATACTAAAATAATATTTATTTAAAAGTGGTGACCATTTACATATAGTAAAAATGTGTAACAAATAAATATTACATAGTATTTATATTTGATATGTAAAATACAGGAACACAAATAATATATATTACATTTGTGTTACAAATATAATATAATAGTTGGTCATACCAAAACAACTTGTTCTTATTATATTTCTATCTCTAGGATATAGTATGAAAAATATGGTTACTACTAATAGTGTACTATCACATTGTTTCACAATTAAAACAACTTGGAACTCTAACAATAATACACTAACTCTATTGCCTTTTGGTGTATCTTTGCAATTCACTCATCTCAACACTTTGATTTTCTCATATCATAAATATTTGACAAATCATTTTTCATGCTTTTATTTCATTTGGAACCTGTCAATTCTAAGTCTTCCTCAGTTGCCAATCAAAGTAAGCTTTCTTGTGATAAAGAATTTTATTAAATTCTAAAAGTCATTCACATCCATTTTAAATACCTATTGATCATATATCTTTTGGCTTGAACCTAGTCACTTAAAAATCATATCATTTCATCTCATTCGTTTGTCATCAATTTCTTGAACAAATTCAGTTGAACCATTGAATCTTACCTATTGTACAACTCGTATTCACAAAATTCGATATTTTAAATTTTGTATCATCTACCCTAATATTATTTTATTAACTAAAAAGTGACATAAGTCTAAAGGAAATATCATAACCCAAATACACTTGGGAACTGGAATCTGAGATGAAGAAAAAGTATTCCTACTTATTCCAGTAAATCTCGAGGACGAGATTTTTATTAAGGTGGGGAGAATGTAACAACCCTCATTAAAAGTCCTATTTATTTTATTATTTTATCCAATAGGAAACCCTAATTGAGACACCCAAGTGATTCTGCACAAACCCTAAAATTTTCAGAACAATCAGAATTAGGATCAGGGCCCCTAAAACTCAGGGGGGGGGGGGCATTCCCTACTCAACGATTATCCTTATAAGTTATTATAAAAATCGAATTTAAACGTTTCGTCGACTCAGCAGGCCTACTCCCACACGTGGCCACCCTATAGTGAAAACATGACCCTTACGGACCGTAAGGGTTGAGTCTTACGGTCCGTAAGCCAGGTCAAAATCGGGTATAAATAGCAGAACATTGGGACTTGATTTCTGGCGATTGAACAACGATCAAACTTGAAATACACGCTGAGATATCGTTCAAATACTCTCAAAACACACACAAATCACTAATTAGTATAGCGGGGGTGCTGCCGCAAACATGGTATTAACTCAATCGCTGCTACGATTCAATGTCCGATCGATCTAAACTATCCGATGGATGTTTAAGCGCTATCCTTTGTCATTAGTTGTGATTCCGATAGGATGTTTGAGTACCACCCGAATTCGGGGAATACTCTATCATTCGTTGTGAATCCGATAGATGTTTAAGTGATTGCACTTTGTCATTCGTTGTGAGGGTTTTAATCTCGTGAGTTATCGTAATTGCTGTATTAAGTTATTTACCTAGTTCGTGTGCACTAGGTTACAAGGCTAAATCAATAGGCTAAGCTCTGCCTGTCTAAATCTGCAATATATCAAGGATTATCTGTAGACTAAATTCTGTCCGTATGAATCTGCATGATTATAATGTGAGTCATTCTCTTTTTATCAACTATTTTACAATACCTTGAATTATTTCCAAAAGTTATAATTACAGGGACTAAGTCGTGGATATCTTGAATCACTGGCTAGTGGGGTATTGTGCACATTACTAATTTTCTCCCAGTTAGGTTCATTGACCTACTAGGGATAATCATCACTATTTAGGTTCATTGACCTAATAGTGGTATGACCATCGTCACCATTGTGACATGTCACCATTGTGACAGGGCGCCAGATAAAAATAAGATAGAAGCCATTGTAATCGCTCTTATGCTGTAATTAATAACTATGCATCATTTTATGTAAAATAGAATGATTCACTCAGTATTTTCCGCCGACAAAACCTTTTTAAAACGCGTTTCAGGTAATTACAGTAGATTAGAGTAAGAGATGGATCCGGCACTGAAAGGCATCAAGAAGTGGCTTATTTTATTAATTAAATCAAATTAAGAAATATTGTTTTATGTAATCAAATTTATCTTTATTAAAGCTACCATTGTAAAACATAGATTTATCCCATCTATTTAATAAATAAAATCCGGTGTTTTCTAAACTCTGATATTTTTCCTAACTCACGGTTCTGATGAAATTTCCGCTGCAACGTTTTCAAAATAATCACCGGTACCACTGGGCTGTTAACGACTCCCGATTCCGTCCAGGGTGG